>CM061141.1:278950320-279133613 GCA_030789695.1 Scilla litardierei | reverse complement strand
GACATCTCCGTTTAAAAATGTACTTTTAACATCCATTTGAAATAATTTAAAATCCTTATGGCATGCAAAAGACAATAATAATCTAATTGATTCTAATCTAGCTACCGGAGCGAAGGATTCTTCGAAATCAATACCTTCCTCTTGACGGTAGCCTTGAGCAACTAACCGAGCTTTGTTCCGGACAACGACTTGGTTTTCGTCGGTTTTGTTCTTGAAGATCCACTTTGTCCCTATGACGGTGTGGTTCTTCGATGGCAATGGAACAAGCTCCCAAACTTCATTCCTCTCGAATTGAATGAGTTCCTCCTCCATGGCTAAGATCCAAGCGCTATCTTCGCATGCTTCATTAACATTCTTTGGCTCTATCGAGGAGGCAAAGGCACAATGAGCGAAGTAGTTCACTTGCGATCTCGTCTTGACACTATCATGGATATTGCCAATGACTTGCTCATGAGGATGGTCACGAACGGTATGAAGCCGTTTGGGAATACCTTGATCACTAGGAACATTCTCAACAACTTCATTAGACGGGTTAGTCTCAATAGAATCAATAGAATCATTAGAGTTAGAATTACCAATTGAATCACATAAGACATCCATAGAGTCATCATCATTAGTAATTCTAGTTGGAACAAATCCTTCATTAAATGAGACATGAAGCGACTCCTCGATCGTTGAGGTTCGTTTGTTGAATATCCGGTAGGCTTTGCTACGCGAAGAATATCCAACAAAAATCCCCTCATCGGATCTTGGATCGAATTTGTCCAAACTACCATACGTGTTCTTAATAAAACATTTCGAACCAAAAACACGAAAATGTTTAACTTGAGGCAACCTACAAAACAACAATTCATAACAAGTTTGTTTAGTGCCGGGCCTCAAAAGTATTCTATTAAACACATAGCAAGCGGTATATACCGCTTTCGCCCAAAATTGATGGCCAAGTTGGCTATCATCAAGCATAGTGCGAGCACACTCCACTAGCGTCCTATTCTTTCTCTCAACTACACCATTTTGCGGAGGTACACAAGGGAAAGAGAAGGTGTGTTTAATACCAACTTCATCACAAAATGTCTCAAAAGACTCATTCTCAAATTCCCCTCCATGATCACTACGAATAGTGACAATGGTGGTTCCAATGAGATTTTGTACTTTCGTAACAAAAATTGTGAAGTTTTCAAAAGCTTCATTTTTATTACACAATGAAAATACCCAAGTAAACCTAGAAAAGTCATCAACGATGACAAGTCCATATCTAGCATTACCTAATGAAGCAACTCTAGTTGGCCCAAATAAATCTAGATGTAATAGCTCTAGAGGCCGCTTAGAAGAAATGCTTTTCTTTGGTTTAAATGAAGATTTTGGAAGCTTGCCTCGTTGACACGAGTCACAAAAGCTTTTCTTTTGAAAGACAAGCTTAGGAAAGCCTCTAATAGAATTTAACTTGGAAAGCTTAAAAAGTGTTCCAAAGTTCACATGACCAAAACGTCAATGCCATAAGTGTTGTTCACTTGTGTTGGCAATTAGACATTGTTCATGTGATCTTGGAAGATCTAAGATATATATATCCTTATGTCGTGTGCCGGAAAACAATAATTCATTATTATCTTTTCTTAAAATATGGCACATTCCTTTCGCAAAGTTAACTTTGTAACCTTTGTCACAAAGTTGACTTATTGAAATAAGATTGTGGTTTAATCCTTTAACAAGGTAAACATCACATATAATGGGTTTAGAAAGATTACCCACTTTACCAACACCTATGATGGTTTCGCTCTCGTTGCCTCCAAATACGACGCGGTTTCCATTTACAATGGGAACCACTCCGGAGAGCAATTGAGCGTCACTCGTCATGTGTTTTGAACACCCGCTATCGAGTATCCAATTTCTCTTGGAGCTAAATTTAAATTTGTTGCTCCGTTCCTTTTTTCTTGAGTACCTATAGATATGAAATGTCGTATCATGGTACCCAAGGTCATTGGGTCCAAAAGATTAGACCTTTGGAAGCCAAGTCCAATTGGACTTAGACTTCCCCACATAATTTCTACTATGCACAACATTCGAAAAATAAGCATTCATATAAACTTGTTTTTCATCCATGCTTGTGTCCTTTGGGCTCCAAATAGTGAAAATCTTGGGAGCCCTCATCCTATTGGGTGCATGCATGCGTTGTTGGTTTCTACGTGATGCATGTCGTGGATAGGCATAAGGAACATGATGGAATGTTGCATGCGGATAATTATTCATATGATGTTGTGGGTGAACGTATGCATGTGAGGGAACACGTGCGTGAGGGTGTCTCACATGGTGTGCATGTGCCCGTGAATGTGTTGCATAAAAATCATCATATGTGTGAGCCGGTGGAGTAGGACGTGTGTTCCTACGTGGCATGGTATTTGTGTACATGTAGGCATGACCCTTCTTTGGAGGTTCACCCAAAGTGGGTTTCTTTCCAAAAGAGGGTGTGTGCGAAGTGGAAGCACCATTGGTAGATGAACTACCAATAGAGTGTTTGCTCCCACTCGGTGAGGCATCGGAAGTAGGCCTAACAAAAGTAGTGGCCGATTTGGATGAACTCCCTATCTTATACCCCAAGCCAATGTGGTGATTGCCCGGAAGTAAATCATTTAGGATGTTATCCAAATGGTCTTTACCCTTATTGAATTTATTAATTCGGCCTATCGTGCACTCATATTTCTCGGTGAGAGAATGCATCGAAGCACCCAAAGTGGATATTTGCGATGTCAGCACATAAACACGAGACTTGAGATTTTCATTCTCAATACTCAAAGTTGAGTTTTGAGAAGTCAAATCCGCTATCCTATGTTCTTCCGAATCCTCAACACTAACATGTTTAAGTTTAGATTTGATATTAACAATCTCATTTCTTAACTCTTCAACAACGGTGTCGTTGTTGGTGATGATAGTCTTAGGCGAGGTTTGAATGCTAGCTAGGTCATCTTTTACCTTAGTATATCTATTTACTAATTTAGTGTATTTAGACCATAATTGAGAATTAGCATTCCTAAGGTCATCCATAGTTACCTCATCGCCTTCGTTGTCGCTATCATCGGAAGAGGAGGATCCTTGATCATGCTCCTCTCTCGCCATGAAGCATATGTGCGTTTGCTCCACTTTCTCATCGTCCGACTCTCCGCTTGAGGAATCCTCGGAGTCGGTGAATGTTGTTCCGACAAGTCCCTTTTTGTACCCCTTTTTGTACTTCTTGGACTTATCGAATTTCGGCGCCTTCCACTTCTCCTTTTGCTTATTTAGAGGACACTCCGCTTTCATGTGTCCTGGCTTATTGCACTTGAAACACAAAGGAGAGGAGGAGGCGTTAGAATAACCAAATTTAGCTTTGTTCTTATAGTTACCTTTTCGGAAGAAACGGTTGAACTTCTTGGCCATGAGTGCCATGGACTCCAAGTCCAACTCGTTTTCCGAGTCTTCATCATCGGTTGATGTGGATGTGGATGGAGCGTCCTTGAAAGAAATATCCTTCTTCTTTGGCTCGTCTTGCTTTAGGTAGGACTTCATCTTTTCCTGCAACTTCAACTTGCTATCCTTGCATACCTCGTATGACATTAAAGTACCCATTAATTGAACTACGGTGTACTTATTCATATCATTACCTTCCTCGATGGCGAAGGTACGCTTTTCCCAACTAGAAGGAAGTCCATCGATAAGTTTCGAACACTTCTCCTTTTGGGTGTAGGTTTTACCGAGAGCTTCCAACTCGTTTATGATATCGACGAAGCAAGCATAATACTCCTTCATCTTCTCCCCCTGTTGCATATGAAATATCTCGTAATCTTTGTTAACAACAACGAGTTTAGAGTCTCTTACCCTACTTGTCCCTTCATGTAGTATGAGGAGGGAGTTCCAAATTTGATATGCACTCTTACATGTGCATATCTTGTTGAAATCCTCGGGCTCCAAAGCACATTGCAAGGCGTTCATTGCCTTGGCATTGCTTACCTCCGCGGCGACCTCCGCGGGAGTCCATTTCTCAAAGTCTTCTTCGGCGGGCTCGACGTATTCCTTCATCGTGGTCCTCCATAGAGATGCACTCCGGAGGAAAGTTTCCATCCGGCATTTCCAGTACCCATAGTTGGTACCGTTGAAGAATGGAGGCCTCATTGAGGAATGTCCTTCCATCACCGAAGATGCTCCTTCACGGTTCCTGAAGGTGCCATAGTCAGAAGGTGGACGCACGGTCTTGTTGTCGTTGGCAGACATATCTAAGTATCTGGCTTTGATACCAAATGTAATGCCCTACAAGCTACTGCACAAGTACTAGAGGGGGGGGGGGGGTGAATAGTACTTTAAAAATAACGAGGAGTATAATTCCTAATTATCGTGCAAACAACTACCAAATCAATTTGCGGAAGCTTAAATTGATGACAACAACAAAATTAACAATGCTAACAATTGATATTACTGGGTTCGGATCCACCCAAGTCTCCCCGACTTGTTTCGGTGATGCTACGTCCCAACCACCCGGATCCCCTCCGGATACTTAGGTTAGAAACCCTAACCCAAGATTTCCACTATGATATCTTGTGAAAAACCTTCACAAGATCAAATCATACATGCAATGGCAATAGTGAATCCCACAACCCAGGATCACAACCTTCTCTCACAACTGAGAGAATCAATAGCAATGAAAATCAGTTTATATATGAAATAAACAATCTTACCACAAATTCCTATACCTTGAGTTTTCTTACCAAATAGGTCAAGGAGGGATTTGAGGAAGGAGAAGTCACCAAGACCTAGCACCACTGAAATGAGCAGTAATGGGTGCCTAGGAGTGATTAGGAGACTTGAATCAAGCTAGAGCTTGAATGGCTCACCAAGAACAAACTTCTCTCAAGATGGATTCTAGATCTAGAAAGTGAGAGAATGGATTTCTTGTGAGGGAGAGAGCTTTGGAAATGAGTGAGAATCTCTAACTCTTTCAATCTCAATGAATCTCTTAATGGCAGCTCTAACCTAGAGAGAAATGACCAAGCTTCGTATTTATAGGGTCCCATAAAAACGAGCTAGGTCAAATCCCAACGGATAGAAATCTGAAGCAGTTAGTCGGTCAAAGAACAATCACTGACCGACTAGTTCATCAACTAGTCGGTCGGTCAAACAACATGGACCGACTAAGTGATGAACAATGAACAGATTGAATTTTAGACCTAGAAATCTAGTCGGTCCAAGAAGACTGTCTGACCGACTAGTTTCACAACTAGTCGGTCGGTCAGTGAACTCAGACCGACTAAGAGTCAAAAACTATTAGTCTGAATACAAATTGATTTAGTCGGTCCAAGAACAAATGCTGACCGACTAGATCATCAACTAGTCGGTCGCCAAACGTTCTTAGACCGACTAACGATAAACAGTAGCTTAGGAGAAAATTGGCATGAACAGTAATGCTCAACTAGTCGGTCAAAGAAGCATCACTGACCGACTAGTTCACAAACTAGTCGATCGATGAGTCAACGTAGACCGACTAACTGTAAACAGTACTGAGCATGAAAAGACTAACTGAATCTAGTCGGTCCAAGAAGCTTTGCCGACCGACTAGATCACCATATAGTCGGTCAGTTCTTCTTCTTGAACCAACTAACATGCACAAAAAGTCCGAATCGAAGCGCGATGCTTCGAGGAAGTTAGAATGGACTTCTACTAAGATCCTAGAGCTAAGATATGAGCGTTATGAAGTTAGAAATGTAAGATAAACTCAAGGCTTAACATTCTATAGATCGAAACTAAAAGACTATAAATAAAACCTTAAGGAACGGTCTTCGAGAGCTTCGATCAAATTTTCATGACTTCCAAAATGGTCCAAAAGCTTCAACGAAGCTTTAGGCATTGAATACGAGCTTTGAGAAGTCTTGAGATGTCGCTTTGAGTGTTCTCGTGAATTTGGCGACGATCTCCATAACTGTGCTCACAAATTGTTAGTTCATGAATTATTTATGTTTGCTCATCATCCAAAACCAAATCCAGGGAGTCCAATACTCAACAGGGGCTTCTCGCAAAGAGGAAGGTAGAGCGAGGGGAGATGAACGGTGGTTGCGGCCTCCGCGAGTGGGGTTGCTCGGAGAGGAGGCTGGCGTTGTTGCGTGAAGAATAAAGTTGGGGAGTTGCGGATCTGGGGAGAGGAGAAGAGGAGGAGGAGGCCGTGGGTTGTTTAGGCGTGAAGAGGAGGAAGAAGCTCGAATCCACAGGGAGGAGGTTGGTCGCGGGTTTGGTTGGGGGAGGAGGCCGGCCTAAGGGGTTGCTGCGGTTTACCGTGAGATGTGGGATGTGAGCAGGCGGGTTTGAGTGATGTAGATGGCCAGAGAGGCTCGGGTTGGTGGTGGCCGCGAGTAGGAGGAAGGAGGAAGAAGGTGAAGATGCTCGGGCGATGTTGCGTGAAGAAATGAGGTAGGGGTGGCTGCAAGTTGATGTAGGGTTGGAGAAAGAAGCAACCCTAGGTTTTATAATAAGGAGGTGTAGGGTGCAGCACGTGAGGCTTCTAGTCTTAGGTTAATTTATTAAATAGTGGGGGCTACAGGCTGTTAAAGAATTAGCCTAGGTTGTTTTCATGTAGGGCTATATTAAAAATGGGTAGGGCGCTGACAGCTTGGGGAAAAACAATAGACCTTAGGTTATGTTATATAGAAAGGATGAGGGCAGTACTAAAGTCGTAGCCTGGGTTTGTTTCATCTGGGTTTATTTATTAATAAGGGTACTTGTACGTGCGTGGAGTGGAGAGAGAGGAGAAGTGGGTAGAGAGGGGTGGGGTCAGTTGGGATTTGAGAGATATATTCATAGGATTTAGTTAGGATTTGAAACAAATTAGATTAGTTTTTTAAGATATTAACAGGTTTGTTTATTATTATTATTAATAAATTATACTTCTTTTACAACGTATTTCCTTTTTAAACAAAACGAAACTGAGAGCCCTGGGCCTGGAGATGCTAATGTGTTTGCTTTGATAAAAAGAACTTACAGAACCTCCCATCGATGTCGAAATCACTCTCATCGGAGAGTGAATCTTCTCAGGCCATGAAACACACGTGGGCACTTTCACCCTGCTCATCATCGGATTCTCTTGATGAGTCTCCACTTGAATCATCGAACGTACCGACAAGTCCTTTCTACTTATCTTTCTTGTACTTGTCGGACTTGTGGTACTTTGGAGCCTTCCACTTCTCTTTGTTTCGGAACATCGGGCAATCCTTCTTGATGTGCCCTGGCTTATTACACTTAAAACAAAGAGAGAAAGTGTTATTAGTAGAATCAAATTTATTCTTAGAGGGAAATTTACCTTACCGAAAGAAGCGTTGGAACTTCTTCGCCATTTGAGCCATCTCCTCCAAGTCCATCTCATTTTCTGATTCTTCGCTATCGGAGGATGACGAATTAGCTTTGAATGCTAATGCTTTCTTCTTGACCTCTGAAGGGTTCATCATAGCTCGAATCTTTAATCGGTTCTTCCATTTTACTTCGTTAGACATGAGGGTGCCGATGAGATTTACGACTGTGTAATTCTTCATGTCGTTGACATCCTCAATGGTGATAGCTCTTCGTTCCCAGTTCATTGGTGATGTCGGTAAAACGTCTGTACATCGTTACTATGCTCTCATTGTCCTACATGTGAAACATATCGAAATTTTGCACAGTAACATATAGTTTAGAAAGTTTTACCTTATTCGTTCCCTCATGGGTAACGACTAGATGGTCCGAATTTGATATGCACTCTTACACATGCATATCTTATTGACCTCATCTGGGTCCAACGCAAAATGAAGAGCGTTCATTGCCTTGGCGTTGTTGACTTCGGCGGACTTCTTGGAAGGCGTCCATTTGTCATAATCCTCTTCGAAGGGTTCGACGTATTCCTTATGGAGGGTTCTCCAAAGAGAAGCACTCCTCAGAAACGTCTCCATCCGGCATTTCCAATAGCCAAAATTCGTGCCATTAAAATGTGGAGGATGAACCGTTGATTGTCCTTCGAAGACGGTGGATGCTCCATCACGGTCGTGATGGTTGTACGAAGTCGGTGGAGGAACGTTGGTGGTGGTGGATGCCATAGCTATATACGAGCGGTCTGATACCAATTGTAAGGTCCCTGGCTATGAGGAAAACACTAGAAGGGGGGTTGAATAGTGTTTATACAGTTTAAAGTGATAGTTACACCAAATTAAATTCCTAACCAACAATAAAGTACGGAATGAAAATTAACCCTAAAATGAAACAATGCAAACGTAGTAATGTTTCAAGGGTTCGGATTACCCAAGTCAATTTTCGACTTGTTCCCGGTAATCCTACGTCTCTTCCACCCGGATACCACCGGATACTCAAGTTAGAACCCTAACTTGAGGTTTCCTTAAAACCCACTTGTAGCAACCCTACAAGTGAATCCGAAGTACACTCGATTGTTCTTGACTACCACAACTTGGAAGCAAGGAAACCACTCTCACAACTCGAGAGTAAATCAAATAACAAAAGTTATGAAATATGAAATAAACAACACTTACAATCTGTTGGGGTTTAGGCAGACCCCCAGAGCTCGGATCTGTGTCCGTCCTAAGTCGGACGGACCACAGAGGCGCGAATGCGCAGTGGAAAACGGAAATTCAAAAATTTCCAGACTGGCTAAACAATTTAGCCAGGCTCTGGGGAGCCAGAATCCAGCCCGATCTATGCCAACTTGGGGTGGATCTGACCACCCCAAGATGGATCTACTCTAAAGCGACTAATTAAATCTACACTACAAATTACTTAACCACATACCCGGAATCTTGGCCCTGGAGCAGGCAAGATGTACCGCACCGTCTTCAGAAGCTCCTCGTACCCGAGCCTCTTTGACTCGAACCGCCTGAGCCGCCTCGCAACCTCGAACCGATCCGCCCGAGCTGACTTTCGCCTCCGAGCCGATCACACGCGGTAGAAAGTTTCACTTGAGAAGAACCTGCATCTTAGACGTCCGGATCAAGAATCCAAACCCCCTTCGTAGTCTTACTAGGACTACTCCGGAGAACAGGAAGAGAGAGAGAGAGAGAATTTAGTCGCCGATCGAGCTTGATCTAAAAATCTGGAGCTACTCGATCGATGGCTTGGTGTGTTTTTCAACGAGGAGAGTGCACCCCTATTTATATAGGGAGTCGGCACTCACTCTCTCGTTGCGAGCAATGTGGGACATTCCGCAAGAGGGAAAAATTCAATTAAGCCAATTTGGCTTAATTTCAAATTAAAGTGAGCTTTTCACAAAAGCAAACTTTAACTAATTAATTCTCCTTGCACATTAAACTTCAGACACCAAACAAGCTATCAATTCGAAAAGCTTCGAACGGTGAACGCGTAGGAACCGACGGTGACGAATTTCGACTTCGTTTGACCCCTCAAGCAATTGCTCAAAGTTTAGCAAAATGTCAAAATCCGTAGCCGTCATTTGGGGTTTCAAAAACCCTAAATTTGACTTAAGTTGCGGGCGCGCCCGCCCAAGGGAGCAAGGGCGGGCCGCCCGCCCGCTGCTGCAGCGGGCTATGCCGGCGGCTGCAGCGGGCTGCGCCCGCTGTGCAGCGGGCGTACACCCGCTGCAGTCAGCGGGCTGCGCCCGTTTGCCCTTGTCTATGGGCCTTGTAGCCCAGTGGGTCTCACCCACTGCTCCTTGGACCGTTTTTGCGTTTCCGGACTCGTTTGAGCTCCGATTTGGACACGGTTTGAACCTGTGTTTAGACCGGGACGATCCCGTCATCCAGGTAACCCTTTCCAACAAGTGTGTTCCTACTAAATTTGTCGTAACCAATTTACGACACGTTTAATCATAGTTTGCATCAAATGCAACGTTTGTCCCTATTGCTATTGCGACTAACTTTCACAACTTGACTTGTGAATATCATCAAATGATTTTCTCTCAATTAATCTTCCTATTACTAAGACATGAACACTACTTGTTGTGAGACCCTACAACCTGACCTTACTACAGGTTGGGGCTCGGAACCCCTAGACGACGGTCACTACGAGCAGTAGCTGTCGTCCCTGTTTCAGAATCATCATAACGTGATCGACCCTTTGACAAAAGTATCATGGGGATTACATTGGCTGTGTCAGTGATGAAATTCATTAGTTGTAGTCCCTTCGTCAAGACTGTGTTCTTGTTGGCCTAGGGTATGGTTTACTGTCAACCCTATTAGACAACATTGGTCAGTATACGTCGGTCTTTATAGTATACGCGTTGTACTTATTACAACGCACCCCCACCGAGGATTAACATAAAGACCGTACTGAGCCTGTAACACTGACTTCCCTTTAACGGAAGTGACGAATCCCATCTTAGTCATCTACTCGCCTCGAGAGCTTCGGGTGCAGCTCAACCTAAGATCTTTCAGCAGGCCAAGCCTCGAAGCTAGATCATAGGTCTAAGCTACACGGTTCGCTCACAGGTTTGTACAAAATCACTTCAGGTCTTAAGGACCAGCTAACCTATCATCACCCTAGAGTTATTAAAGACAGTTCAGTTAAAGTCAACCATTTAATAACTCTCATGTGGTCGTTCAGTGAACTCATTCTCTAATGAGCACCTGTGTCTCGTCTCTGACTTCAGCAAGTCGAATGACTATGAGATCATCATTACCCTAAGGTAAGACCAAGACACAATGGTCTATCTGATGTGTCGATATCCAGTTCTCGACACATATATGACAATGAACCGTTTAAGACTTATGTTTATTTATTCGGTCTCTTACTTACTCATAATCGATATCTCATCTAGATACATAAGGACCTAACAATAAGTCTATGGATATTATCTAAGTATATTAATACGAACGATTTTATTATACTTTGAATAATACGTACCATATACTGTATGAACAAGGCGTATATCTGGATAAATTGCCTTATGGGCACATATTCTCCTACATCTCCCACTTGCACTTAGGCTATTTATCTCGGTATCTCATACCGTTATAGCATATCAGTCACATTGACATTTATATGACAAACCTAAGAGTGGTTTACTAACGAGTATCTACAACTAATTTTAATGGATTAAAAATTACATCTCTTGATCGCACAGGGTTGATCCTTCGGAAAAATGATCTGGATCAATTTTTCCTATCTATGTATAGCTAACAATTAGCATGTAGGGTCTAACATTATAAACTATGAGTCAGTCTCAGCTCATTCCACTTTTCTTGTGTCAATATGTCAAGTACATACGTGACACCCTGAATCTCTATATATTCGATTAAATCAAAACAATTTTGATTCAATGTTCTATATAGATGATTTATTTTAGGTGGAAATCCTTTTACTTAGTCCGAAAGACCGGAACCAAGTATACTAGCTGGCTCCCACTGACTTTGAGAATTACCTGGTTAAATACTTCAATATTATATCTAAATCATATTTAGATTATATATATATATATACACACGAAGATATAACCATTAGATAAGTGCTTTAGATGGAATGTACTAGTGTCAGCTTCGGTTTGACGAATGAGTCAAGTCAAGATCGATTTAAGGAATCTTGACATTGACTCGCTCAATCAAAACGTCCTACACTGTACCTTTCCCTTAACCAACATTTAATATTAACACTTTAATAACTAAATGCGGTTTATTAAGAATTAATCTTAATATCCGTATAATTGTGATCGCACACAATCAATACGTCCCTGGAACTTATACTTAACTACCAATAGACTATAACATCAAGTTAGCTCAAAAATCAACATTTTTCGAAGCTTCGCATCATCATTCGAGAATTTCGCAACCATCTCAGATAAGCCACAATCGCAGAAATTTTAAGCTAATAAAATTTTAACTCAACATCAGACGTAATTTCTGAGACATTCATAAAACAACGGATTCATTAAGATGAACCGTAATTTGTTTATCCAAATAAACTTTGAGTGTAGAACACTCAATCATTGTTTTCAACTTAAAAGAAATGATACAATTTATTTAAACTAAAATAGTATCATCTTCTTTTTGATCATGTCTCCTGAAGTCGTTTGAACGGCCCTAGCAGCAACGATTGCTCAATTGCCGACCGTCCTCCGCACTTCACCCAATCTCCGATTCTCATCAGCCACCTGTATACAATACACAGATGTGTTTTAGTATCTCATACTAAATGATTGGAAATAATTACGTCTTAATGAATTGAATTTGTACATGACGTAGAGGCATCCGTATGCCCCTTCTTCTTCTCTGCAAGATAGATCTTACAGTTCCTCTTCCAGTGGCCAATCTTTTGGCAATGGAAGCACTCAGATTTCAACGGGGCCCCTTTAGTCTTTTTCTCCCCTTTCTTTGCCTTCGCAGGTTACGGGACCTGCCTCTTCTTACCATTGCCTTTCGGCTGGTCGGAAGAAGCAGAGCCAACAACCAGTGCAGTCGGCTTCTTCTCAATCTCCTCAAATTGCCTAAGCATGTTGAGGAGACCAGGAAGATCCATCTCAAGGCTGTTCATTATAAAACCAGTGATAAAGGGCTTAAACTCAGGAGTCAAAGACTTTAGGATAATGTCTGTGGACATCTCATTGTCCAAGACAAATCCTAACTGGACGGCATCCTCCACATACCCGATCATCTTGATAACATGATCCTGTACAGATTTCGTCCCCATCTTGGTGCCCCAGAGGTTGCTGGTGGCTTCGAACTTGGCAGCTTGAGATCGCTTGCCGTACAACTCTTGTGCGTTGAGGAGCATGCTTTGAACATCCATATGTTCATGCTTCCTCTGCAACTCGTTGGTCATCGAAGCCAGAGTAAGGCACCTGGCCTTCTCTGCATCCCTCTGGTACAATTTGTAGGCTTCCTTTTCCTCGAAGGTTGAATCTTCTTCGGGCTTATCCGGAGCGTCCTCGAACAGTACGTATCCTATTCCGGCTAGGGAAAGGACCAACTTGATGTTCCTAAGCCAGTCTTTGTAGTTCGTACCATCCAGCACATTCTTCTCAACCATATATCTAAGTCCCAAATCCATTCTGCATTTTATAGATACTTTAGTCAGTATATGTTCTAAATATAGTTTTAATGGTTTTTATAAAACTATATTCTCCCACTAAATTTATTAAAGCCATAATAATAAACAATTTATTATAAAATAACATTTGTGAGAGAGGGATCCGACTACCCTGAGTCTGACAACCTTGAGTGTATCTCAACAAGTTTTCCGACTCTGCAGTCGGTAGACGAACTCATCGTCAATCATATTAGCTATGATTCCCTATCAATTTTTACCCCTAGTCATTTGTGATCATGAGTGTGCTCAACCGGATCACAATGGCTAGCCTAGTCGGTCCCTTGTTTTCATGTCTAGCCTGACTTGCCCCGCCGCTCGGTGTAGGCACGACACGTCAGTTTGGGTCAGGACATAGACTACAGTCTTGGTTAGACATACGCCGATGCTCGAAGGATCAGACAACGGTTTCAGTCAGGTCAAGATGTCAATCAAGAAATCGGTTCCTATAAGATTGACATATCACGGCTTGAGTGTAGCTCAACAGCCGTAACATGTTTCTTACAGTTGCCAACTCCTAAAACAAGGAGGGCTACGATTTATCTTGAACAAGATTATTATCGTATTGACTTAGGTATAGTCGATGGACTTACACAGTCATGAGTCGACTCCTTGCGGTCCAGCGGACGCGGCCAGGGAATTGACTAAGCCAGGACCACTTGTTACCCAGTCTAGCTAGGTTGGTCCAGAAACTTAGCCAAGCACATTGACCGACATCATGATCCATTGAAGGAGTTTTCATCATTTCTATGTTTTCCAAACAACTAAATGGCTTTTAATTAAGAAGACTAGTTAATCCTTATCAACTAGTGGATCCTAAAATTCGAAATTTTATAGATTGGTTGAACAATTTTTATTATGTCCTTATCAACTATAAGGTCTATTCGTTCAACGTGCTACCCCAATCTAATTTGGATTTTATAAAACAATTCAACATTATCAAAATTAGTCTCTTGTGAAAATCATCAATTAAACGATTTATTAGAAATGATTTACAAACAAAGGGACTACCCTAATCTGGTATTAGGTTTTGATGTTGTTTTGTTTTGTCAAATATAATATGTCACTAGTTTATAAAATTTCATCTCATAAATTTTTTAAACATTTAATGGCTAACCTAATAAGGTTCTCATGTCCATTAAAACAAACTAATTTATCAACATAAATAAAGTTTCATTATGTGACATACATGAGTATTTGCAAGTTTAGATTATCTACATAATAAAAACATGCAAATCTAAATTTTAACAATTAAAATTAAACAATTAAAATTTAAAGCCATAAAAGGAATTTCATCGCATAAAACCAGGGCATATAAAATTATCAAATAATTTTAAACCTAGGCTTTAAAAGATTTTTAATCATATTTCTAAAAATAAAATATCACATAAATAATTTTAGAAATATCTATGTAAAAAGAAACTAGTATATGTTTCATCTCATGAAAATAAAGTATTTCTATTATTTACATATTTTTAAGACAATTTTAAAACTCTTTTAAAATCTTTTAGAAATCGTTTTAGAAGCTTTTAAACAAAGTTTTTAAAGATTTCTAACTTTTATGTAACTAAAGAAAATTTAAATTTCAAAGATAAATTTTTTCTATAAAGGTACATAAACATTAAATACCCAAAAAAAATTTTATATCTGAAAAAAAATTTATAAGTTATTTAAACATTGGTGACCTATTTAAAAATTTATCGCATAAAATAAATAGTCCCAAAATTTCCGTGTTTGTAAAAACAATTTTTAAACACAAAATAATTTTTTAAAACTATTTAAAAAAATAGTTTTTATGTTTAAAAAACTTCAGCAATTTTAAAGATTTAAAACCGCTTAAAAGATCAACATGCATAACCGTGGCTCTGATACCACTGTTGGGGTTTAGGCGGACCCCCAGAGCTCGGATCTGTGTCCGTCCTAAGTCGGACGGATCACAGAGGCGCGAATGCGCAGCGGAAAACAGAAATTCAAAAATTTCCAGACTGGGTAAACTATTTAGCCAGGCTCTGGGGAGCCAGAACCCAGCCCGATCTATGCCAACTTGGGGTGGATCTGACCATCCCAAGAGGGATCTACTCTAAAGCGACTAATTAAATCTACACTACAAATTACTTAACCACATACCCGGAATCTTGGCTCTGGAGCAGGCAAGATGTACCGCACCGTCTTCAGAAGCTCCTCGTACCCGAGCCGCTTTGACTCGAACCGCCTGAGCCGCCTCGCACCCTCGCACCGATCCGCCCGAGCTGACTTTCGCCTCCGAGCCGATCACACGCGGTAGAAAGTTTCACTTGAGAAGAACCCGCGTCTTAGACGTCCGGATCAAGAATCCAAACCCCCTTCGTAGTCTTGCTAGGACTACTCCGGAGAACAGGAAGAGAGAGAGAGAATTTAGTCGCCGATCGAGCTTGATCTAAAAATCTGGAGCTACTCGATCGATGGCTTGGTGTGTTTTTCAACGAGGAGAGTGCACCCCTATTTATATAGGGAGTCGGCACTCACTCTCTCGTTGCGAGCAATGTGGGACATTCCGCAAGAGGGAAAATTCAATTAAGCCAATTTGGCTTAATTTCAAATTAAAGTGAGCTTTTCACAAAAGCAAACTTTAACTAATTAATTCTCCTTGCACATTAAACTTCAGACACCAAACAAGATATCAATTCGAAAAGCTTCGAATGGTGAACGCGTAGGAACCGACGGTGACGAATTTCGACTTCGTTTGACCCCTCAAACAATTGCTCAAAGTTTAGCAAAATGTCAAAATCCGTAGCCGTCATTTGGGGTTTCAAAAACCCTAAATTTGACTTAAGTTGCGGGCGCGCCCGCTAGGCACGCGGGCGCCTGCCCAAGGGAGCAAGGGCGGGCCGCCTGCCCGCTGCAGCCAGCGGGCCGTGCCCGCTGCTGCAGCGGGCTGCGCCCGCCGTGCAGCGGGCTGCGCCCGCCGTGCAGCGGGCGTACACCCGCTGCAGTCAGCGGGCTGCGCCCGTTTTCCCTTGTCTATGGGCCTTGTAGCTCAAGGTGGCCAAATGGCCCGCCGGCCCGAAGCCCGGCCCGCCCGGCCCGGGTTTCGGGCCGGTCCGGCCTGGCCCGGTCAACGTGGGCCGGGCCGTTGACCAGGCCCGGCCCGCCCGGCGGGCCGGGCATTTTCCATGCCCGCGACCCGCCGGGCCGGGCCGACTCGGCCCGGAAGCCGGGCCGGGCCGGCCCGCCCGGCCCGCCCCCATGCCCAACATCCATATTATGGCTGTTGGGGGGGGTTTGGTCATTTTGACCAAAATACCCCCCAACAGCTATAAACAGCTAAATTGGGGGGGGGGGTATTTTGGTCAATTTTGACCAAAATGACCAAAAAACAGCCCCAACAGCCATAAAACGGTCATATTGGAGGGTTATTTTGGTCTTTTTGGGCTTAAGAAATCCTATAAATACCCCACCCATTCATACCAATATCTTCACAAATCTAAAATTCTCTACTCTCAAATTTCTCTATAATTCTCTGTTCCAAATAAGAAATCATTAGATAACAAGTATTTAAATTTTTTAAAAAAATATATAAGACATATAAAATATTATACTACTCTTAAAAAAATTTATAATGAGTTAATATGATTTTTACAGATTTTTAAAAAAATTTTAAAATTTTTAATTTTTTTATAATTAAAAACCGGGTCGGCCCGGGCCCGGCCCGCTTGGCCCGCAGCCCGCCGGGCCGCGGGCCGCGGGCCGGGCCTGGGGGGTTTCCTCCCCCCCCCCCGGGCCGGGCCGGGCCGGCCCGGCCTTTAAATCAGGCCGGGCCAGGCCGGCCCGTGGCCCGGCCAAGCCCGGCGGGCTTCGGGCCGGGCCGGGCTGGCCCGGTGGCCATGTTGACTTGTAGCCCAGTGGGTCTCACCCACTGCTCCTTGGACCGTTTTTGCGTTTCCGGACTCGTTTGAGCTCCGATTTGGACACGGTTTGAACCTGTGTTTAGACCGGGACGATCCCGTCATCCAGGTAACCCTTTCCAACAAGTTTGTTCCTACTAAATTTGTCGTAACCAATTTACGACACGTTTAATCATATTTTGCATCAAATGCAACGTTTGTCCCCATTGCTATTGCGACTAACTTTCACTACTTGACTTGTGAATATCATCAAATGATTTTCTCTCAATTAATCTTCCTATTACTAAGACACGAACACTACTCGGTGTGAGACCATACAGCCTGACCTTACTACAGGTTGGGGCTCGGAACCCCTAGACGACGGTCACTACAAGCAGTAGCTGTCGTCCCTGTTTCAGAATCATCATAACGTGATCGACCCTTTGACAAAAGTATCATGGGGTTTACATTGGCTGTGTCAGTGATGAAATTCATTAGTTGTAGTCCCTTCGTCAAGACTGTGTTCTTGTTAGCCTAGGGTATGGTTTACTGTCAACCCTATTAGACAACATTGGTCAGTATACTGCGGTCTTTATAGTATACGCGTTGTACTTCTTACAACGCACCCCGGGCGAGGATTAACATAAAGACCGTACTGAGCCTGTAACAATGACTTCCCTTTAACGGAAGTGACGAATCCCATCTTAGTCATCTACTCGCCTCGAGAGCTTCGGGTGCAGCTCAACCTAAGATCTTTCAGCAGGCCAAGCCTCGAAGCTAGATCATAGGTCTAAGCTACACGGTTCGCTCACAGGTTCGTACAAAATCACTTCAGGTCTTAAGGACCAGCTAACCTATCATCACCCTAGAGTTATTAAAGACAGTTCAGTTAAAGTCAACCATTTAATAACTCTCATGTGGCCGTTCAGGGAACTCATTTTCTAATGAGCACCTGTGTCTCGTCTCTGACTTCACCAAGTCGAATGACTATGAGATCATCATTACCCTAAGGTAAGACCAAGACACAATGGTCTATCCGATGTGTCGATATGCAGTTCTCGACACATCTATAACCATGAACCGTTTAAGACTTATGTTTATTTATTCGGTCGCTTACTTACTCATAATCGAGATCTCATCTAGATACATAAGGACCTAACAATAAGTCTATGGATATTATCTAAGTATATTAATACGAACGATTTTATTATACTTAGAATAATACGTACCATATACTGTATGAACAAGACGTTTATCTGGATAAATTGCCTTATGGGCACATATTCTCCTACACAATCACCTTTGCCTTGAAGTAGAACTTGAAAGAGAGTGTGTTGTGTGTTGAATGACTCTCTTGAAGGGAGAAAAGCCCTTTCTCTTGACTGTACCAAATGCCTAGAAGATTTCTCTTTGGTTCTAGGTTGGAGAGCAAGAGATGAAAGATAGGAATTCTAGGGATTTAAGATTTTGAGAGCTTTGATCTTGGAAGATTGAAAGCTTGAATATTTGAGCAAAATGAATCTCAAGTGAGTAACCTCTCAATGGAACAGTAGAGGCTGGCTTTATAGTTTTCTCAAAACCCTCAAACAAAATTCCCAAAAGCCCCTGTGAAATCCGTGGAGAAAAGCTCAACAAATAGAATTTGCACACGCGACAGTCGACTGTTGAACAAAACTCAGTCGATTGCTGCACTATGTCAGAGGGTAGGTGAGTATTCAAACGGTAACTTACCACATGGACAGTCGACTGATGAAGAGAAGACATTCGACTGTTAATCCAACATGCAACTGTAATTCCTTCTATAGGCGACTGGCCGCAATTTGGGTAAGTTGTGAAAGTCTCAGAAACGTCTGGAAATACAGAACATGCGACTGACGAAGAGAAGACAGTCGACTGTAAATCCAACAGGCGATTGTAATTCTTTCTACATGCGACTGTCAAAAACCCTGACATTTTCCAGAGAGTTGAGTCTATAGTAAAGCTCAAAGACAGACGACTGTTGAAGCATTGACAGTCGACTGTGCCACTGGACAGTCGACTGTAAATACAACATCAGTTGGCTGGCACTAGAATAAGAAATATTCCAGAGAGCAAGTTCTGCAGAGGAATCATGGACAATCGACTGTTGAAGCATTTACAGTCGACTGGTCCTTAGACAGGCGACTGTAAATACAACATCAGTCGACTGGCCAGATCAAACAGAGTATGATCTTGGGCTGAAGATACACATGCGACTGATTAACAAATCACAGTCTACTGTCTGCGCCTGTGAAATGTACAGCAGTCGTCTGATAGATTTAAAGCTTATAAAGCCCAAAAATCAATTGATTAAGTATATGCATAACAAGCGACTGTAGAACAAAACACAGTCGATTGTTTTAAGACTGGTGACTGAAAATCGTTCTGCAATCGACTGTTGAAATCATAACATGCACATTCTTGATAGAAATGAATTGGAGTCTAAGAAAAGTTGATATAATAATATCCTAAGGCTGAAATGAAGATGTGTATGTGCTCCAACATAGTTCTACTTCTAAGCTACATACTAGAAGAGAAAAAGAAGATTACATTTGTAGAACTCTCTCTTCTATCCAACGTATGAGATTGAAGTCTTTTAGGAGCTTCAATCACAATTTTTGATTATCCAATTCGTTTCTCTTTCTTTCATTGATCTTTGATGTCATCCATTGCTAATTGATCTTCAAGATATGCCTAGGCAATGGATTAACTGCAAATAGGGGATTAGTAACAAGTATTTATGTTTTCTCATCATTAACACCAAGTAGGGAGAAGTCCAATACTCAACAAAAATTTCGTTTAATAATCTACCTAGATTATAAAATGGAATTACCCAAATATAACCTAATCAAATAAAATAACTTGTAATACTCAAATTAAATGCCGTAGCAAAATCACAAGGCAAGCACAAATCACAATCACAAAGAGACATGATTTACACCGGTTTCCCAATTTGGGTTCATCCAGCACACGTTCTCAATAGGATCTAATCCATTATACTTCGGGATTATAAGACGTCTCAAATGAGACACACGTTTCAAATGGAACAACGCGTCCAATGCATTGGACAACATGTCTCACAAAAGAGACACCACCTCTCACAAAGAGAGAAGAAAGAATAAAGATTACAACTTACACTTTTTACCTCCTTTTAGCCTTAGAAGATGATCACAACCTGTATGTGTGAGGCTATGAATTTAGAATTTTTCTCTCTTTTTCATCTTCTTTTTCATCTATATTTTCTACAAAATATGGCTCAATTAATTCTTGCTAAAACGGGTCATCGAACCCCAATATACAGGCACATAATTGGGTTCTAGAAAATGACCAATAAGCCCCTATCAACGGATATAAAAGCAGGTAAATGCGAGGGTAATTATGGCAGGACAGTCGACTGTAGTAGGTGTAACGCCCCGTTCCGGGTGCAGTCACTTTTGTACAATTTATGCAGGTCCTGTAGTTACCAGTGAAAAGCTGAAAACAATGTGGAGCAGAGCAAAAATTAACAGAATTAAAATACTCTTTCCATTTCATGACCTTCATATGAGGTTTAAAAAGTTCGGTACAAGAAAAATAAAAGAACAATCTCACTCTAAAGCTGAAACGTAAATACATGGAAATGAAACTATCAAGAACACTCACTATCAATTGGCCCTCAAAACCCAGTGTCGAGAATCGGAACCTCCGACTTCTCGTACTCAGGTGCCTCCGTGTTTTCCTATTCATCACCTAGTGGCAACAACAGGAGTGGTACCATTGCTCAATAGAGTAGATTATATCTAACCAAGCAACAATAATAATCATGGTGCATAAACAAAGAAGTATAGTGGAGAACATGTATAAATGGTACATACAAAAATGTAGCATGTTATGCTTATTTCAATGTCATCAAATTACTATAAAGTTGTACTATTAAAGTTGACTAAATCTAAATCGCCACTTATAACGGAGATCACAATGTGCAACCCGAAAACCATCTTGGACCGTGGGGCGCTACCCTAGGTCTAGTCTAGAAGTCAACTGTGATTGAGACTCAGGATATATAGCCGGAAATCCTCTCAGATACAGGCTAAAAGAAGGACTCCAATCACTCTCGCACTCTCTCAATTATAAGTTTTTCCAAACCCCCCCGTGAGTCATGTGAAGTTGTTTCGTTAGTATTCATGTGCTATGTTCATATCGGGAGATGTGTCTAGATTTTCAGTAGTCTCTAGTTTGCATGCTAAAAACATCATTTCAAGTATAGTGATGCCTATCAGAAGTTATCTAAGTTTACTATTATTTTTAAACTACGTAATTAAGGGGGATTAACGGGCAATAAATCGGATTTACGCACATGTAGTAGCAACCAAAACATATCATGAGTCAATTCTTAATTTCCATATACAAGCTATTCATAATCAGTGTCATCAAGAGTAACATCCCCTGGACTACGCAATTTAGACATACCATTAAACTTTCTAGCTCTGCATGCATAGAACAATTTTCCAGAAGGAATATTTTTTTTTAAATTTTAGTTTTAAACTAACATTCATTAAAAGAAAATTACTCTTACAGAAGCACAACTGAACAAGGGATATAACAACATTTATTTTTAAAATAGAAATTGAAATCTGTAATCTTTTGCACTTCTAACAATTTCGGTCAGAGGGATCAGATTTGAGTTTTTCATCACGTTGTGGGGGAACCCGAGCCATGTCAAGGCCCACAAGGACTGTGGTCTGAGCATCAAGTCACCAGGACCAGAGACCAAAGACAGCGAAGTAGGGAAGCCTCAAATCCCAAATAACCCACACATGAACCCAAAACAGCAACAACAAAACAAGCCAAATCCAAAAACAATAAGCAGAGCCCAAAAACAGCCAGCGCAGACCCAAAACAGCCAGCAGAACCCCAGAAACAACCATCATAAACACCCTAGACCACAAGCCAAGTAGGAAGGAAACCAACCCCACAACAACAAATCAAGGAAAACAAAACCTAAAACGATATTTCCCAATATCATTCTTTCCCTAGCAATCTTTAATAAAAATCCATTTTTTGCACAATTTAACCAATGATTCATCTCAAGATTTACGTATAATGAAACTGAAATTAAATTGAAGCATGAGGAAGATAGGATCTATCATAAAATTGCTGATGAACCAAAGAAATCAAAGAACCGAAATCATCAGCACATATCCAAGGAATTTCTACAAGAATCAACTCCAAAATCTGAAGAAAACCGAATTAAATCTTTAGAAAATTTAGAGTATACTGACAGTTTTTGTAGGAAATTGAAGAAGAGAGTAGATCTGAAAATATATGGCTCAAAATTAATGGCGATCGACGAATTCGGGGCGTTGTCGGTTGTTCGATTGATCGCCGCCTGCGAGAGAGCAAAAGAGCAAGAGAAAGAAAGGGGACTGAGAAATGGAGGGGGGGCTGTCGGTGAGAAGAAATGAGAGAGAGAGAGAGAGAGAGAGAGAGAGAGAGAGAGAGAGAGAGAGATGGATAATAGGATTTAAATAAAGGGGAGTGGGTGAGGGGTTTAATTAAAGAGATAGAGAGATAGTGGGGGACAGTGGGGGGACATGACATGTGACCTTTTTTTATTTTGAGTCATTACATCCTCTCCCCTTACAATAAATTTCATCCTCAGAATTGAAAGAATTAAGACCCATCAAAAGATAGGGGTATTTCTCCATCATCTTTTCATCTTGTTTCCAAGTAGACTCGCCTGATGCATTACTATGTCACAATACCTTCACCAAGTTGACAGTCTTGTTCCTTAAATTCTTTTGATGTCGATTAATAATTTCAATTGGCTGCTGCTCGTACGTCAAATCTGGACGTACTGAAATCTCTGAATGATCCACCATATGCGCTGGATCTCCCACATATTTGCATAGCTGGGATATGTGGAATACATTATGCACTCCTAAGGATGGAGGCTGCGTAATTTTGTATGCCACTTCTCCCACTTGTTCAAGCACATCGAAAGTTCCGATGTAACATGGACTAAGTTTTTCTCGCCGACCAAAACGAATCAATCCCCGATTCAGTGATATCTTCAAAAAGACCTGGTCTCCTGGTTGAAAATCTAGAAGTCTTCGTTTTGAATCTGCCTAATAATTGTACTTGTCTTGAGCCAACTGTAGTTTTTCTCTGATCGTCTACACTACGACAACTGTTTCTACTATCATTTCAGGTCCCATCATTTCTCGATCCCCAACGTCGTCCCAGCTCAAGGGCGAATGAAACTTCATTCCATATAACACCGCAAATGGCGCCATCCCAATGCTCGCCTGATGACTATTATTGTATAAAAATTTCATGAGGTGTAGGTGATCATCCTACGACCCCTTGAAATCTAACATACATGCCCACACAGCATGTCCTCAAAAATTTGAATGGTACGCTCAGAATATCCATTTGTTTGGGGGTGATAAGCAGTGCTTAAATTGAGATGAGTGCCCAAATTCTTTTGTAAGCTTTTCCAGAAATGCGATGTGAACCGGGTATCTTTGTCCAAAACAATGCTCACAAGTACTCCGTGCAGTCTCACAATCTCTTCCATGTACCTCTTGGCAAGAACATCTATAGATTTACCAACTCTGAAAGGGATGAAGTGTGCGAAATTTGTCAATCGATTCATAATTAGCCAAGTAGCATCGTTCTGCTTCTTGCCCCGAGGTAGGACAGTCACGAAGTCCATCGTGATATTCTACCATTTCCACTCAGGAATGGGCAGTGGCTATAATAAGCCCGCAACTTATTGGTGCTCAGTATTTACCTACTGTCACACTAAACACTTGGCCACACTTCGTGCAACACTGCTCTTCATTCCGTACGACCAATAGCGTTGCTTTAGGTCCTGATACATCTTAGTACCGCCCAGATGAATGGACTATGGCAAATTATGAGCTTTCTTTAATAGCTCCTATCTGACATCTCCAGAAGGTATGCAAAGCCTATTGCCAAATCTCAAAGATCCGTCTGTATGTATCGTGAACTCTGGTCGATGTCTAGCCATCACCAACTCCCTGATCTTCTGTACCTTCATATCTCCTTCTGTGCAGCCTTGATCCTGTCTACCAAGGTGGACTGTATCTGAAGATTCATTAGAGAAGTAGTCATCTCTGGTGTTATCACTTTTATCCCCATCTACTTGATCTCTTGATGGAGCCTCCACTGACTTGTAATAATCATTACTGCTGGAAGATGACTCAGTGCATCAGGCATAACATTGACCTTTCTAGTGTGGTAGTGAAGGTCAATGTTATAGTCTGCCACAAGCTCTACCCATCGACGCTGCCGCATGTTCAACTCCTTCTGTGTGAAATGATATTTTAGACTCTTGTGGTCTGTAAACACCTTCACCCAATCCCCCAACAAGAAGTGCCTCTAGATCTTTAAGGCAAAATGATTGTCGCCAACTAAAGGTCATGAGTGGTGTAGTTCTTCTTATGGGTCTTCAGTTTCCTGGACGTATACGCCACGACTCGGCCATATTGGTGTAGTACACTGCTGAGGCCCTTGATGGATGCATCGCAGAATGCTTTAAATCCTCCCATCTGATTTGGAATGATCATTATCGGTGCCGTAATCAACCTCCTCTTCAGCTCATCAAATGCATCGTTGCAAGCCATGTACCAAACAAACATAATATCCTTTCTCATCAACAACGTCATTGGCTCCACGATCTTCGAGAAGTCCTCAATGAACCTCCGATAGTATCCAGCTAGTCCCAAGAAGCTTCGAATATTATGCACCGACTTATAAATTGGCCACTTTTGAACTGCTGATACCTTCTCCAGATCCACATAAATCCCTTCTTCGGACACCATGTATCCCAGGAAAGCCACCTTGCTTAGCCAAAATTCATATTTACTGAGCTTGGCATATAGTTGATGTCGCCTTAAGGTCCCAGAACCTTTCTCAAATGCTCTGCATGCTCCTGTTTGTTCTTCGAGTATATCAAAATATCATCAATATACACCATCACGAATTTGTCTAGATACTCGTATAACACTAGGTTCATAAGACTTATAAACACTGCCGACACATTCGTTACACAAAACAACATCACTAAGAATTCATACTGTCCGTACCTAGTCCAGAATGCAATCTTGGGCACTTTCTCCTTCCTAACCTTCACTTGGTGGCATCCAATTCTGAGATCCAACTTCGAATAGACATTGGACCCACCAAGTTGATCAAACAGATCGTCAATACGGGGAAGAGGGTACTTGTTCTTCATCGTAACCTTGTTGAGCTCTCCGTAGTCAATGCACATGCGTCGCACCCCGTCCTTCTTCTTCACCAGCAGTACTGGGGCACCCCAACATGACACACTAGATTGTATCCATCCCTTCTGTAGCAGATCATCCAGCTGGATTCATACTTCCTCTAATTCTGATGGTGCTATATGATAAGGTTTCTTTGATATGGTTTGGGCTCTTGGCACTAAGTCAATTGAAGATTCAATATTATGATCTGGGGCAAACCTGTAAGTTCGTTCGGAAACACATCCATAAATTCTCGTACAACCTCTGGTTTCTCCAACTCAGCATCCATGGTAGTTACCACTGCATCCATCGGTCTGGCTTTGAACTCGATCGACTCTTCTGACTTGCTCCCTCTGACAAACTCAAACTTCAAATTAGTAGGCATTTCATGTTCCTAACCAATCCATCCCAAAGACAGCTTTGAAACTCGGCATCTCGATGATCAGGAAGTCCGCATAAAGCTCTCGCCTGCATATCACTACAGGGCAATAGAAATTCCCGCTAGCCGTCCTCAACACTCCATTACCCATGTTGACATCACAATAGGAGGTAAGGGGTGACTCAAGAACTTTATATTGGTCGACGAATCATCTCGACATGAAACTGTAGAAAGCTTCCGAGTCGACTAATGCAAGGGCAGGTCTGCTAGATACTAGTACATTACCTAAGGTAATAGACACTATATCTAAGCATACAGTGACTAGAGCGTAGAATAGAATTAAATATTGAAAATAATAAGTCGTACATGTGATAACCTGTTCAGTAGCGTCGGCCTCTGCAACGGTCATAGTGAATGTCTGGTGCCTGGGAGGTGGAACCTGCAATCTCGCCTGTTGAAATACCTTTCGTTGAGGTGGAAGTGAGGGTCCACGCTGAGTGACCCCAGCTGAGTAGTAACTGGTGCAAATGTCGGAGCTAGGGTTGTAGGCCTTTGTCCCCTCCATGGAAATTCTTTGGCAGTATGGTCCTTAGCCCCACAGATGAGACACAAATTTAGGAACAACCTGCATTCTGGCTTGATGTGACCAGGCTTGTTGCAGTAATGTTAGATTGTGGCAGGGCATCGTTGATGCTGCTGCGGTGGCAACCTCTTGAACCGAATCTGCTGGATGGGTCGATGTAACTGCCTGGCAAGAGCAGATTGCTGACGACTGGACCCTACGGAAGCTACTGTAGAAGGTGGTGGTCATCACGGAGGAGCCACCGCATGTCGCTCTTGTTCCCGATCCCAGTGTACATACTCGTACTCTCGAGCTATAGAGAGTAAGTCAGCATGGGTTTTTAATTTGAACCCAACCAGCTTGTCATGGATGATGATGTCCAGGCCTTGCTGAAATCTCTTGGCCCGAGTCAGAGGGGTGGACACCATGTCCTTGGCAAACCTGGAATACCAATTCATTGGCAAATATATATGTACTGTATAGTTAACTATCATGCATTAAAATACATAGATGCTGAGCTTAGAAAACTCAACGTCGTATTCCTCTATAGTTAACTGTCATGGTCGCCTTCAGTTCTATTATCTCCTCGAGGCCTCTCATAACATCGATGGACGGAGGAGCCAGTGTGGTATTCTCATGTTGTACTGAGTAAGAATTGACTGTGTCCACGTAGTTCGCGACTCTACTCCTCTCATCCAGTATCGATTATTCCTCCTCCCTCCAAGTGTCCTCGCAAGGATCGCGTCCTCAGCCATCCTACTAAGCTGTGCCATGACACTCAAGCTTACTTGGGACTGTGCCCTCATCTCGTCCAACATATGGTCGACCGTCTCCTGAAATGAATAGAAAAAATATATATCTTATATGCATTAAAATGGCATAATATGTTGTAAACATAATTTTTTACTTACCGTCAGCGCCCGATTCATAGCCAACTACTTGGCATAACTGTACTTTGGATGGGCCTGACTAAGGGTCTGCTCCACCAATGGCTCGATAACCAGGCGGCCCTAAAACAAAAAATAAATAAGTTAGACAAATATTCTATCATAACATAATATATGTTACAATTTTAATTAAAACATTTTACCGTAAGGTCCAACTCGTATACATGTTGCCTGAAACTCTTGGAGCTGGCATGATACTCATAGCTTCGAGGAGCATGCCGGTTGTCGAAGGAAATTTCCGAAATTTTCTGTGAAAATTTAAAGTATGTCAGCTAAACACATATATAAAATATATTAAATTAACACATATGAAATATTCCTTCCATTCAGCAGACTCCCAAACAAAACAATATCCCAAGAACTGCAAGGGAGCGGCACAGTTGTCCAGATAAAAATACTGCTCATCGTCCTCTGGGTATGTGTGACAGTACTTCGTTGTCAATTCATTGCGCTATTGGACAAGTGTCTTCTGGATCTTCTTAAGGAAGTAGACTCAGGCGTTTGTGTTGTGATTGATGTGTCCATATTTTAAATGTTTTATTCACATCATTTAATGTCATATTCGCCTCCAAACTCCATATTTTCATACATTATCGCGCTTCTAACCCCATATTCGAGTTTTGTATAGCTTTTTGGATTTTCAGGAGTTTTGGAGCGAATTGGAGCTATTTTGGGACATGGACACATTCGGCACGTCCGAGTCATCATTGGCAAGGCTCCATTAGAGTTCGTCGAGGAATGAAAGAAGATCGGAGGAGAGGAGGAGAAGAGAACGAGAAATGGCAAAGTTGAGATCAATTTCCCAAGTGACTCGATCGAGTAGCATTAGCTACTCGGCCGAGCTGACATGCAGAAATCATATAGGAAATAGCCCAGACCTACTCGACCAAGTAGACATCCGACTCGACCCGAGTCGCACCAAACAGCTGAAGATTTTGAGCTTCTCTCCAAGGCATCACACCTCAACCGAGCAGCATAGCAACTCGACCGAGCAGCTCACCTACTCAACCCGAGTCGAAAAGAAACATAGCAGCATTTTGGAGGAAGTTTTGATCTACTGTTGCTTGACCGAGTAGGGGGGCTACTCGACCGAGTAGCAGTATCAGCCAGATGCAGAAGCAGCAGCAAGCAGAGCCTTAGCTGACTCGACTGAGCAGGCTCCGATACTCAGCCGAGTTGCGTGACGCGACCAGTCTAGTTTGTGGGCCCAAGTGCCCAGATTTTCTGAGATTTTTTGGGATGGTTACCATATGTGTTTAAGGACGTTTTAGCTTTATTTTCAGAGAGGAACTTTAGAGAAACTCTTAGTTTAGTTTTAATTAGGGTTTTGAGAGTTTGTGCCGTAGCTATTTTGTATGAAGCAAAGCTTGGATTTTTATTGCTATTTCGCGCAAGGATCTTGTGTTCTTAATTCTCTTTGGTTTGCTATTGCTCTATGATGCGTTGGTAACAATTCTCTACACCCTTTATTGATTTTGATGTTTTTATTGCCATGATGAATTCTATTGCATCTATTGAATCTTTTGTTGTTATTTCTATGATGCGTGAGTAGTTCTATTTAGGGCTAATGGATTAGCCCATAGATTTTAGGATTAAGATGCAAAGTTAGTGTTTTTAAGTTGTGCTGGAATAAACGGGAAGTATTTTGGTTGATGTTGCAAAGTTTGTAGGGAACTCGTACTAAGATCGTGTCCACGATCGGTGGAATCGATTGGCTTAAGGAGTATCATATAAGCTTAATTAGGGAGTTAGTGGATTCAATTGGGACTTGTGACCATGCCCGGCTCGTGTTTTGATGGGATCCACCGACGAACTATATTACTAATTGACGGCTACCGCCATTGCATCAATGAGAGCCACCAAAATACATCGAAGCTCTAACCCACGAGAGTGGTGTGAGCCGAGATCATTCCATCCACGAGTGGCGTGAATATTGTCGATTCTTAATGCACGTGTCATGTGCACCTACCGGTTAATGCGATACGTTAGATTCATGGTGCTTAGAACCATGAATTCCACATCTTGGATGCGACAATCCCTATAAAACCAATGCAACGTAAGAGTCTTAACCAAGCATCGATGTCCGACGATCCTAATGGTGAGTCCTGAAGCCCTAGTCTTTATTAATTGTTTACAATCCAAACAAACAATCTTTCGAAACCAACTGCTACCTACATTCTGAGATTTAAAAATAACCCAAGACAATAACATCTCTACCTACCTTGTGGGATCGATATCTTTTATACTATTACTTGACACCGTACGCTTGCATAAAGTGCCGGGGATCACATTTGGGATATATTTAGCACTTGGTGTTCGTACCAGTGCTAAGTGAGTTTTAGGTGTTAGTTCACGGGCGATCAAGTTTTTGGCACCGTTGGCTGGGAAGGTAACGGTGTTACTTGGATTATTTTTCTATTGACGAATTTGTTAGAAAATCTTATCATCTCTTATCTTTCCATACTTTTTATTCTTTTATTACTTTGCTACTGACGGTATTTCTCTGGGTTCTTGTTGTGCATGAACACTTGCCTTGGGAGTATTGACAAAGAATTATTATTTGACACCGAGATCGAAAAGACTACAAGAAGGATCAGAGCAGAGAAAAGGAGTCATACTACTATAGATTCAATGGCAGAAGGAAATACTTATCCTCCACGCAAGGGGTCCATCCTGGAATTTATTAAGCCAAACTTTACTGGAACTTTTTCCATCTTGAGACCGTAGCTGGCAGCAGGTAGTTTCGAGCTGAAGACTGGGTTGATAAATCTCATGCAGAAGGACCCCTTTCACGGGCATCCTCATGAAAACCTAACCCACCATATCGACTCGTTCTTGTCCAAGTGCAATACATTCCATGCCAAGGACGCGAGTGAAGATGCTATCAAGCTCAGGCTATTCCCATTCACTCTGAGGGACAAGGCCTCCTGTTGGTTGCAAGCGAATCCTTCTAATACCTTCACGACTTGGGAGCAGTTGGCCACCCCCTTCGTGAACAAATTCTATCCACCGTCCAAAATGGTGAGGATTCGGGGAGCGATCTCAAATTGTAAGCAGCTTCCTCACGAGTCATTGTACAAGGCTTGGGAAATATTTAAAGACTTACAGCATCAATGCCCGCACTATGGAGTCGTGGAGTGGGATCTTGTTCAAAGCTTCTACAATGGGCTCCAACCAACCACAAAGATGATTATAGACGCCTCCGCTCAAGGAGCTCTCTTATATAAGCCATCCGATGAAGCTTTATCTTTGCTGGAGCAAATGGCTGTAAATACTCAGTAGTGGGGCGACGAACGCTCATCTACCAAAGCCCCCGAGGTAAAAAATCGCTACCCATCTTGATAGTCATATTGAGACTCTTTGCAAACAGGTAGCGAGGATAGAACAGAGGTTGGACTCTATTCCAACCACTTCTAGAGCTCCAGCTTATCTCACACATGAAGGCTATGCGGAGCAAGGTTATGCTCTTAACAAAGAATCATATGATGGAGCAGACATGCAAGCTGAGCAGGTATACTTTGTAGCTGGAGAGGGGAGGAATCAATGGCAACATCTGGCGGTGAGAAATCATCCTAGATTTTCATATGGCAATCTGAATAGAGGACTGCAACCTTCTCAGCAGCAGAGACCTCCACCACCTCCTTAGCAACAAGGGGCGCCTCTGCAACAATATGGGTTTAGGCCATCTAGGCCTTACAGACCACCCGGGTACAATTACCGTCAACAACAACAATATTCACCAGCAGATCCAAAGCCCAATCTTGAGGCAACATTGGACACCTCCATGAGTGGGCAATCCAATATAAATGCAGAGAATTCCACTCGTTTCAAGTCTATCAATGATTCCATCGATGATCTTGAGGGCCAAATGTCCCAATTCATGAAGATGCAATGGAGATTTCCCTCTCAGTCGGAGCCCAATCTTAGGGCCCAAGAAAATGCAGTGGTCGCAGTTACCACGAGAGGAGGAAAGACTACCGACACTGTCATGGTGCCAGTTTCTAGCAATTTGAGCCGAAAGCCATCTACTCATGCTCAAGATGGAGATGCTACTACAGCTGAAAATGACAAGGAAAAGGATACAGAGGAGCCCTATGCTATTGTAGAGAGGGAGGCCTCACCATCTACCTTGCCTACCACCACTACGGCACTGGCAGATGCTACTACTACTTCCAACAATTCTATTTCAAAGGATGCCGCCAAAGACAAAGCAAATCGACCTCCACCTCCATATCCCCAAAGGTTGGCACTAGCGAAGATGGGGAATAAATACGCCAAGTTCTCCGAGCTCCTCAAAGGTATACAACTGAACATCCCCTTTATGGACACTATCACGGAAATCTCCACATACACTAAATTCTTAAAGGATCTCATTACGAGGAAGCATAAACAAGAAGAGGTGAAGCTATTGGACAATTGCACCTCAGTTATTAAGAACCATCTACCGAAGAATTTCCAGGATCCCAGGAGTTTCATGGTGCAGTGCTCCGTTGGCGGTACCCCTATTAGCAGAGCGTTGATTGATTTGGGAGCGACCATTAGTTTGATGTCGCTCTCCATCTTTAAGAGGCTAAATACCGGGATGGAGCTTAAGCCTACAGATATGAGCATTCAGTTGGCAGACCACTCTATTACATATCTGGTAGGCATCTCACGCGACATCATCCTTTAAATTCCGACTGAGCTATGCGTGCCGATAGATTTTGTGATTATGGACATGCCAGAGAAAGGTAGTTCATAGATCATTTTGGGTCGTCCATTCATGGCGTCGGCCGATGTCTTGATTGACGTCTGCGAGGTGACGTTATCTCTGAATTGTAATGCCCTACAAGCTACTGCACAAGTACTAAGGGGGGGGTGAATAGTACTTTAAAAATAACAAGGAGTATAATTCCAAATTATAGTGCAAACAACTACCAAATCAATTTGCGGAAGCTTAAATTGAATGAAAACAACAAAATTAACAATGCTAACAAATGATGTTAATGGGTTCGGATCCACCCAAGTCTCCCCGACTTGTTCCCGGTGATCCTACGTCCCAACCACCCGGATCCCCTCCGGATACTTAGGTTAGAAACCCTAACCCAAGATTTCCACTATGAATATCTTGTGAAAAACCTTCACAAGATCAAATCATACATGCAACGGCAATAGTGAATCCCACAACCCGGGATCACAACCTTCTCTCACAACCGAGAGAATCAACAAGAAATATAAATGAGTTTATAATGAAATAAACAATTTTACCACAAAATCATATACCTTGAGTTTTTCTTACCCAATAGGTGAAAGGAAGGATTTGAGGAAGATGAAGTCACCAAGACCTAGCACCAAGGAAATGACCAGCAATGGGTGCCTAGGAGAGATTTGGAGACTTGATTCAAGCTAGAGCTTGAAGGGCTCACCAAGAACAAGCTTCTCTCAAGATGGATTCTAGATCTAGAATGTGAGAGAATGGGTTTCTTGTGAGGAAGAGAGCTTTGGAAATGAGTGAGAATGGCTATCTCTTTCTATCTCAATGAATCTCTTAATGGCAGCTCTAACCTAGATAGAAATGACCTAGGTTCGTATTTATAGGGTCCCATAAAAACAAGTTAGGTCAATTTCCAACGGATAGAAATCTGAGGAAACTAGTCGGTCAAAGAACAACCTCTGACCGACTGGTTCATCAACTAGTCGGTCAGTCAATCAACATGGACCGACTAAGAGAGGAACTGAGAAGAGATAGAAATTCAGACCTAGAAATCTAGTCGGTCCAAGAAGACTTTCTGACCGACTAGTTTCACAACTAGTCGGTCAGTCAGTGAACGTAGACCGACTAAGAGGCAAAATGAAATAGTCTGAATACAAATTGACTTAGTCGGTCCAAGAACAAAAGTTGACCGACTAGATTGTCAACTAGTCGATCACCAAACGTTCTTAGACCGACTAACGATAAACAGTAGCTTAGGAGAAATTTAGTATGAACAGTAAGTCACAACTAGTCGGTCAAAGAAGCATCACTGACCGACTAGTTCACAAACTAGTCGGTCGGTGAGTCAACGTAGACCGACTAACTGTAAACAGTACTGAACAAGAAATTAAGGAATCAAACTAGTCGGTCCAAGAAGCTCTGCTGACCGACTACATCACCATCTAGTCGGTCAGTACTTCTTCTTGTACCAACTAACATGCACAAACAAGTCCGAATCGAAGCGCGACGCTTCGAGGAAGTTAGAATGAACTTGTACTAAGATCCTAGAGCTACGACATGAGCGTTATGAAGATAGAAACGTAAGATATACTCAAGGCTTAACATTCTATAGATCGAAGCTTAAAAGACTATAAATAAACCTTAAAGAACGGTCTTCGAAAGCTTCGATTAAATCTTCATGACTTCCAAAACGGCGCAAGAGCTTCAATAAAGCTTTAGGCATGAATACGAGCTTTGAGAAGTCTTGAGATGTCGCTTTGATTGTTCTCGTGAATTTGGCGACGATCTCCAATACTGCGCTCACAAATTGTTAGTTCATGGATTATTTACGTTTGCTCATCATCAAAACCAAATCCGGGGAGTCCAATATTCAACATTCTCCCCCTTTTTGGTGATGACAAACCAACATAAATAATAATCAAAAATAATGATTCAAATAAAAAATACTTACTCCCCCTGCATTGATGACACGTTAATTCCAAAATGAATATATATGAATTGCATCAATCAGACGAGTAAGATAAATAAAGAGAATCGATTTTTGAAATATAGGATTATGAAAATCCTTATATATATCTTAACTCCCCCTGAATCTAACATATCAAACTAGATTCATGGAAATTGAGTTAAATTTTCATTTGCCCTATTTATTATCATTATCTCTCCCCCTTTGGCATTATCCCAAAAATGGGGGGCATACAACGACAACAACTAGGAAATGGAAAATTCAACATCGGGAGTCGTAGACAATGACGATGGAACTAATTGACACCAAGGGAAAAGTGATGAAATCAAATCAAGGTGTGCCAAATTGTCCATTATCAAAAAGCGATAATCAAAATCATCAAAAATACCAAATAATTATTCGTTTCTTGAATAAAGAAACATACTCTTCAATATTCAATATTCTTGGTTAAATTGGTGCATGGAAAACAATTCTATACAATTATAGAATTTCAATCTATTTAACCAAGTTTTTCAATCGTCGAGCGACGATTTCACATAGCATGGACATTGAATGAGAATTAATGTGCACTACGAAGAAAAACAAAGTGAACATCGATGTATATATATATAGAAACATCAGGAGTACATCCAAAAAGATATCACATCGAGGACATCGAATACAACATACCATAGATATAAACATCAAAAGATACATCATCATCATCATAACACCATCATCAACATCCAAAATAAAATACAACACATACACCGACAAACCAACATATCAAAATACATCAAAAGAACACCCAAACTCCATCCTAACCAAAAAAAATACTCTCAATAAGATATATCATCCAATGAGCAGTGGAGAGTCCTCGAAACTGACGATCACGAGGAAGTGGCTGGATCTGCATTCTCTGTGGGTCCAGTTGACAGAGTGGACTCAGGCTCTGCAGGAAGGAGAGGCGTGTCAACAGACGGGATCGTCGGGGCAGGTGTGGAAACGACGACGGGCTCAACAGCTGGGGTCTCAACAGGAGTAACAGCAGGTAAGATAGGAGCAGGCTCGTCAACAGGATCAACAGCAGCCTCAGAAGGCTGAACTACTGAAGCAGAAGGCTCTGGAGCACCGGAAGTGGTGCCAACTCCAGGAGCAGAAGTGGTAGCAGCAGCAGCAGCAGTGGCCTCATCGCCACGAGCTAAGGAAGTGACAAGATCATCAATCTCCTCATCGTCCATCTCCTCGGCCTCAGAAACGGAAGGAGGAAGATCAATGCCCATCATACGAGCCATACGGCAGACGACCTCCTCGGTACGAGCCAAACGCGACTCGTGCCGACGAAGAAGGCGTACGACATCATCTAATGTAGCAGGAGGAGTGGGGGCAGCAACAGCTGAGGGAGTGGCCTGGGAAGCAGATGTGGTCGACCTCTGCACATGACGAAGCGCCGCAAGAGATTTCTTAACGGCCGTCGCGTTCAGAGGAGGACCCAAAGGACGCTCATCGTCAGGAGGGAGAGGAACACGGAAATGACGGAAAACCAGGGTCAACAGACACGGGTAAGGGATATGCGCAGATTTATTGGTCTTGTGAATACACTCGAAAGAGTCCATCTTATCGAGTATAACGCGAGCCCAATTAATCTCGCATCCCAAGAAAAGAGCGTAAATCAGCTTGAGAAAAGGCTGGGATGGCAGAGAAGATGAGCCGTACTTGGGAAGCAAGCACGACTTCAGAATGAGATTAAGCACCCATGCATTAGGTTTGAACGACTTCGAAGGAACACCAATGAGGGTAGGAGGGATCATATGGAAGATATCAGAAAGAATGGACTGATCCAAGGAAGAGATATCATCAACAGAAATATCCGACGGAAGGAGACCAGACGACGAACAACCAAGTATCTCCCCCAAGATATCTGCCGTGAGAACTATAGGAGTTCCTAAGACAGTAGTCTCGATGGAGTGACTCTCATCATACAGGCCCCGAACACGATTGACATAGAATAATTTGACCAGGCGAGGATAAGGTCTGGGATTCGCCTTGGGGTCATAGCGAAGATAATCCAATAGGCCACTATAGGAGAGAAGATCAGCTAAGCCAAGGAAATCTGAAAACTGAACATAGTGCTCCAATAGCATCGGGCAGTGTTCAATACGGTTGTAGGCCGCTAGACACATAGGGTCATCGCGACACAACGATATGTCAACACCACCCGCTGGCATTGGGCCCTTTCCCTTAGGCTGGCGAGTCCTAGGACGAAGTGGAGGAGTAGGTTCCCTATGGCCAGAGTCATCCTCAGGGATTAAATAGTGGCACTACCTTGAAACGACACTTCTCGAGTCGTTTTCCCACAATTTAAACTCACTCGATGAGACGTGACGATTTTCACTTTTGACGGGAGACGTTTCTATTTTTAGTTTCGTCGTCCGACGTCGAATTTGAGATCCGTCTTCTTAGTTAGCTCACATTCGTCGCCACGAACACCACGATATTTATTTTATAATTTTTGGAGTTTATTTGACCACTTTTATAATTTTTACAAGTTTTATATTATTTTTAATAATTTATTTTCAATTAATTTCGGCCAAATAAAATTTATTTGAGTTTTAAACGTTTTAAGGAATTTTTGAGCCAATTTCCAGCTCATTTGGACCAGGTCAAATCCTAGATTGGGTTGGAGAAGTTTAATTCAAATTTCAAATCTTTTTGAATTCTAATCCTATTAGATTTAGCCCTAGACCAAGTCAACCCCCCCTATACTATATAAGCAACCCCTAGCAAGTCCTATTTTTCCAAAGAAATTAGCCCTAGCCTCTTCCAAAGTCATCTTGGACGTTGCGACGAATCGTCGCAACGTTGCGACGTTCAGCACCCCGCACGGACCGAGGAAATCCCCCGCATCCACCCGCTCTGACCGGTCGCCCCGTCCGCTTTCTCGTCGCTCCGCACCGCAGCGCCAACCCCGCCGCTTCGTTCCCCCGCTTGACCGATAGGGCCTCTCGGTCAGACCGAGAGAACCGCCCGACCCTCCGCACCGCACCGACCCGCTTGTCGCCCGCTCTGTCGCCCCGCTCCGCTCCGTGCCCGACCGAAGGCCCCGCCCGCTGTGACCGAGCGCCCGATCGCTGCAACGCTGCAACCCCCGCACCCAAGCGCCTGACCGAGGCCTCCACCGTGTCTGACCGAGGGAAACGACCGCACCAAGGCCGTGACCGACCCCCAAACGTTGCAACAGCCGTTCCCTAGTGTCTGACCGAAGGAGATCCCCGCACCGAAGCTGTACGACCGACGGCCACTTGTCGCAACCCCGCATCCGTCGCACCGCTTGCCTCCGTGGGCCCCCCAAGTTCTCCGGAGTTATTGTGGGTTCCCCAAAGGTCCCTAGGACTACTGTGGGCCCCACTTTGGTACGTTCTCTTCGACGACTTGCCGCGTACCGACGTCGTCGCACGTCGTAGCCGTCGTCGCACGTACGAGCTTTGGAATTTGGAATCGTCGCCCGGGATATTTTCTCTGATTTTCCAGCGAGGAATCTATTTTGGAAACAGGACTTGGAGCGCGTTCTCTTATTCCAACCCCCGGCGTCGCTACCCGACGCCGGTGTAGCTTTCGCGTCGTGTTGAGGTAACGTTTTGCACCCCTAGGACCCCCAACCCAATTGCATGCTAATCAAGACTAAAAATCAGTATTTTAAAGTATTTTAAATGTTTTAGAATCCACTAATCAAGATTAATAAAACGGATGTAGGCCGGTGGACTTGTGCACGTAGGAATCGTGACTTTGGACTCGTTGGACGGTGTTTTCTTGACGTGATAGTTGCAGGCAAGTGAAACTTGCCAACTTTTGTGTATGGCCATGTTTTTAGGCCACTTACTTGCTTTTAGCGTAAAAGAGACTAGTCAGTGAAATGATAGCTGGCTAGACGCCTACTTGATCTAGTTTGACAACGAAACTAGATCCGTCACCTAAATGATCTAGCTTGACAACGAAGCTAGATCCAACCCCTTAAAATTGTTGTTCATGCATGCTAAACTGTCACGTTTACTTTCCTTACCTGTACGCTTTACTTTAACTGCCATGTCATGTCATCCATGCATTGAATGTTGCATTCGTAGCACACGCTACATACTTGTACTTGCTTGTCCCGGGCTAGGTGCACCCCTACGCCATACTTGTTTACACACTTCCTGGCTCGTGGTCCAGAAGCGAGCATTACCGTTCGGGGGTAAGGCCCTGGCTCGACACACGTGGAGGGGTAGGGATAAACGTTCGCTTGAGCTTAGGAGTTGGCACGCGCAGCCACTCTAGCCAAAAGACGGAATCTCTGTGCACGAGGTGCTTACTTTTCTTGTCTTGTACTTGTCTTGTGAATGTCATGCCATGCTCGTACTTTACTTTACTTTACCCTACTTGTTGCACTCATTTCTTTAAACTGCCATGTCATTGCATCATGCTAGAACTGCTAGGTTGCTTTACTTTTACCACCTTTCAGTTTCACTTGCACAAGTCTTCCAGACTTGCTGACATGTGCCCCTTACTCTTTTGGGTGCCACATGTTAGACCCTGAGCCAGAGACGGTTGCTGAGGACGAGGTGTTTGCTGACGTTGAGCCCGAGCCTACGTTCGTTGAGGAGTTCGAGGACACCGGAGACCAGTCTAGAGACTGATTTTACTTGCTTTGCTTTAGGTTGCTGTTAGATGTCGGTGCTTGCACCTTTTCCTTGTTTTCGTACTTTTGTTGGCCATGCTAGGCCTCTTTTTAGACTCTTTTATTTGTAGCCTGGTGGCTTTTCTGCGTTGTTGAGATTTATTATTATGGATATTCTGAGATGTTCTTTTTGTCTCTTTCGTTATTATTATCTTTGTTTCGTTTCGCGTTGCAAGGACCTGCAGTTTAAAGTGATTGACGCTTATCGGACTTGCGGCTTTGTAGCTTCAAGTCTGAGCGACCTTCTCACGCTTCGCCTCCACGTTTTTGGGAAGCGGGGCGTGACAGGTTTTGTTGGTGGCCCATGCAGGTCCAGTCTTGCAATTGCGAACTAACGGAACAACGATAATAAACGGAATATCCATTAAATAAATTGCAACATCCAAGTCATTAAGCTTTGAGTCTAATTTGTTTGCTCGTTTTCCACGTCATTAGATGGCTGGACGACGACAGACCCGATCTGGCAGTGGGCCCAATCGTGCTGAGGTACCTGATAGAGAGCCCACCAATGCTGAGATCATGAGGATGATGCATCAGATGATGCAGGTACAGCAGGGCATGCTCCAGAACACTCAGAGTGCTCCTCGCCATGAGCCAGGAGCGAAGCAGTTCCGGGAGCTGGGCCCGACGTACTTTGATGGATCTGAAGGACCGTTGGCTGCAGAGGAGTGGATCAGGAACACCGAGGATAATCTGAAGATGTCGAAGGTCAACCCGGCTGGATGGGTTGATCTGGTGAAGAGGCAGCTGAAGGATAATGCCCGAAATTGGTGGGATGCCGAGGAGGAGTTGTTGGTGAGCCCTATACCTTGGGCTACTTTCAAGTCTAGATTCGATGAGGAGTACTTTCCGAAGGCTGCTAGGAGGGAGATGGTGCAGCGCTTCATTGAGCTGAAGCAAGGGAGTCTGACGGTGGACCAGTACCACCAGGAATTTACTAGATTGAGCCGCTTCGCGCCAAAGATGGTAGAGGATGCTGAGGAGAAGGCTCAGAAGTTTCTGCAGGGTCTTTCTCTAGACTTGCAGAGTCTGGTGTCTACGTCGGACATGGAGTCGTATCAGAAGTTGCTGGTAGCTGCTCGGAGACAGGAGAAGATTGCAAAGCAGAAGAGAGGACTGATTTCTGGAGCTGGGAAGAGGCCTATGGAGCCGTCTAGGCCTGGGGTCAAGCCTACCCAGCCAGTGCAGTTCAAGAGGCCAGGTGGGCCTATTGTGAAGACTTGCCATTTCTGTGGCAAGACCGGGCATTTCAAGGATCAGTGTAGGAAGATGTTGGGACAGTGCCTAGTTTGTGGAGATCCTACTCATGCTGTGAAGGACTGCCCGAGCTCTAAGATACCTTGGAAGGATCCTGTTGCCGCACAGCCGTTGCAACAGAGAGCACCTGCACCTGCAGGTCGTGGAGCGCCTCTTCCTCCGCAGAGGCAGGCCTTTCAGCAGGCCGTGCAGCCGAGGAGGCAGGCTTACCTGATGACGGCAGTGGAGGGCGAGACTGTGGATGAGGTTATCGCAGGTAACTCTCGATCTAGTTGTTTCTTCCCTTAGTTAGTCCTGACTTGTTAAATTATGCTTGCATATGATTGTTTGCAAATAAGGTTGACTGTTAGGCTGGTAATTAGAGTCCTTGCTGGGAATCGATTTAATCGTCATAGGAGTTACTTTAGTGGTCCTTGCCTACCCCTGACCATACCAGACTTCTAGAATTCCTTTAGTCGTTCGTTTGGGTTCATCGATTATGGACCGAGCTGAGCGCATTCCATTATCGCCTAGCTCCTTTAGAAAGACCAAGCGCCAAGTCCTAAGCTTCAGTTGGGCGACCGTAGGAGTTTCCCCGTAGATCCCCCTGATTCATATCCTAGGTGTATGTATGTTTTGAACATCTGACTGTTTCCCTTGCCCCGATTCCCGAGATCGCTCATGACTATCGTCATCAATTTTTGAAACTCTCCGTTGCAAAATTTTGAATCTTCTGCAAGCATTTTGTGTAAACCAGTTTTGAATTTTTGCAAACCCTGGTTCCCTTGAAAAGCAGCTTCAATATTGATTATTTTAAAATTTTCCATGACCTAAAAGTTTTGAAGGCATTTAACATGAGTTTAAATTCTTCCGTTACTTGATTTCCTTCTTTGACTTTCGCAAACATTATATTAAATTACCGCCGTATAATATTTTCTAAACTACGCCTTCAATATTCGTGTAAATGATTTTACTTCCTCTTTTAATGATTCTTTAAAACCAATGGACCATTTTCTCTTATTATGAATATTCGACCCAAACCTATTTTGAAACAACACGTCTTATCGATCTCCAAATATTTCTTCCAAACGAGGATTTCAACTTTTGAAGTACGAACGGTTTTCAAATTCCGCATATGTTGGCTTGAATGAGCGTACCCTCCATGGTATATTAATGGTTGCTTATTGAGTGTTATATATATTCGGAGTTATTCATGATGTGTGAAGTTGTTTGTATGTTAGTAGTTATAGTTTGGTGTGTGGGTAGCTATACCATACTAAGGATGCCTGTGAGATTTAGAGTAGAAGTACTTAAGAGGCTGTAGGTAATTAGGGGATACTTATAATGGTTGAAGCAATGTGCTGGTGAAACTATATGTAGTCTAGGTGTGATAATAATAATAGGTATAAGTATACGACGTATGTGAATGTATATATACACGTGTTAGTGGTATTAACGTTTGACTATCTAGTGCATATATAAGCACTTGAAATGAATAAACCTGGTTAAATTATTATATGGCTTGATTGGGGTAGTTACTAGAGCGACTAGTTATATTAGAAAGTCCGAGGACGGACTTTATTCTAAGGTGGGGAGGATGTAACGACCACTTTTCGTTGTGCGTTGTTCGTGCACGTGCTTTTGGCCGTACACGTGTTTATTTTAGACTTTATTTGATTGTGAACACTCTTGTGTGATATGCCGTTGCGAACGTCTCTGAGAGTATTAAATAGTGGCACTACCTTGAAACGACACTTCTCGAGTCGTTTTCCCACAATTTAAACTCACTCGATGAGACGTGACGATTTTCACTTTTGACGGGAGACGTTTCTATTTTTAGTTTCGTCGTCCGACGTCGAATTTGAGATCCGTCTTCTTAGTTAGCTCACATTCGTCGCCACGAACACCACGATATTTATTTTATAATTTTTGGAGTTTATTTGACCACTTTTATAATTTTTACAAGTTTTATATTATTTTTAATAATTTATTTTTCAATTAATTTCGGCCAAATAAAATTTATTTGAGTTTTAAACGTTTTAAGGAATTTTTGAGCCAATTTCCAGCTCATTTGGACCAGGTCAAATCCTAGATTGGGTTGGAGAAGTTTAAATTCAAATTTCAAATCTTTTTGAATTCTAATCCTATTAGATTTAGCCCTAGACCAAGTCAACCCCCCCTATACTATATAAGCAACCCCTAGCAAGTCCTATTTTTCCAAAGAAATTAGCCCTAGCCTCTTCCAAAGTCATCTTGGACGTTGCGACGAATCGTCGCAACGTTGCGACGTTCAGCACCCCGCACGACCGAGGAAATCCCCCGCATCCACCCGCTCTGACCGGCTCGCCCCGCCCGCTTTCTCGTCGCTCCGCACCGCAGCACCAACCCCGCCGCTTCGTTCCCCCGCTTGACCGATAGGGCCTCTCGGTCAGACCGAGAGAACCGCCCGACCCTCCGCACCGCACCGACCCGCTTGTCGCCCGCTCTGTCGCCCCGCTCCGCTCCGTGCCCGACCGAAGGCCCCGCCCGCTGTGACCGAGCGCCCGATCGCTGCAACGCTGCAACCCCGCACCCAAGCGCCTGACCGAGGCCTCCACCGTGTCTGACCGAGGGAAACGACCGCACCAAGGCCGTGACCGACCCCCAAACGTTGCAACAGCCGTTCCCTAGTGTCTGACCGAAGGAGATCCCCGCACCGAAGCTGTACGACCGACGGCCACTTGTCGCAACCCCGCATCCGTCGCACCGCTTGCCTCCGTGGGCCCCCCAAGTTCTCCGGAGTTATTGTGGGTTCCCCAAAGGTCCCTAGGACTACTGTGGGCCCCACTTTGGTACGTTCTCTTCGACGACTTGCCGCGTACGACGTCGTCGCACGTCGTAGCCCGTCGTCGCACGTACGAGCTTTGGAATTTGGAATCGTCGCCCGGGATATTTTCTCTGATTTTCCAGCGAGGAATCTATTTTGGAAACAGGACTTGGAGCGCGTTCTCTTATTCCAACCCCCGGCGTCGCTACCCGACGCCGGTGTAGCTTTCGCGTCGTGTTGAGGTAACGTTTTGCCACCCCTAGGACCCCCAACCCAATTGCATGCTAATCAAGACTAAAATCAGTATTTTAAAGTATTTTAAATGTTTAGAATCCACTAATCAAGATTAATAAAACGGATGTAGGCCGGTGGACTTGTGCACGTAGGAATCGTGACTTTGGACTCGTTGGACGGTGTTTTCTTGACGTGATAGTTGCAGGCAAGTGAAACTTGCCAACTTTGTGTAGGGCCATGTTTTTAGGCCACTTACTTGCTTTTAGCGTAAAAGAGACTAGTCAGTGAAATGATAGCTGGCTAGACGCCTACTTGATCTAGTTTGACAACGAAACTAGATCCGTCACCTAAATGATCTAGCTTGACAACGAAGCTAGATCCAACCCCTTAAAATTGTTGTTCATGCATGCTAAACTGTCACGTTTACTTTCCTTACCTGTACGCTTTACTTTAACTGCCATGTCATGTCATCCATGCATTGAATGTTGCATTCGTAGCACACGCTACATACTTGTACTTGCTTGTCCCGGGCTAGGTGCACCCCTACGCCATACTTGTTTACACACTTCCTGGCTCGTGGTCCAGAAGCGAGCATTACCGTTCGGGGGTAAGGCCCTGGCTCGACACACGTGGAGGGGTAGGGATAAACGTTCGCTTGAGCTTAGGAGTTGGCCCGCGCAGCCACTCTAGCCAAAAGACGGAATCTCTGTGCACGAGGTGCTTACTTTTCTTGTCTTGTACTTGTCTTGTGAATGTCATGCCATGCTCGTACTTTACTTTACTTTACCCTACTTGTTGCACTCATTTCTTTAAACTGCCATGTCATTGCATCATGCTAGAACTGCTAGGTTGCTTTACTTTTACCACCTTTCAGTTTCACTTGCACAAGTCTTCCAGACTTGCTGACATGTGCCCCTTGCTCTTTTGGGTGCCACATGTTAGACCCTGAGCCAGAGACGGTTGCTGAGGACGAGGTGTTTGCTGACGTTGAGCCCGAGCCTACGTTCGTTGAGGAGTTCGAGGACACCGGAGACCAGTCTTAGAGACTGATTTTACTTGCTTTGCTTTAGGTTGCTGTTAGATGTCGGTGCTTGCACCTTTTCCTTGTTTTCGTACTTTTGTTGGCCATGCTAGGCCTCTTTTTAGACTCTTTTATTTGTAGCCTGGTGGCTTTTCTGCGTTGTTGAGATTTATTATTATGGATATTCTGAGATGTTCTTTTTGTCTCTTTCGTTATTATTATCTTTGTTTCGTTTCGCGTTGCAAGGACCTGCAGTTTAAAGTGATTGACGCTTATCGGACTTGCGGCTTTGTAGCTTCAAGTCTGAGCGGACCTTCTCACGCTTCGCCTCCACGTTTTTGGGAAGCGGGGCGTGACAGTTCCCTATGGCCAGAGTCATCCTCAGGGATAAACTCAGTATCGGAATCAGGAGGAGTAGAGGGAGTGTGGAGTATGGGCTTTTTAGACTTATATTTTCGGGGTTTGACCGTCGCCGTCCTCTGCTTCTTCAGAGGAGGCGAAGACGGAGAAGCTTGGGTAGATTTAGCACGACGCTTGGGCTTAGACGGATTCCTAGGGTTAGAAGGCTCTACAGTCATGGGGGAAGCCCCAGATGAAGTGATAGGGATCCTCGTCTTTGCCATGATCGTGGTACGATGAGAACAAGAAAGCGACGGGGACTAGATCAAGAAACCTAATACAAACCCTAGAACTGAAAACAAACAAGCTCCAAAAACCTAAGAAAGTAATTCGAAACCCTAGAACCCTAGAGGATGAAATCGGCCAAGATCAAACCCTAGAGTAGGAAAACAACCTAGGAGGAGGAGATATACCTAGGGGAGGGTGATCGGCGGCGGCAGATGATCGGAAGATCGTGGTACGATGAGAACAAGAAAGCGACGGGACTAGATCAAGAAACCTAATACAAACCCTAGAACTGAAAACAAACAAGCTCCAAAAACCTAAGAAAGTAATTCGAAACCCTAGAACCCTAGAGGATGAAATCGGCCAAGATCAAACCCTAGAGTAGGAAAACAACCTAGGAGGAGGAGATATACCTAGGGGAGGGTGATCGGCGGCGGCAGATGATCGGAAGATGGCCGGAGATCGACGGAAGTCGAAGGGTCTCGAGAGGGGTTTTTGGGTTTATCGGGCTGGAGAGGAGATGAAGACCGACTAAAATGAAGTTTAGTCGGATAAAAATAGAGTTAAGTCGGTCTGGAAGCAAAAAGACACGTTTGCCCTAACACACTTAGTCGGTCACAGTTCAAGCACTGACCGACTAGATTACGATCTAGTCGGTCGGTCAATGAGCTTGAACCGACTAAGTCGAAACAGAGGCAAACAGAAATTTTTAGGGCTAGAGTTAGTCGGTCGCAGTATACTCACTGACCGACTAGTTTTCAATCTAGTCAGTCGGTAAGTGTACTGTGACCGACTAAAGAAAGAAAATGACAAAGGTTAGATAAAAGCTTGAACTAGTCGGTCTGAGTTCACTAGCTGACCGACTAGATGAGCATCTAGTCGGTTGACTAATGAACTGAAACCGACTAGAAGAGTCCAAAAATTGATAAATGATTTCTCTTCACAAACCACTTGGATGAAACATCCTAACACTCTCATTAGTCATCTAAATTACCCCATAAAACGTCGAAATCTTAAATACGACATTCAAATACGAATTCGAGCACAAATTCAAACATATCACATAAAATCCCAAAAATTCAATAAATCTAGCATGAACGAAATATCGCGAAATCTAATAGCATGCAAGATAATTGAATGAAATATGAATCCTATATCTCGGATTCACCCATAATCCCCAATTCTCGACGCAACCGCACAAAGGAGTCCTCCTTTAGGGGTTTCGTGAAAATATCGGCGATTAGCTTTTGGGTTTCAACGTACACTAAAATGATGTCTTTTTTAGCAACATGATCATCTAAAAAGTGGTGTCGGACATCTATGTGTTTTGATCGGGAATGGTGCACCGGATTCTTTGAAAGACAGATAGCACTTTGGTTATCCACCATGATAGGGCTAGTATCACAGTGAATACCAAAATCCTTCAAAGTGTGTCTCATCCAAAGAACCTGGGCACAAGCGGCACCGGCGGCAATATATTCCGCCTCGGTGGTTGAAAGTGATACGGAATTTTGCTTCTTGGAAAACCAAGAGACAAGAGAATTTCCTAGAAAATGGCAAGTGCCACTAGTACTTTTCCTGTCGGATTTGTATCCCGCATAATCGGCATCACTGTATGAGACTAACTCATACGTGCTAGATTTTGGATAAAGTAATCCAAAATCAAGTGTATAACTTAGATAACGGAAAATACGTTTTACCGCTACTAAGTGAGACTCCTTAGGTTGAGACTGATAACGAGCACATATGCATACGGCAAACATAATATCGGGCCTACTTGCGGTAAGATAGAGTAAACTACCTATCATACCTCGATATAGACGAATGTCTACATCCTTACCGCCCGTATCCTTGTCAAGATGCGTAGTCGTGCTCATTGGAGTCTTTTTCCCGGAAGCACTCTCCATTCCAAATCGCTTAAGCAACTCCACCGTATACTTCGTTTGGTGGATGAAGATTGCATCGTTCAATTGGCGAATTTGGAGACCTAAGAAATATTTGAGTTCGCCCATGTGGCTCATCTCAAATTGTTCCTTCATAACATTAGAAAACTCTTCGCAAAGAGTGAAGTTAGTAGCACCGAAAATGATATCATCAACATAAATTTGAACTAATAAAATATCATTATTCGCATGCTTAACAAAAAGTGTAGAATCGGCTTCGCCCATTTTAAAATTCAAATCCAAAAGAAAATTGTTTAGGCGATCATACCAAGCTCGAGGAGATTTTCTCAAACCATAAAGAGCTTTCTTTAGTTTAAAAACATGATTTGGAAATTTTTCATTTATGAAGCCCGGAGGTTGAGAAACGTAAACTTCCTCAACAACATCTCCGTTTAAAAATGCACTTTTAACATCCATTTGAAATAATTTAAAATTTTTATGGCATGCATAAGACAATAAAAGTCTAATTGATTCTAATCTAGCTACCGGAGCGAAGGATTCTTCGAAATCGATACCTTCCTCTTGGCGATAGCCTTGAGCAACTAACCGAGCTTTGTTCCGGACGACGACTTGGTTTTCGTCGGTTTTGTTCTTGAAGATCCACTTTGTCCCTATGACGGTGTGGTTCTTCGATGGCAAAGGAACAAGCTCCCATACCTCATTCCTCTCGAATTGAATGAGTTCCTCCTCCATGGCAAGGATCCAAGCACCATCTTCGCAAGCTTCAACTATATTCTTTGGCTCTATTGATGAGGTAAAGGCACTATTGGCGAAGTGGTGGACTTGCGATCTCGTCTTGACACTATCATGAATATTGCCAATGACTTGCTCATGGGGATGATCGCGAACGGTATGAAGCCGCTTGGGAATACCTTGATCACTAGGCACATTCTCAACAACTTCATTAGTCAGGTTAGTATCAATAGAATCAATTGAATCAATAGACTTAGAATTTTCAAACGAATCACATAAAACATCCATAGAATCATTATCATTTGAAATTCTAGAATTAGTAAAATTCTCATTAAAAGAGACATGAAGTGATTCCTCGATCGTAGAGGATCTTTTGTTGTATATCCGGTAGGCTTTGCTATGTGAGGAATACCCAACAAATATCCCCTCATCCGATCTCGGATCAAACTTGTCCAAATTATCATATGTGTTTTTAATAAAACATTTTGCGCCGAAAACACGAAAATGTTTAACTTGAGGCAATCTACCAAACAACAATTCATAGCAAGTTTGTTTGGTGCCGGGCCTCAAAAGTATTCTATTAAACACATAACAAGCGGTGTGTACCGCTTCCGCCCAAAATTGATAACCAAGTTGACTATCTTCGAGCATAGTGCGAGCACACTCCACAAGCGTTCTATTCTTCCTCTCAACAACACCATTTTGAGGAGGTGCGCGAGGGAAAGAAAACGTGTGAGTAATTCCAAGATCATCACAAAAATTTGAGAAAGACTCATTCTCAAATTCACCCCCATGATCACTACGAATAGTGACAATGGTGGTTCCGATGAGATTTTGTACTTTCTTCACAAATATTGTGAAGTTTTCAAAAGCTTCATTTTTATTACATAAGAAAAATACCCATGTAAATCTTGAATAATCATCAACGATGACTAGTCCATATCTTGCATTTCCTAAGGAAGCAACTCTAGTTGGCCCAAATAAATCTAGATGCAATAGCTCTAGTGGCCGTTTCGTAGAAATGCTTTTCTTAGGTTTAAATGAATATTTAGGAAGCTTGCCACGTTGACAAGAATCACAAAAACTTTTCTTTTCAAAAACGAGTTTCGGAAAACCTTTAATGGAATTTAATTTCGAAAGCTTATAAAGTGTTCCAAAGTTCACATGTCCAAAACGTCGATGCCATAAGTGTTGTTCACTTGTGTTGGCAACGAGACATTGTTCATATGACTTAGGAAGATCCAAAATATAAATATCTTTATGGCGTGTGCCGGAAAATAATAATTTATTATTATCATTTGAAATATGACACAATCCTTTCGCAAAGCTAACTTTGTAACCTTTGTCGTAAAGTTGGCTTATTGAAATAAGATTATGATTTAAACCATCAACTAGATAAACATCACTAATTAAGGGTTTAGAAGGGTCACCCACTTTACCAACACCGACGATTGTTCCGCTCTCGTTGCCTCCAAATACGACGCGATTTCCATTTGCAATGGGAACCACTCCGGAGAGCAATTGAGCGTCACCCGTCATGTGTTTTGAACACCCGCTATCGAGTATCCAATTCCCTTTGGAGCTAAATTTAAATTTGTTGCTCCTTTTCTTTTTCTTTTCCTTGAGTACCTAAAGATAGAAAATTTCATATCATGGTACCCAAGGTCATTGGGTCCTCAAAAGTTAGACCTTTGGAAGCCAAGTCCAATTGGACTTAGACTTCCCCACATAATTTCTACTATGCACAACATCCGAAAAATAAGCATTCATATATACTTGTTTTTCATCCATGCTTGTGTCCTTTGGGCTCCAAATAGTGAAAATTTTGGGAGCCATCATCCTATTGGGTGCATGCATGCGTTGTTGGTTTCTACGTGATGCATGTCGTGGATAGGCATAAGGAACATGATGGAATGGTGCACGACGAGAATTATTCATATGATGAGGTGGGTGAACATATGCATGTGTGGGAACACGTGCGTGAGGGTGTCTCACATGGTGTGCATGTGCCCGAGAATGTGTTGCATAAAAATCATCATATGTGTGAGACGGTGGAGTAGGACGTGTGTTCCTACGTGGCATGGTATTGGTGTACATATAAGCATGCCCCTTCTTTGGAGGTCCACCCAAAGTGGGTTTCTTTCCGAAAGAGGGTGTGGACGAGGTGGAAGCACCATTGGTAGTTGAACTACCAATAGAGTGTTTGCTACCACTCGTAGAGTCACCGGAAGTTGGCCTAACAAAAGTAGTGACCGACTTGGATGACTTTCCCAAAGTATACCCCAAACCAACATGGTTTTTGGCCGGGAGTAAGACACTTAGGATATTATCCAAATGGCCCTTACCCTTATTGAATTCATTGATTCGGCCTAATGTGTTCTCATATTTCTCGGTGAGAGAACGAAAAGAAGTATCTAAAGTGGATACTTGCGATGTGAGCACATAAACACGAGATTTAAGATTCTCGTTCTCAATACTCAAAGTCGAGTTTTGAGAAGTTAAATCCGCTATCCTATGTTCTTCCGGATCATCAATGCTAACATGTTCAAGTTTAGATTTGAGATTAACAATCTCATTTCTTAACTCTTCAACAACGGTGTCGTTGTTGGTGATGATAGTCTTAGGCGAGGTTTGAATGCTAGCTAGGTCATCTTTTACTTTAGTATATCTATTTACTAATTTAGTGTATTTAGACCATAAATGAGAGTTAGCATCTCTAAGATCATCCATAGTTACCTCATCGCCTTCGTCGTCTCTATCATCGGAGGAGGAAGATCCTTGATCATGCTCCTCTCTTGCCATGAAGCACATGTGCGCTTGCTCCACTTTCTCATCGTCCGACTCTCCGCTTGAGGAATCCTCGGAGTCGGTGAATGTTGCTCCGACAAGTCCCTTTTTGTACCCCTTTTTGTACTTCTTCGACTTGTCGAACTTCGGCGCCTTCCACTTCTCCTTTTGCTTGTTTTGAGGACAATCCGCTTTGATGTGTCCTGGCTTATTACATTTAAAGCACAAAGGTGGAGAGGCGTTAGTAGAAGTAAATTTAGATTTTTGTTTGAAGTTACCCTTTCGGAAGAAGCGATTGAACTTCTTTGCCATGAGTGCAACGGATTCCATGTCCATTTCTTCTTCCGAGTCCTCATCATCGGTAGAGGTGGATGAAGCCGCCTTGAATGCAATTGCCTTTTTCTTAGGCACGTCTTGGTTCAAATAGGACTTCATCTTTTCTTGTAACTTCACCTTGCTATCTTTGCATACCTCGTATGACATCAAAGTACCCATCAATTGAACTACGGTATACTTATTCATGTCATTACCTTCCTCGATGGCGAGGGTACGTTTCTCCCAAGAAGAAGGAAGTCCTTCGATAAGCTTTGAGCACTTCTCCTTTTGAGTGTAGGACTTGCCGAGGGCCTCTAACTCGTTTATTATGTCAACGAAGCGAGCGTAATATTCCTTCATCTTCTCACCCTGTTGCATATGAAACATTTCGTAATCTTTGTTTACGACTACGAGTTTAGAGTCTCTTACCCTACTCGTCCCTTCATGAAGAATGAGGAGGGAGTTCCAAATTTGATATGCACTCTTACATGTGCATATCTTATTGAAGTCCTCGGGCTCTAATGCGCATTGCAAGGCGTTCATTGCCTTGGCATTGCTTACCTCCGCGGCGACCTCCGCGGTAGTCCATTTCTCAAAGTCTTCTTCTTCGGGCTCGATGTATTCCTTCATTGTAGTCCTCCATAAGGATGCACTCCGGAGGAAGGTTTCCATCCGGCATTTCCAGTACCCGTAGTTGGTACCGTTGAACAATGGAGGCCTCATAGAGGAATGTCCTTCCATCACCGAAGATGCTCCTTCACGGTTCCTGAAGGTGTCATAGTTGGAAGGTGGACACACGGTCTTGTTGTCGTTGGCAGACATAGCTAAATATCTGGCTTTGATACCAAATGTAATGCCCTACAAGCTACTGCACAAGTACTAGAGGGGGGGTGAATAGTACTTTAAAAATAACAAGGAGTATAATTCCAAATTATAGTGCAAACAACTACCAAATCAATTTGCGGAAGCTTAAATTGAATGACAACAACAAAATTAACAATGCTAACAAATGATGTTAATGGGTTCGGATCCACCCAAGTCTCCCCGACTTGTTCCCGGTGATCCTACGTCCCAACCACCCGGATCCCCTCCGGATACTTAGGTTAGAAACCCTAACCCAAGATTTCCACTATGAATATCTTGTGAAAAACCTTCACAAGATCAAATCATACATGCAACGGCAATAGTGAATCCCACAACCTGGGATCACAACCTTCTCTCACAACCGAGAGAATCAACAAGAAATATAAATGAGTTTATAATGAAATAAACAATTTTACCACAAAATCATATACCTTGAGTTTTTCTTACCCAATAGGTGAAAGGAAGGATTTGAGGAAGATGAAGTCACCAAGACCTAGCACCAAGGAAATGACCAGCAATGGGTGCCTAGGAGAGATTTGGAGACTTGATTCAAGCTAGAGCTTGAAGGGCTCACCAAGAACAAGCTTCTCTCAAGATGGATTCTAGATCTAGAATGTGAGAGAATGGGTTTCTTGTGAGGAAGAGAGCTTTGGAAATGAGTGAGAATGGCTATCTCTTTCTATCTCAATGAATCTCTTAATGGCAGCTCTAACCTAGATAGAAATGACCTAGGTTCGTATTTATAGGGTCCCATAAAAACAAGTTAGGTCAATTTCCAACGGATAGTAATCTGAGGAAACTAGTCGGTCAAAGAACAACCACTGACCGACTGGTTCATCAACTAGTCGGTCAGTCAATCAACATGGACCGACTAAGAGAGGAACTGAGAAGAGATAGAAATTCAGACCTAGAAATCTAGTCGGTCCAAGAAGACTTTCTGACCGACTAGTTTCACAACTAGTCGGTCAGTCAGTGAACGTAGACCGACTAAGAGGCAAAATGAAATAGTCTGAATACAAATTGACTTAGTCGGTCCAAGAACAAAAGTTGACCGACTAGATTGTCAACTAGTCGATCACCAAACGTTCTTAGACCGACTAACGATAAACAGTAGCTTAGGAGAAATTTAGTATGAACAGTAAGTCACAACTAGTCGGTCAAAGAAGCATCACTGACCGACTAGTTCACAAACTAGTCGGTCGGTGAGTCAACGTAGACCGACTAACTGTAAACAGTACTGAACAAGAAATTAAGGAATCAAACTAGTCGGTCCAAGAAGCTCTGCTGACCGACTAGATCACCATCTAGTCGGTCAGTACTTCTTCTTGTACCAACTAACATGCACAAACAAGTCCGAATCGAAGCGCGACGCTTCGAGGAAGTTGGAATGAACTTGTACTAAGATCCTAGAGCTACGACATGAGCGTTATGAAGATAGAAACGTAAGATATACTCAAGGCTTAACATTCTATAGATCGAAGCTTAAAAGACTATAAATAAACCTTAAAGAACGGTCTTCGAAAGCTTCGATTAAATCTTCATGACTTCCAAAACGGCGCAAGAGCTTCAACAAAGCTTTAGGCATGAATACGAGCTTTGAGAAGTCTTGAGATGTCGCTTTGATTGTTCTCGTGAATTTGGCGACGATCTCCAATACTGCGCTCACAAATTGTTAGTTCATGGATTATTTATGTTTGCTCATCATCAAAACCAAATCCGGGGAGTCCAATATTCAACATGAATGTGGGAAATATTGATGTCCAATTCCGATTGCAAAAGCCTATGTGGGAACGCCCACCGCCGAAAGACGCTAATTACCTTGATCTCTTGGAGGAAGAAGCTACTCATGAACATACCATGGAGGAGATTTCCAAGGGTCCTATGAAGATGAGCTTGGACAATAACAAGGGCGTCGTATACAACAAAGCGATGGCCGCCTATCTACGAGTCCTTGACGAGGAGCCCCTGGACATACACTTGCGCCATCAAGAACCGGATGCTACTATCTCCTTGGCTACTGAGGGCCGACATGAGAGGCACACCAAATACTGCCACATGTGATTATCGGGAAGCATGAAGGGCGTATTTCATATGCGCCCAACATCATTCGTTGAAAATCTTGAGGGAGTCGAGCTTACGACTTAAAACAGGCGCTTATCGGGCGGCAAACCGCCTTTCTTTCCCTTAGTTTTTGTTTTTGTTTTTATTTTTCTTTTCTTATTCAAAAACAAAATAAATACGTTTTTAATTCAAAGAAAATAAAAAACCATAAAAATTTGATGAGTTCCCCCTTCTACAGGTTAAACAATGAGGAGAGCACGTGAAACGATGAAAAGAAGGAGAAGGAACCGAGGGAAGAGCACCTTAGAGAAATACAAGCTTGGGGGAGGAGTTACAGGTAACTCGGCCGAGTAGCTACCCTACTCGGCCGAGCTACATGGAACTGGAGAAAGAAGACAAAACACTCTCTGGAAGCTAATTACGACTCGACCGAGTAGCCCCTTACTCGGTCGAGCTACAATAAGAGCTGCAGAAAGCTGGCAAAAAGTGGCTCTGGATATTAATTACGACTCGACCGAGTAGCATCCTACTCGGTCGAGCTACAGACAGAGTTCAAAAAGGTCAAAAAAGAGCACTCTATTTCTAATTCGACCTGGCCGAGTAGCTACCCTACTCGTTCGAGCTGCAGAGAGAGTCCCAAAAGTGCTAAAAGGACCCTCTGGAAAGCTTAATGGACTCGACCGAGTAGCTACCCTACTTGGCCGAGCTGCAGGGAGAGCAAAACAGAGCTGAAAACAATACTCTGTTTTAATTCAGCTCGACCGAGTTGAGTAAGCAGCTCGGTCGAGTACTAGGGAAAATTTTCTAAACTTAAATTCTTATATTTTTATATTCTTTTCCGCTCGACAGAGAAGCTATCGCTGCTCAGCCCGAGCAGCGGCTTAATCAGTCGTGCCCACATTCAAACCGATTGATTTATCCTGTTTAATTCGACCCGACTTGGGCCATCCTAATCCAAATCGAAATCAGCCCCCTAATCCCGAGCTTCCCCTAGCCCTAACCCTCTACTCAATCGGACCACCACCGCTGCCTCTCCCTCTGCTCGAGCACCGCCGGTGCCGTCACACTCGGTCCGCCCCCTTCACACACACTCTCTCTCTCTCTCTCTCTCTCTCTCTCTCTCTCTCTCTCTCTCTCTCTCTCTCTCTCTCACTCTCTCTCACTCTCTCACTCTCTCTCTCCATCTCTCTTGGTCTCTCTCTACCTCGCTATCTCTCTACCCCCTCTGCCCCCATTGCTCCGGCGATGAACCGGAGCAGTGCCGCCAGCACTGGCCAGCGCTGGCGATGCTTCAGCCGCCCCCTCCTCCCCTCCTACTCTCTACCCCTCAATTCCCCCTCTCTTTTTCCCAACCCCCATCCCTCCCATTGCTTCGGTAACTCGCCGGAGCTGAGCCGCTCGAGCAACCGCCCGAGCACACCCTGTACTCAGGCCGAGTAGCCCCCACCCCGTCCTCCGTCTTCGTCATCTCTTCTCTCCCATCTCCCCCATATCCGAATCACACCCAACCCTAATTCTTTCGATTTTTTTAACTTCAAACCCGAATAATTTTCGCAAATGCATAATCCTATTTTCATTTCTTATTGTAGGTACACTTAGAGCCTCTTCGAGGAGCCGAGGAGCTGGGTTTGGATCAGCCTGGGGGATAGCTTGGAGTCGAGGCTTCGCACGTGCATCCCACCTTTGCTTTCGCAGCTACGCTCGGTGCGGGTATACTCCTTCCACACCTTATTTTTATTATCATACCATTGTAGTTTGCCACTCTTACATTATGCCTCCTCGCCTTATGCCAATGAAGCTTCAGCCGGTGAAGAGGAAGGCCACCTTTAGTCCCTCCTCTTCCTGGCCTGCACGACGCCCACGGAATTCTCCTTCCCCCACACCCGAGCCGTACTTGGACGATTCGTCGTCCTCGTCCGACTCATCACGATCCACTACACTCGTGCCTCTAGCCATAGAGGCCCCATATACCACATACACCACTGCTCCAACCATCCCCACCACCGCTCCTCCACCCCGTATAGTTCCACCACCACCCACCCTGAGGACGTATGACATCGTCTTCAGGGACGACGCTCACCGCAAGCGTTTCGTCGCCATGTCCCACCGTACCATCGTCCCCACCCGCTTCACCCACATCCCCACCTTCCAGCACCTTGGAATCCTGCATGGTGTCCACAGGCTTTACCAGGTCTTAGTTTTGACCACCTCCTCGCTATTCATGCCCGCATCTACACATGCCTCACACTTGAGGCATTGAGCTCTGTTGTCGTCATCCCAGCGGGTGATGGCATTACCTTCGGCTGCTTGACCACGACGTAGTGGTCACGCATGCCATGATCCATGCCCACTTCCACTTTCCCGCCATCCCTGATCGCACCCTCGCCTTCTCCCCAGACTTATAACCCACCGCATTCGATGCCGAGAAGTTTTGACATCGCATCACAGGTCTGCGAGGATATCGCCATAGCAGGGCAAAATCCTCTTGTATCGTCCACCCCTGTTCTGTTATGCACAGCGCCACCTTGCCACCACTCTCTTTTCTAGGCCAGAGGTTGGGACACTCTCCCTACCTGAGCTTTCCCATCTTATGGGGATGACTTAACTTCTGTGCTTCCAGCCTGACGGCACCCTCCACCCTTTCCTACTCTGCGATGCAGCACACTGGCTGGGTCACCGTCTCCTTCAGACCACCCATGCTGCCACCGATATCTGCTACGGCAGATTTTTCACCATTTTTGCGCAGATGATCAGCCTCGACCTTCCTGCACGTCTGGCGACCCCCAACAGGCCTACATGCCTGACGATGGATGTGCTTACCCGCATGTCCATCATCAGGCCACACGATGATCGTCACTGGATTTACCTCTCAGTGCCCACCACGAGCAGTACCTCTACTTGCCCCGCCTCGACCTCACCCATGTCACCCCAGTCATGCTTGACTGGCTCACTCCCTGCATTTTTCCTATCCCTCTACCCACGTCCTCGAGCCACTCGGAGCACCAGTCACCGACGACATCGAAGACTGGGTGCTCAGTTCTAACGAGGATAAGCCTGACATTTCTGCCCTCGTGGCAGCACAACCAGTCCACCCTGCATACCCACCTCCACCAGTGAGCACTTCTGTTTCCACTTCTGTCAGTGCTCCTACCACCACCTCTGCTCCCACCACTACCGTAAAGATCCCGGGGACTGTCCACACCTCTGCCCCAGAGGTCACTACCTCTGTCTCTGCCGTGCCCGGACCCAAGGGCACAGTTGTTTCAGCCGCTCCCGATTTCACTTCTTCCACCCCTTTGGAGCCAGCCAGTTCTTTCGCTCCTGAGCTACCGATTCACCTATCTCGGAGCCCGTTGCTGCCAGCACTCTTTTCGCACATGTGGACCTCCTCACTGCCCTTCCTACCACTTTAGGGTCCACAGTCTCTCTTCCTGGCACCACTTCTGTACCAGCATCATCAGTTTTTTCTGAGAGTGTCATGGTGTCTGCCACCACTTCTGTTGCCACGACATCTCCTATTTCTGATGCTGATGTTGCTTCTGTCTCTGCACCAGATCTCGGATCCATTCTACGCACATCTTCCTCCTCCGAGATTCCTGCTAGACTACCCTCCCCTGACTTTCATTTCACACCCCAGGTATCACCTGCCCGTGGGCACTCTACGATGGTGGTCTCTAGCAGTTCATGCCTGCCCCTTAGCTCCCGCACCACGGACGCACGTCTTTCTACGATGGAGACCAAGATTGTCACCCTGAGGGGTGCCTTTGACACCCTCGCGACCTCGCTCTCCACTTTTCAGTAGTCCATGGAGCGGGACCTCACAGCCATTCTTGACATTCTTAGGCATCAGCGTGCACCCACTGTCATACTTGCACCAGCCCCTCCTCCCAAGCCAGACCATGTCCCTTCTATCCCTCTTGCACCGCTCAATGTGCCTCACTCTCAGGCTTCTGCAGGGCCTGTCACTTCTTCAGTTGAGTCAGTTGCACTGCAACTGGAGACTTCCCTTGTCGACACACACGTTCTCACACCTGTCGACACTCCAGCTGTTGCACCTTTGTCTGAGCCTATTGGTTCTTCTGTTTCCTTACTGGCCGACACATCTGTCGAGCCTTTACCCTCAATGGCCGATGTTCCTATCTTTGGCCCCCAACAGTCAAACCCATCATCACCTCCAGAGGGTAATGCCGCTGCTTGATCTCTACACTATTTTTGCTCCTGTCACCCCTTATTTATTTTTGTTCCCATCTGTCTCTTCGGGGCCCTGACCTTGTGTAGCTTAGGGGATGACATTTTTGCACCACTGCATACATTCCTTCATTTTGCATTTACACATGCATCATGTCGTCATTTGCATCCTCTGCCTGCCTGTTCATAATTTTGCATATTAGGCATTAGAACATGCACTTTTTCTTTTATTATTTGCATAGTTTCGCATTTATTATTTTACTGTTATCCACCACCCCCTAGCCTCATTTTTCCTTCTTATCAGCGTGTTCTCAACAGTGAGAACACTGTTGTGTTTAGCTTGGGGGATGAGCGCTATTGCTTTTATTTTTCATTCTTTTCATTTTCTTCCATTTTACACCCTTTTTATTTTTATTTTTCATCACTTTTTTACCGTTTTAACTTTTAGCATCATATTCTCCATGTTTGGTATGCTTGCATGCATGCTTAAATTTTATTTTCTCCGCCTTTCTTTCCCCTTTTGCTAGATATATTCCGAATGATGATATCTCTCTTAGCCTTAGCAGCTAAAACAATGCTATTACTTTTGCCATGCTACTTAGAGTATTTCAGTTCTAACTATTCATAAGCTTGCATATATTCTGTTGACGATCTCTTTATATGAATGCATGAAATGAATTGAAACTGAATGTATGCAGTAGTATTTAGTATGCCTATGTTGGATATGCACCGAGATTCATGCATCTTTAGAATATTTGTAGCATCTGCCTTGTTATCTTTTTCACCTTCTATTGCATGCCTGCTATTATTGTGTGCCTTACCGCATGACTTCATTATTCGTTAAAAGGATGAAAATATATGTGCTTTCTTATGAGTTTAGTTGTAGTATTATCTTATAGAACCATTGGGCATATCTTATGAGTGAACCGAGTGATTATATTATTTACTTCTCCACATATCTTATTATTCTCTACATGTCACTTGGGTTCACCACTCTGCAGCTACATATACGGCATCCTATTCCCAAAAATCCCAAAAGAAAAAGTTAGCTTCAAAAAGCCCCAGAAAGCCCCAAAAAGCCAAAAGGAGCCAAAATATATGTATATCCTATTGCTCCTACAAAAAAATATTTACTATATCTTGATATTTGAAGCTACACAAATACTTGGGAAAAAGCCACAAAAATTCCTTTATCCTTAGATGCGATGCCTCAAGCTAAGCTTGGGGGGTGAATCCATTTGATTATACGAGTGAGTACGCCATTAGAGTGGAGTTGTGCACATTTGGGGATATTTGATAATGCTCAGACTTTGCGAAATATATTAGCTATGGAGATTTTTCATGATTTGATATGAATATATAAATGCCACGATCATTATTCTATTCTCTGATGCATGCTTGGTATGACTCTTATATGCTTCATTTATCTCTATTGATTGAAAAGTGCATCGCCAACATGTTTATGATAAACTTTATGAATTGCATGATGTGGATATGAGTTGATTGCATGAATTTAGAGAATCCCTTCCTTTGTTCTTAAGTGCTTGCACGTAATATGTTTAGCTGAGAAATGAAATTCTTATTAGCATGTGATCTACTTTCAAAGTATTGTGATATGTCGCTATGGCTTGAGATCTGACTGAATACTCTAGCACTCCCCTCCCTCCATCTTCCATTCTATTTCTATTTCTTATTTTTATCGCCCGGTGAGCCTCGTATTCGTCTTTCTCAAGGACGAGTAAGAGGTAAGCTTGGGGGATTTTGATGTGTCCATATTTTACATGTTTTATTCGCATCATTTCATGTCATATTCACCTCCAAACTCCATATTTTTATACATTATCATGATTCTAATGCCATATTCGAGTTTTGTATAGCTTTTTGGATTTTCGGGGGTTTTGGAGCGAATTGGAGCTATTTTGGGACATGGACACATCCGACAAGTCCGAGACGTCATTGGCAAGGCTCCATGAGGGTTCGCCAATGAATGGAAGAAGATCGGAGGAGAGGAGGAGAAGAGAACGAGAAATGGCAAAGTTGAGATCAGTTTCCCAGGTGACTCAACCGAGTAGCATCAGTTTCTTGGCCGAGCTGACACATAGAAATCACACAGGAAACAACCCATACCTACTCGACCGAGTAGACATCTGACTCGAACCGAGTCGCACCAAATAGATGAAGATTTTGATCTTCTCTCTAAGGCATCCCAACTCGACCGAGCCGCATATCAAGTCGACCGAGCAGCTTACCTACTCGACCCGAGTCGAAAAGAAACAGAACAGCATTTTGGAGGAAGTTTTGATCAACTGTAGCTCGACCGAGTAGGAGGGGCTACTTGACCGAGTAGCCCGTATCAGCCAGACGCAGAAGCAGCAGCATGCGGAGCCTGTAGCTGACTCGATTGAGCAGGCTCCGCTACTCGGCCGAGTCGCGCGACGCGACCAGTCTAGTTTGTGGGCCCAAGTGTCCTGATTTTCTGAGATTTTTTGGGATTGTTACCATATGTATTTAAGGACGTTTTTAGCTTTATTTTCAGAGTTGAACTTTAGATAAAATCTTAGTTTAGTTTTAATTAGTTTTTGAGAGTTTGTGTCGTCCCTATTTTGTATGAAGCAAATTAAGCTTGGATTTTTATTGCTATTTCGTGCAAGGAATCTTATCTTCTTAATTCTCTTTGGTTTGCTATTGCTCTATGATGCGTTGGTAACAATTCTCTACACTCTTTATTGATTTTGATGTTTTCTATTGCCATGATGAATTCTATTGCATTTATTGAATCTTTTGTTGTTATTTCTATGATGCGTGACTAGTTCTATCTAGGGCTAATGGATTAGCCCATGGATTTTAGGATTGAGATGCAAAGTTAGAATTTTTAGGTTGTGTTGGAATAAACGGGAAGTATTTTGGTTGATCTTACAAAGTTTGTAGGAGAACTCGTACTGAGATCGTGCCCACGGTCGGTGGAATCGATTGGTTAAAGGAGTATCCTATTGGCTTAATTAGGGAGTTAGTGGATTCAATTGGGACTCGTGACCATGCCCGGCTCGTGTTTTGATGGGATCCACTGACGAACTATATTACTAATTGACGGCTACCGCCATTGCATCAATGAGAGCCACCAAAATACATCGAAGCTCTAACCCACAAGAGTGGCATAAGCTGAGATCATTCCATCCACAAGAGTGGCATGAATATTGTCGATTCTTAATGCACGTGTCGTATGCGCCTACAGGGTAATGCGATATGCTAGATTCATGGTGCTTAGAACCATGAATTCCACATCTTGGATGTGACAATCCCTATAAAACCAATGCAACGTAAGAGTCTTAACCAAGCATCGATGTCTGACGATCTTAGTGGTGAGTCCTGAAGCTCTAGTCTTTATTAATTGTTCACAATCCTAACAAACAATCTTTCGAAGCCGACTTCTACCTACATTCTGAGATTTAAAAATAACCCAAGACAATAACATTTCTGCCTTCCATGTGGGATCGATATCTTTTATACTATTACTTGACACCGTACGCTTGCATAAAGTACCGGAGATTCGCTTTTGGGATACATTTAGCACTTCATGTTCGTGCCATTGCTAGGTGAGTTCTAGGTGTTAGTTCACGGGCAATCAGTGATCCAGGGTGTAATGCCTCTGCGACAGATAAAAACACATTAAAATAATAAATACATATTAAAAATATAAAATTAAAATGTAGTATACTTACGTTGATCTGATGCCAACAGGTGCCCATGGACTTGAACCTTTGCATCTTCCATAGGAGGCAAAGGTTGTAGAGTTCTGACCTTTTGTCTTGGGTAGCTAGGAAACCATTAAATTTTACACACCACGATCTAATGACAGCCACGTGGTGCCATTGCATGACGACCCGTTGCCTAGCGTAAGGAACCTATACCAAGATCCGCATACCACCTCATCCCTCCTTAGTGGAGGCGATGTGCCTGCGAAAAACAAAAAAATACTAAAGGCATAATTTCGATGGAAATAAATATGTTTCCATACAATGTCGTCTAAAGCACTCATCTTTGACCGCAGTCATCGATGGCAAGGCAATGTTTTTCAAAAACTCATTAATGTCCATCTGAGATTGTAAAATGTCTGGATGCCACCTATTTTCATGTTCTAGCCTAGCTTTAGGTGGTAAGACATCACCCTCTCAACCGTCTGTACTGGGACCTGCGAGGGGATAGTCTGAGACGTGGCGGTGGCCTGACAAGTATGTCCCGAGAGTATAATGCGATATATCCTTTATGTCACATGCATCCCTACGACATAAGAAAATTAAAAATTTATTTAGTTATCCAACATAAAAGACATTTAAAATAGAAATATGTGTACATGTCCCATTGGGGGGAAGGGGGTATGTGACGCAGTGAAGTCATGTACGGCAGTGCTGGAAAATGTTTCATGAATTTTAGCAATTAGTCATCTAACATATTAAAATGTCCACACGATACAGACATACTGAAACTACAAAATATGTGTACCTATCCCAAAGGGCGGGGGATGCCCCAGGGGAGTCATGTCCTGCAGTGCCTAAAAATGTTTTAAGAATATTATCAATTAGTTATCCAACAAATTAAAAGGTCCACATTATATAGACATACTAAAAATACAAAATATGCATACTTGTCCTAAAGCGTGGGTAGTCTGGGGGGTCTGTGACCCCGATCCTAACGCCTGAGCACAATACCTTTTCATCTGCACTTCAAAATATTTAGTATGAAATAGGAGAAGTGCTGTAAAAGTGTTGTAAATATTTACGTATTTTATATAAAGGAAAAGTACGGTAAAAAGAATGAAGAAATTCATACTCTTTAATGATATTCGTCAAATTCATCTTTGAAAATTAATCTTTCTACAGTTACATGTTTTTATTATTATTAATTAAAAAAATTTTAGCCTGTTGATGTTGATGTTGATGCCCTTTGTGACCGAGTCTGAATGACAGATGATAGAACTTTGGTTATTGTGGTTCTTCTACTTGTGCACTCCGCTTCTACGATGCATGTGCCATGGATATACAAATTGCATATATCGACACACAACAGTAAAATGTCATCAGTCGTTTCTGTAAGGATCGTCTTACCCTTGCAATACTAACAACACACACTAGAGGGGGTGAATAGTGTAATGGTAATAAAATTGTCCAATTAAAATTAAACTTGCAAATGCGTAATTATAAATGCAAGAGGAATTAAAAGGCACAATCAATCCAAACGCAAACACACAGTTTTACCCTGGTTCCCCAAACTTGGGTACATCCAGCCACACCAATATTCACTATATTCCCACACAGAGAAGTGAATACAAATCTCACAAGGAGATACCCCACAAAGAGGATTTATGTCCTACACAAAGACCCAACCAATCCTACATAAGGATCAAGACTCCCACACAGAGAATCACTAACTCTCACTCTGAGAATTAGGGTTAGCCCTACACAAGGACACTAAACTCCCACAAAGAGAGTTACTCCCACAAAGAGAGTATCCTAAGTCCCACAAAGAGACAACCTCCCACAAAGAGAGAAAGTTCTAATTCCCACAAAGAGAATTAGAGACACAAATTACACCAAGTAAAGTAAATACTCTTACATATGCCTTGAGATGCTTACTCATGAATGGATGCAAGGCATGGAAGAGGATCTCCTAGTGTTGAGATATGCTGAGAGCACTTGGATGATTTCCCTTAAGCTGGACTTCAATGCATGAATAGGAATGAATGCTCAATAGAGGGAGATGAGGGAGCTTGAGAGTTGCTTATAGATCTCTTGAGATTTTCAAATGTATCAAGAAGAATCAAGAAGAAGCAAGAGATGGCATCACACTCATATATATAGGAACCCCTCATATATATAGGAACCCGATATCAAGCCCCAAAACCCAAGAAAAGAGCCAAAGAATCAATTCTGTAACGGTTAGAAACTTGGCAAAAACGACAGGAACAGTCGACTGAAGATCAAAAGATAGTCGACTGATCAACGGCTAGAAAATATCCAACGGCTATATTCTGAGCCAGGACAGTCGACTGATGAAGTCGATACAGTCGACTGAAAATAGGACAGGCGCCTGTTAATCCTTCAGCAGGCGACTGCTGCAGGGGATGGATCGAAACAGAGAGTTGCATTCTTTCTCCAGTTAAGGACGCAGGCGACTGATGTCAATAATACAGTCGACTGTCTATTAGCCAGGAGACTGTAAAACCTTAATTAGTCGTCTGCTAAATAAGATGGAGAAACAACAAAGAGATGCAGAGATTGCACTTACGCTATACCGGCGACTGATGACCAATCTCCAGGCGTCTGTAAGAGTACAGGCGACTCTAAACTGATCGACAGGCGATTGTGCGTAAAGATCAAGTTTGAGTCAATTGAAATGTTGACTTGAGCTGTGCATATCAGGCGACTGTAGAAGGATCTACAGGCGACTGGAAATCACCCAGTCGACTGTGTTTCCTTTAGTAGGCGACTGACGGAAAGCCAAAGACTCCAAATGAGTCTTTGGGCAGAGTGAACCTATTGGATTAGATTCTATGATAATCCTAAGGCTCACTAAGATGGTTAGATGCATATGCATGAATGAGTAAACCATCTAACAAGGCATTTCATTAACCTAGACTCAAAAGAGAGAGAAAGCAATAAAGTAAATTACATGGATTACAATGCTTTCCTTAGAGTCTAAGTCTTCAATCTTGATGCCTTGATTGCTCTCCATCATCTCCAAGCTTTGGCACTCCTTGAGTCCAAGCTTTGGCTCTTCTCCACTTGATATCCATCCTTGCACTAAGTGATTAGTCTCCAAGAAAGATATTCTTGAAATAAAACTGAGAGACTAAAACATGAGAGTCATTAACAACAACATAATGTTGTGATCATGATCAAGATAAGATTGGTATGAAACACCAATACTCAACAATCTCTCCCTTTTTGATGATGACACACATTATGTAAAATACAAAGTATTAAAGCACAATGCTAATGAGCTCCTCCTACTTATATGCACCAAATAAACAATGAGCTACACAAAAGTAAATACTCATTAATACCAACTGAAATCAAGGTGACATATAATAGGCATGGATTACATAAACCAATTGTAAACCAATTGTAAAAGACAATTATCATGCAAACATGCAAGGTTACAATTATCATGCAAACATGCAAGGTTTATCTAATCCCATATATCTCTCCCCATAGATATATTTCTCCCCTATGCTTATGAATATATCTCCCCATATATATTTACATAATGCATATATCTCTCCCCCTTGACATCGTCAAAAAGGTGGACATCAAAAATATCCCCCTTTGTTATCTTAACCAAGATGTGACAATATGCAAGAAAAGAAAGATATGTATGATACCAAATTTAAAATTTCAGTGGGTATCAATTCACTATCCCTTGCTCCCCTAGATCATAGAAATGGTCAACTTTTGACTTCTAGGATCTAATACCAATTATACAAATAATGGAGCCATGGGCCGGACATGTATCAAAGCAATAGATATGGAAAAATCAAGCTTTAATGATACACAAAGAATATTTCCAAAACAAATATATCATGAAGTATGTTGGCAATAAACAAGAGGTTTGGTTTGAGATTAAAAAACAACCAAATGTGAATAATGACCTCAAATAACCTCCAAAATGAGAGTTAAAATATGTCTTAAAATACTTTAAACATATAACATATTAACTCCCCCATTGACATACACATGGATCAAAAATGTATGCATGTCAATAAACCCCAAGGTCCTCATTTTCATGAAAAAAAAATAAGTTTGAAAAATATTTTCAAAATCATGAAACACACACAAACAATGGGTATGCTAAAAATAAACATTCAAGCACAATACCCATGCAATGTGCATATGTGTGAGGAACCTAAACATTAGGCAACCAAACCCAAGAGGAGTTTGATTTCCTAATGTAATCACATGAGGTGATCACATCCTTAACTAAAGAATTGATATAGCTATCCCTCTCTTGCACACTAACCTTAGTGGGAATCCATAATTTCAAGGATTTCCTAGGTAAGGGTTTTGCCTTTGCAAGAGGGGTGGATGTGACATGCTTAGGTGTAGAAATGAATTTCTTGGCATGCAAAGAATGAGGATTTTGCTTTTTAGCAAAAAAATGAAGATTTTTCATTCTTCATTATTACCTCGTTGTTTACGGGTGTTTTCTCACCACAGCTCGTTGACCGTCGGCTGTATGGTCAACGTGGTCAAGGGGCCGACTTGAGGGTCCCTTGGGTTTGCCGAGCCCGCTTGTTCTCGGTGCTACAGAGCTGAGGGGAAGCCTCGGCTCGATGAGTCGCGCTCGGCCTCGGCTAGATCGCGCTCGGCCTCGGTCGTATCGCGCTCGGCCTCGGTCGTATCCGCGTCGAGGGGCAGCCTCGGTGCTGTAGGATCCTGCCAAAACAGAGTTAGGATCGATAAATGAAGTTGAGACTTACGCTTGCGTATGCGGCACGGTAGTCTACGAACTTCGCCTTCGGATTCGCCACGACGGATCGAGTCTTCTCACGAACGGAGTAAGGCTACTAAATCCACAATCTAAATCTCTACTTTTAGATTAAGAACTTGGATAAAGAGAGAGGAAGGATTTCGGCAGAGCTTCGCTAGAATGAAATGCATGCAAGAATGCCATGCAAAAGTGTAAGGAAATGGCTAACCCTTGGGTCTTATTTATAGCCCCCAAGGTAGTTATTTTAGGAGTAATTGTTCCTTTGGAACAATTTAACTAAGGTGTGCCATCGTACATGGCATATTATAAGCTTAAGTTGTACCATATGCATGGTACAATATAAGCTTAAGATATTACCCCTTTATTAGCCATATGTCGCATGCACTTATGCACATATAATGCGACTTTCCCATCAATCTAGAGATCCTCTCCGCAAGGGAACATATTCCCTTTGCACACGACTTCGTGTACGCGACGTTCGAGGTCCGTATTCCCTCATACATCCCCTACAAAGGTGTACTAACGTCTTCCATATTCAACATCTCCCACTCACACTTGAGGGGATTGTAAGAGAACGTCTTTCTCTTAGTTCTTTCACTATCATACCGAGAAATAGACCGTGCGACCGTCATGCGCGTAGAGTCTGTTGTTGTGCACTTGTTAGAGATACACAACGACCTCGAAGGTGCAAAGTTGAGTAGTTCAACGCATGCTTTACCCTAGATTATTTCTTCACATTTCTTATACTTTATATTCAACAATTGAATCCCATCTGGATCACAATTGGCTGGCCAGCTTTGAATCATTAAAGTCCAAATGTGAATATGAAATCAATCTTCCTCTTCTTGCGAACCTTCTGATCTTGACTAGACTCGCTTTTCTAACGTGCCCCGCCGAGCCGAATTATCATAGCCCATAAGTAACATGCTAAGATAGCGATCATCTCGTCAAATCTAAAGGAACCAATTGGAGTCCTTGAGGGTAAGAGTTAAGGCCCATATGGCCTTTGAGTCTCACATAATAGCAAACACTATTGCTACTAACTCAGTGGTCAAAATGCATACGTGGTATGAACACGTATTACAACATCGCTCCTTTCCCAGGGAGTGTATGTCTCAATGATGTTGTAAGGATGATGATCAGACACCACAATGTCTGACTTTGAGTCCCTTATTCTACTCAAATAGTCCTTTGGACTCACATCCCGCATTTAGACAGATAGGATTTCCAAAAAATCCTCTTAGATCTTTTGTAAGCATCCATATGATGCAGATCTTTCATGCGACCATTTTGTTTAAGTCATGACTCTTAAATCATCCGTCTGATGATTTTGACTTTAAACAGGTCTCATCTCTATTCCATCCGTCTGATAGAATAAGGCGGTTGCTCATGTGAGAGAGCCAACCTCAATCTGTCCGACATACTAGAATTCAGCTGAGATTTCAAAAATGTACACAAACATTTCTTAAGAAATTCATATGCAATGTTTGAAAAAGAACTTATTCTTTTATTAAATTTGATCTTTCTCAGACATGGGAATATATATTGGTACAACTCAGCTCTTACGCAATCCTTGGGATGATAAGTGTTTATAAAACACATTTCTGGGGATCGCTTTCGTAAGCTGATCCTCTATCATCTCATGCGTAGATATGTACCTTATGTCTACCTTCTTGGTTTTAACATAGTCTTTTGCAAATCTGCAGTTCCTTTAAGATACTGCATTATCCTCTTAACTGCTTTCCAGTGTTCTTGCCCTGGGCTGGATTGGTAACGATTTACCATTCCAATGGCAAAAAAACAGATGTCCGTTCTTGTATGCATCATAGCGTACATAAGACTATCAACTGTACTGGAATATGGAACTTTTTCCATAATTTCCTTTTCCTTTTGGTTCTTTGGACATGATTTCAGATATAAATTATCGCATCTGCTTATAGGAGTATCAATTGGACTTGCAGTCCTACATATTAAACCGTTCTAGAACCTTCTTTATATAAGTCTCTTGTGAAAGAGAAAGAAGTTTCTTTGAACGATTCCTTGAAATCTTAATTCCAAGGATATATGTGACTTCCCCATGTCTTTCATCTCAAAACTGATGAAAGTCAAGCATTGATATCCATCACAAAGCCCTTGTCATTTCTGGTTATTTAAAATGTCATCTACTTATAGAGACATAATAACATGCTTGCTTTTAATCCTCTTGATATATACGCAGTTATCTTCATCAAGCATGGAAAATCCATTTGATAAGACAACGTCTTGAAATCGTATATACCATTGCCTCGAGGATTATTTAAGACCATATATGGACCTACGAAGTTTACAAACCTTATGTTCGTTTCCTTCTTTTACAAACCCTGTTGGTTGTTCCATATAGATCTCCTCGTCCAATTCTCCATTGAGAAAGGCAGTCTTTACATCCATCTGATGTAATTCGAGGTATAAGCAAGCTACCATTGCCAGAATCAGGCGAATCGAGGTAAAACGCACAACAGGTGAGAAGGTATCTTCGTAGTCTATCCCTTCCTGTTGCGTAAAACCTTTCGCGACAAGGCGAGCTTTATATCTATCTATAGAGCCATCAGCCTTATGCTTGATCTTGAGAACCCATTTGTTCCCAATTGCTCTATGTCCTCTATGTAAGTTAACTAAGTCCCAGACTTGGTTAACTTTCATGGATTTCAATTCCTCCTTCATCGCTTCCATCCATTTGTCTTTTGCAGGGCATGATACGGCCTGTTTGAAAGTAGCATGCTCGTCATCATCTTGTAGTAAAGTCATAAAGGTTTGCGGAAATTCATCCTCAAATCTTAGAGGAGCCAACCTTGTACGACTACTACGTCGTATTTGGGATTCTTCAAGTCCTTGTTGACTCGAATTTAGATCAATTCTAATATCACTCCCACTTGGAATGTCGTTAGAATTGCTCCCACTTGGATCATTATTCCCGTATGGAATAGGATAATCATCATTCGTATAATCCATTGGTGAAGTTTGAAACGTATTTTTCGTTTTCACCAAGAATTCTCCCACTCGAATGAGGTAATCCTTCTTGATCATAAATCTCAAATAGAGATAAGTCCTGACTTATCTCGCCCTGTCTTGGAAACTCGTTTTCCAAGAAAGTGACATCCCTCGACTCAAACTCAATTAGCCCACCATTGTCTTCCTGACTAACAAAAAAACATAACCTTTGGAGTTTTCTGTGTATCGTTTAAAGATACATTTCCTTCCACTTGGCCCAAGTTTGCCATATTTATGGGAGGAAATATGTGCGTAGAATGCACAACCCCAAGGTTTCAAAATGTTTAAGTCAGGAGACCTTTGGTTCCACAACTCATAAGGAGTGGAGCTAACTGATTTCGAGGGTACGCGGTTTAAAATGAAAACGGCCGTCAATAATGCATCACCCCAAAAGGTGATTGGCAAGTTAGCTTGCGCCATCATTGTACGGACCATTTCCATTAAAGTCCTATTTCTCCTTTCTGTAACACCGTTTTGTTGAGGAGTATAAGGCATAGTTACCTGATGTACCATGCCTTTTTCATCACAAAGTTCCTTAAAACTTGTTGATTGATATTCACCGCCCCTATCGGTTCGCAAGACCTTAATCTTGCGATCTAATTGATTCTCCACTAAACTCATATAGTTTTTTAAAGCAAGCCAAAGCTTCACTTTTGTGGGATACCAAATAGATATGTCTGAATTGGGTGAAATCATCAATAAAAGTGATGAAATAGGACTTTCCACGTCTTGTCTTGACATTCATCGGACCTTATATGTCCGAATGGATAAGCTGAAATGGAACCTCGGCCCTTGTGCCGGTTCCAAACGGCTTGCGACAAGATTTCCCCACAAGGCAATGTACGCAGGTCGACATTTCAACCTTTGAAACATTTGATAGAAGGCCACGTTTGGCAAATCTATCCATACGCGTTGGTCCAATATGACCAAGCCTTGTGTGCCAACAAATTATATTAGACTCATTAGTCAAAGAATTTGTCACAAGGAAATTTTCATTTACATGAGAAATCATACATTGTACTTATTACAATAAATCCTGTGAAATACAAACCCAGTACCAATAAAGGAATTATTACAAAATAGGTCCATATTACAATCATGAAGGAACCAACTATAACCAAGACCCATTAAATTGACCACAGTTTTAATATTCCTTTGAATATATGGAATGAAGAGAACATCATGAAGTAGGAGAGTGCGGCCGTTGTCCAAGACTAGCTTGCGAGTCCCAACGCCTTTCACTTCAACACGTGTGTTGTTTCCTACATTGATCCACTTCATTCCTTGGGGTATCCGGTGATACTCCACGAAGGACCGTCTGTCCTTTGCTATGTGGTCGGTGGCATCTGAATCAATTATCCCAAAATGGATTAGATTCCACAAGAAATATTGAACTAGAAACACATATGTAACTAGTATTACAAGTTACCTCGTCACTTCCACTCGTACACGAACGAGCATAGTGACCGAGCTTGTTGCACTTGAAGCACTTGATCCTTTTCAAGTCTTTCTTCTTGTGCCATTTCTTGTGCCCACCCTTATGTTTGGGTTCCTTGGTAGACTCAGGTTGCTTATTACGTTCATTAGAAGACTTCGAACGATCTTTACGTTTCTTTCCCCCGTGTGAGGAACTAGCAACCATGTGCACTTATGCACTTGGCTTGGCAGCCGCAAGCCGCTCTTCCTCTAATTCGAGGTGCTTGGAAACATCGTTGAAGGTCTTGATGCTCTCATTATGAGTGAGATGCATCTTCATCTGATCCCACCCATTTGGCAGGGAACGTATGACTGCTTGGATTTGTTGCTCATCTGTGAGCACATGACCTGCATCCTTTAACTCCGAGATAAGGTTCGCCATATGTCGCAGATGTTTCCCCATGGAATGATCTGGACGTTTCTTATATGAATCGAACCTTATAGTTAAGGAGAGAAGTTTGGACACCGATGTGCCACCGAACTTCTCCTCTAGCTTGGACCATATGTCCATGGCTAGGTCATGTTCTCGGAAGATGAGCATTATGTCATCAGCCATACTGCTTAATAACGTAATGCGCGCTATCTTGTTCTTCCGAGACCAAGCATCAAAAGCTTCCTTGTCTCGTCGGTGTTGGGCCGTAGTGCCCAACTCGGGTTTAATCATAACATTCTTTAGAGTTTCGAGCACTTCTTGCTCCTCTAGAACGTATTGTATCTTGATGGACCAAAGTTTGTAATTATCGCCGTTGAGTTTTTCACTTCTGTTTAACTCAGCGACGATATTCTTTGAAGCGAAAGACATTTTACTTTTAAAATGCTGCAAAAGACACAAAACCGAAGGTTTGATCAAAACATTGCATAAAAATTCTTAAAATATAACTCCCACTTGAAATGATAATAGAATATCCCATTTGGATAGTTCTAAAAATTCAAATCCCACTTGGAATTATATTATATTTGATAAGTTACTTTCGAAAAATATTGAAGATGTTGTTCTAGAATCGAAAAGGTCTCTATGATTCCAATCACCATCTAGAACAACCTTCAATATTCCCCCATCACTTATCAAACAATCGTACTCTTATAGTACTTTGCAGCGGAAAATTACTTTTGAAAAACATATCTTTCAAAATGGAATAGGTGAGAGTTTGCGCAAAGAATTTTAGCGCAACAATTGCCAAGCCACGAGACCTGTTCTACACACCCATGGGTTAGATAACCATGGCCGGATCGTGGTAGGACTTGGAATTCTAAATTGCGCTATCCCGATTAAGGACGGGACATAACCTATTTGAAAACATCTTTTTCAAAAAATTTAAAATACATTGGCTAATCTCCGTAGAGTAGAGCACAACGTCATAAGTACATTGGCTAATCTCCGTAGAGTAGAGCACAATGATATGGCTAATCTCGCATGAAGTAGAGCACTATGGCTAATCTTCAAGGAGTAGAGCCCAAGGAAAAACTTCATTAAAATGTTAGCCCCGTATAGGCTAGTCGACAATGTGGTTAGCCCCGTATGGGCTAATCGGCACATTCGAGTTTGACCAAGGCCTTTTGTCACCCCGTATGGGTCAGTCGGCAAGTTTGCGATCGACCAAGACCTTCTGCCAGATTGGTCGACCAATTATTTGGTCTGCAACTTCTCCCGGCCAGGGCCTCTACCCTGGCCGAGGCTTGGCCAAGGGCCGGCCAGGGCCTCTGCCCTGGCCGGCCGAGGGGGCCAGGCCAGGGGCCCTGGCCCCCTCGGCCAGGGCCTCTGCCCTGGCCGAGGCCAGGGCGCCGGCCCTGGCCTCTGCCAGGGCCGACCACTGCCGGCCTGGCCTTGGCCGGCCATGGCTTGGCCATGGCCGGTCATGGCCAAGGCCATTTTTGCCTTGGCCGGCCATGGCCCTTTAGCCATGGCCGGCCTCCCCTTGTGTGGGGTGGCCGCACACCCCCGCCGGTGGGGGTTGCCGCGGTGGTTATTGGCCGTAGCCAACCCCCTCCGCTTGGGGAGGGGGGTGCATGGCCTTCATAGCCCATTTGGCCATGGTGCACATGCACTAAAATTCATCTTCCCCGATGGGAATAACCACCACCTTCTTCCTCGATGAAGCACCCGTTCGTCGATGAAGCACCCGTTCGTCGAGAAAGTGGTTATTTTCTAATGGCCGTGTGCCAAAAATGAAAAATAACATACTACGTGAACGGTCGGTTCTTCCCGTCACGGAGAGTTCCTACCATATCCGTAATGATAGGAGACCCTAACGTGAAAAGAACAACCGCTGCGTTCTCTCCGTCACGAAGCGTTCCTACCATATCCGTAATGGTAGGATACCCATTCGTGAAAAAGACAACGACTCGTTCATAGTTTCGACGGGACGGCGGTTTGACCGGGGCGAACCCGTATGGCTCCGATACCAATGTAGGATCCTGCCAAAACAGAGTTAGGATCGATAAATGAAGTTGAGACTTACGCTTGCGTATGCGGCACGGTAGTCTATGAACTTCGCCTTCGGATTCGCCACGACGGATCGAATCTTCTCACGAACGGAGTAAGGCTACTAAATCCACAATCTAAATCTCTACTTTTAGATTAAGAACTTGGATAAAGAGAGAGGAAGGATTTCGGCAGAGCTTCGCTAGAATGAAATGCATGCAAGAATGCCATGCAAAAGTGTAAGGAAATGGCTAACCCTTGGGTCTTATTTATAGCCCCCAAGGTAGTTATTTTAGGAGTAATTGTTCCTTTGGAACAATTTAACTAAGGTGTACCATCGTACATGGCATATTATAAGCTTAAGTTGTACCATATGCATGGTACAATATAAGCTTAAGATATTACCCCTTTATTAGCCATATGTCGCATGCACTTATGCACATATAATGCGACTTTCCCATCAATCTAGAGATCCTCTCCGCAAGGGAACATATTCCCTTTGCACACGACTTCGTGTACGCGACGTTCGAGGTCCGTATTCCCTCATACATCCCCTACAAGGGTGTACTAACGTCTTCCATATCCAACAGGTGCCTTGCGAGTGGGTCGGTACTTGATCAGTCGTCCACCTGACGACTGCGATGGTGATGGCCGACCGACGCTGAGGGGGAGCCTCGACGCCTCGTATGTCTTCTTCCTGGACAGATGAAGAAACTCGTCAGGGAGGCCGGACCTAGGTTTCGGCCAAAGCCCCTCCGATGCCTAAGTCAGATCAGGGTCTGAAAGGATACTCGGCGGGGGAGATCCGGCTTGTGAGGAAGCCGGAACGTCAACCCAGGCGGTGCGAGTTTTGGGGGAGGGAGGAAATGGAGTGGCGAAAGCCTAGGTCGTTGATGGAGTACCTCTGTGTTGGTTACCTGAGTTTTCAATCCCTTTCTTCGTCGTCCTGGCCTTCTCTTTATTGGGTCCTTTGTGATTGCCCCACGTCCTGCCTCCTCTCACGTCCCCATGATCCGCCTCTGCCTCCTCCCACTCGCGCGTCGTCGTGGGGTGGCCCAGTAACGGGTCCGTTAATGGCCATCATGGGATTGCGGATTCAGAGTGGCGGTTAATCCGACCAAATGGGGGCCAGTCGGGTGTACCCGAGGGTGAGGTGGCTGGGCCTTCCGCTCTGTCCGTGGGCCCCCTTCGGGCGGGCCCGTCTTCTCTAGTGGGATTCTCCTTTGAGGTCGGGTCGTGGGCCGTTGTGCTTCAGGCTCGTTGATATTAGTCGTAACAATTGCCCCCATCGCCCGGACTGTTCGGCTTCCGTCGGTTCGGTTCGGGTGATGTGACTCTTTCGTGATCCGACGGGTGCGTCAGTCGAGGTTCCGCTATTAAATGAATGTCATTATCATCGCCCCGTTTGAACTCCTGTTGGTGTAGTTTACGAAGCGTCGCCACCGCCTTGATTTGCCACGTGTCCCTTGTATTCTTCTCCATCGTGCGCAGGGTCATTCAAAGGGCTCTAGGAAGGGAGCGCCGACATCCGTTAGTCGAACGAGGCCAGATCTTCCTTCAGCATCTCCTCTGTCTAATCCTGCTCCAACTCCTCGTCATGTCGTCTTCTCCTGCCCCCGGTTCGGGCCATCCAGAGGATGCAGTCCGTCTTGACTCGTCTGATAGCCCCGGCTCGGCGGTTGGTAGTCTGGAGGGTGACCCCTCGGTGGTGCCTCCGGAGGTCCTAGGATGCCCTTCTTCTTTCTGCGCCACCTCCGTCGGAGATGTGCACGACCGCTACCTTCTACCTCCATACTCCATCCGAGCCCCGGAGCCTAACGAGAGGATCTGCTTCCCGGGTCCGAAGGCGGTCAGGGTGTACGAGGTGTGCTTCCGATTCGGGCTTCGGTTCCCCCTTCATCCTTTCATTGTTGAGTTTCTGCGTGCTCATCGCATGGCCCTATGCCAGTTCTGCCCCAACGTGATCGGGCTCGTCATTGGGTTTGCCGTGCTTTGCCTTCAGAAGGGGGTGGTCCCCTCCCCCCGACTCTTCTCCCAATTTTATCGTCTGAGCCGCCATCAGTCGGGGGCCTGGATTTACATTAGTGCTCGGCCCTCGAAGAGCCTGATACTGGGGCTGCCGAGCTCCGTCAAGCTCTGGAAGGGGGAGTATCTCTTCGTCGTCGGCCCGTCGGATATGGATTTCCCGACTTGCTGGAGCGGCGACGTGACGCTGGCTCCGGAGCTGGGTGATCTGAATGCGGCTGAACTCGAGACCGTGGAGGCCCTATTGGCGATCCCACCGGGCGATCGAAAAGTCTCCGTTCTCTTTTCTGACCTCAACCTGCGGAAGACCACGTGGCCTGCTGGTGAGTTTTGCCGCCCTTCATCGCTCCGAAGGTAGTGCTCTGTGGCCACTGTTTGGTGGCCAGTTGGGTTGGTTGATGATGACTTTCCCCTGCACAGGTGGGTTTCCCTCCATTCCTTCTGTCCTTCCTCCTCATGTCGGGGTTCCGGAACCTGCCTCCTGGAGAGGGGATCATGTGCTGGCGGTCCGGAAGAAACAACGTGTTGACCGTCCGGCGGCTAGTGTTGAGAAGTTGACGAGGAAAGTCCCCTCTTCCTCCCAGCATGGCATCTCTAAGAAGATCCGCACCCCCGCCGGGGATGTCAGTGCTTCATTGTCCCAGTGTCGGGATCAGTCATCCTCAGTCGAGGAGGTTTGGCCATGGGCCGGCCCCTCATATCCGCGGCCAGGCCCTCTTCCCGATATATACGAGCGGTATCTAGGTGCGTTCTGCTCTGCCCCTACGGACTTACCTCCGGGAGAGGAGGATCTTCCCCGTCACCGCTTCCCTATTGGAGCGGGTGAGTCGGTTTTTTCCGGCTGCAGTGTGGCGGCACGGGTGGCTGAGAACTGCAGTCTCCCCTCGGACCGAGCCGCTTTGGACGGGGTCAGTGGTGACCGTCTGGCCGCTTTTGTGGTGCAGGCGGGCCAACAGGTGGGTTTTCTTCCCTAACCCGGCATTTTGCTGCTACCTTCACCTAACTCCCGCCTCTCTTGTGTAGCTATCCTCCGTTGGCCTTTCGATGAGGCACCACTTTGTGGCTCTCTCCAAAGCTGAGATGAACACAGCGCCCGTTCCTGAAGTCCGGGAAGGCGAGGAGGAGGCCGACCACTTGTCCAGGGCGCTTGTGAAGTCCCTGGAATCTCGCGTGGCCGAGCTTTCCTGTGCCTTGGAGAAGTCGGACCAGGAAAAAGCCTTAGCTTTGGTCGAGAAGTCCAAGGCCGAGAAGCGAATTACCGCACTCACCGTGGCCCCTGGCACGGCGGCTGAGGCAGGCGCCGATCCGGGTCCTTTCATCACGGCCGACGCATAGGAACTCAATGCCCTGCTTGAGGCGGCGGAAGAGCGGGAGAGAGCCCTCCTATCTTAGCTTAACGCGAGATCGAAAGAGATCGAGATGATCCGATCTGATCACCAACGGCAAGTGGCCACTCTCGAGGGTCGGATTCGTAAGCTAGAGGATGTGGAACTTGTCAAGGCTGCCCAGGACGTCGTGAAGGAATACGCCCTTTCCTTTGTCGCCAAGGCCACGTCTTCGGCATTCGAAAAGGGCTTCGCGTGCTGTCTGGCCGAGGTTCGAAAGAAGTTCCCGCTCGCGGCGATCAACCTCGAGGAGCTTCAAGCGCACTCCGACGAAGAGGATGAGATCCCCATGTGGTCCGATGCTTCTCCCACTGATGGCCCTGAGGGGGTCCCCCGAGAAGACGAGGGTGGGAATGTCTAGGTCCCTAGCCTGGTCCTTAAGTTCTTTGGGACCAGGGCTTTTTGGTGTAACCTCTCGTACTTCCCGAAAGTAAAGTGTCTTTCCCCTGCTTGTTATTGCTTATCTCCTCCCTGGGGGTAGAGCCTTCTTTGGAGTTCTTGACGGAGAAGAGTCAGTGTTCCTGCCGTGTCGGTTGGCGTGCTGATTGGGCCGAGGGAGTTGCCCTCGGCTTGTCTAATCGTGCATCCGTATCAGGGGAGTTGCCCCCGGCTTGGTTGGCGTGCCAACGGGCCGAGGGATTTGCCATCGGCTCGGTTTATCGTGCCGCCATATTGGGGGAGTTGCCCCCGGCTTGGTTGGCGTGCCGACGGGCCTAGGGATTTGCCCTCGGCTCGGTTTATCGTGCCGCCATATCGGGGGAGTTGCCCCCGGCTTGGTTGACGTGCCGACGGGCCGAGGGATTTGCCCTCGGATCGGTTATCGTGCCCCCATATCGGGAGAGTTGCCCCCGGCTTGGTTGACGTGTCGATGGGCCGAGGGATTTGCCCTCGGTGTGGTTACCGTGCGGCCGCATCAGGGGAGTTTCCCCTGGCTTGGTTGGCATGTCGACAGGCCGAGGGACTTGCCCTTGGCTCGGTTTATCGTGCCGCCGTATCGGGGGAGTTGCCCCCGGCTCAGTTGGCTAGTCAGCCTGGGGGCGACCCCATGTCTTGTGACTAGCCAATGAGGTCGACCTCTGAGGTCGTCCCTTCGACCGTCCCGCCTGGGGAGCTGCCCCTGGCCTCTCGGTCGGTCGGTTTGGTGGTCTGCTAGGGGAATCACCCCCAGCCATGCGGTCGCTTCGAGTCGAATTGCTCGCTAGGTGGGCTATCCTAGCCTAGTGGCCGACCCACTCCGAGGTTAGGCCCCGGGGAGTCTCCCGTCCAGGTGAATCGTGGAGGGGGGACCAGCCTGTTTGGGGATCGCCCTTGGTCTTTGCATGGTGCCACCCGGGCACTCCCTTGGCAGGGTCCCCCCTCTTCATGTGGTTGTTTACAGCCATGCTATAAGAGGAAAGCAGGGTCAAACCAGTTTATTGAGAAAGGGGGAAGAAAAGAGTTACATTCGTCTTCCGATTTCGCTGGCTTTACTGGTAATACTTGCGCAAATGCTCGGCATTCCAGGAATGAGTGAGGGTCTTTCCCTCCGAGTTTGCCAGCCGATAGGTGGAGGGTCCTAGAACTTCGATCACCTGGTAGGGGCCTTCCCACTTGGCTGCCAGCTTCCCTTTGCGTGCGACCTCTGGACAGAAGACCGCCTTTCTAAGGACCAAATCCCCTTGGCGGAAACTCCGCTCCTTGACGCGGGAATTGTAGTAACGCGCCACCTTTTGCTTCTGGCGGACGATTGTGGCCAAGGCCTGTTCTCGTCGTTCACCCAGGAGCTCCAGGCCGAGCTCCAAACCTTCGGTGTTTCTTTCTTCGTCGAAGTGTCGGATGCGGAGGGACTCCTCACCCACTTCGATTGGGACTACTGCTTCGGCGTCATAAGTGAGCATGAATGGGGTCTCACCCGTGGCTTGTTTATGGGTCGTACGGTAAGACCAGAGTATCCCAGGGAGCTCTTCAGGCCACTTTCCTTCGGCGCCTTCTACTTTCTTGCGGAGGGGTTCTATGATGCATTTATTGGCGGCCTCGGCCATCCCGTTGGTCTGGGGGTGCGCCACCGAGGCGAAGAGTAACTTGATCTTCCACTGGGCACAGAAGTCTTTAAACCCAGCTGGGTCGAATTGCTTTCCATTGTCGGTGACGATGGCGCGGGGGATTCCGAATCTGGAGATTATGGAGTTCCATACGAAGCTCTTTGCCTTCTTCCAGGTGATTGAGGCTAGTGGTTCGGCTTCGATCCATTTGGTGAAGTAATCCACGGCCATGATCATGTATTTCCTTTGCCCTCGGCCCGTCGTGAACGGCCCCAGGATATCGAGCCCCCATTTCGCGAAAGGTATAGGGCTGATGATTGGGACGAGCTCTGAAGGGGGGATGGTCCCAGTGCTGGAGAACCTTTGACATTCCTGGCACCTATGGACATACTCTGTCGCATCGCGCATCAGGGTCGGCCAGTAGTATCCTTGCCTCAAGATCTTCTGGGCGATTGTTATGCCTCCATGGTGGTTTTCGCAGGTCCCCTCATGCACCTCCCTGATGACGTAGTCCGCTTCCTGGGGGCCGAGGCACTTAAGGTAGGGGAGGACGTCAGTCTTTGTCCACCGCCTTCTGTAGAGGGCTCCTTCGTGCATCACATACCGGAGCGCCTTCCTCTCCAAGTTCCGACGTTCTTCCACATCGGTCGGTGTTTCCCCATGAGTGAGATATCCGATGATTGGGTCCATCCAGGTGGGGTCTCCGTCAATCACCATCATCTCCTTCTTTTCTGTGCTGGGGCTCCTGAGGTTTTCTATATAGACGGTGCGACCCAACTCCCTGGGCAAGGAGGAAGCAAGCTTGGATAGAGCGTCTGCTCGGGCATTCTCCGACCGTGGGAGGTGTAGGGTCTCGGCCCTTTTGAATTTGGACATCTCCATCTTGGCCTTGGCCAGGTAGCCCTGCATCGTCTCTTCGTGCGCCTCGTAGCTCCCTTGCAGCTGATTGATGATGAGCTTCGAGTCACTAAGGAGCCGTACGTACTCAGCTCCGAGTTCTCGGGCCAGCCTCAAGCCATTTATCGCGGCCTCATACTCAGCCACGTTGTTGGTGGCCGGGAACTCGTGCCTAAGTGCGTATTCGACGACGTTCCCCTCAGGAGACCGAATCGTGATCCCAGCTCCGCTCCCAGCCCGGGTCCCCGAGCCGTCCACGTGAATAATCCATGTGTCTTGGTCGCCTGAGTGGCCAGCCGAGCTGATGTCAGTCATAAGTAAGTACAAATGTTGGTTTGTTACCGTTTCCGAGATGTCTCCCGGCGTGAGGGTCCTTTCTTCTATGGTACACTCGGCGATGAAGTCAGCTAGGGCCTGCCCTTTGATGGCCGTGCGAGGCTTGAATCGCAAGTCGAATTCGCTTAGCTCGACCCCCCCAGTACAGCATCCTTCCCATGCGGTCAAACCTTTTGAGGTTCTGTTTCAACTGGGAATCGGTTAGGAACAGTATCGTGTGAGCCTGGAAGTAGGGTCGGAGCCGCCTGGCTGAGAGGATGAGGGCGTACGCCAACTTTTCCATTGGCGTGTACCGCCCCTCAGCGTCCTTCAGGATGCGACTGGTGTAGTATACCGGCCTCTGTATCCCCTCGTCTTCCTAGATCAGCACCGAGCTCACCGCTTCCATCGTGCAGGCCAGGTAGAGGCTCAACGATTCCCCCTCTCGTGGCTTGGAGAGGAGTGGTGGGCTGCGAAGGTACTCCTTGAGATCGGCGAAGGCTTGGGAGCAGTCCTCATCCCAGGGTATTGTCTTCCTCTCGTCGGCTGGCGCAGCGATTGCCTTCCTCAGAGTTTTGAAGAATGGGAGGGATTTTTCCGCCGACCGGGACAGAAATCGCCCGAGGGCAGCGATGCGGCCATTCAGCCTCTGCAACTCCTTGATGGTTGTTGGCTCCCGCATGTTGATCAGTGCCTCAATTTTGTCGGGGTTGGCCTCGACCCGTGATTAGTGATCATGAATCCCAGGAACTTGCCGGATCTCACGCCGAACGTGCATTTCACGGGATTGAGCCGAATATTATACCTTCGTAGCCGTTCGAAGGTTTCTCTTAGGTCGGCGATGTGGTCAGTAGGATCCTTCGACTTCACCAGCATGTCATCGACGTAGACCTTCAGGTTTCTTCCTATCTGGGAGTCGAACACCTTGTTGACCATTCTTTGGTAGGTTACCCCCGTGTTCTTCAATCCGATGGGCATTTTCTTGTAGCAGAAGGTCCCTCGGTCCGTTGTGAAAGCCGTCATCTCTTCATCATCCGGATCCATCTAGACCTGGTTGTACCCAGAGTAAGCATCCATGAAGCTGAGCATCTCGTATCCCGAGGCGCTGTCTACGAGGGGGTCGATCCGCGGCAGTGGATAGCTGTCCTTGGGACAGGCTTTGTTGAGGTCACTAAAATCCACACACATCCGCCACTTCCCGTTGGGTTTTCTGACCATTACCATGTTGGACAGCCATTTGGGGTACCAGACCTCTCGGATGAAACCGGCGTCGAGGAGTCACTCTACTTCATCTGAGGCTGCCTTCATTTTTTCACCACCTAGGTTCTGCTTCTTCTACCGAACGGGTCTGAAGTTGGGGTCGACGTTCAATCGATGAACTATCACCCGGGGATCAATGTCAGGCATGTTCTCGGCCGACCACGCGAAGACGTCCAGGTTAGCCTCCAGGCATTCAACCAGCTTGCGCTTCGAGTCAGGACCAGCCCTGACCCAATGGAGACGAATCTCCCCTCGACGTTCGTGACGGGGATCTGCTCTTGTTCTTTTGCAGGGGTAGGTCTCGGTCCGTGCCTCAAGTCGAGAGAGGCCATTGGACCGCCCGCCCCCCTGACGACCTTCTCGTCTGCCAGGTGATAGTAGATCTTCTCTCCATTCGTGTCGCCATTGATTTGCCCGACCCCCTTCGAGGTCTGAAACCGGATTGTCTGGTGGAGCGTCGAGACCACCGCATCAATAGCGGTGAGGAGGGGTGGCCGATGATGCCATTGTATGCCGAGACGACCTTCAGCACAATGAATTCCACCGTCAGCGTCACCGAATCGGGTGCTCTCCCCAGCGTGACCGGGAGGTGGATCGCCCCGATGATAGGTGCAGAATATCCCGTGAAACCAACCACGGGCCACGTGCATGGCTCCAAGTCTTCGCCACGCAGCCCCATCCTTTCTAAAGTCGATGTAAAGAGGATGTCGTACGAGCTGCCGGTGTCGACTAGTAGCCGCCGCACCACGGAGGTATCTACGATCAGGGACACCACCAGCGCTTCGCTCGATCCCGGCTTTTCCCGTGTTCTATTGATCCTACTGCCCCGGGAAGCTATTGGTCGGCCGCCGGTCTCCTCGACACTGTCCTCTGCTCGATCCATGCTCGCCGCCTGGTTCGCGTGCCTGGGAGGCATGGCCTCGCCCCGCTTGCCACGGGGTGGGTTAGTGCCCTCCACCGGGGCCGTGCCTCTTCTCCGCCGTGAGGGGCGGAGCCGTGTCATTGTCGGTGTGGTTGTTTTACATGGGCGTTGTTCGTGATCCCACAGACAGTGCCAGATGTTTACGGGTGTTTTCTCACCACAGCTCGTTGACCGTCGGCTGTATGGTCAACGTGGTCAAGGGGCCGACTTGAGGGTCCCTTGGGTTCACCGAGCCCGCTTGTTCTCGGCGCTACAGAGCTGAGGGGAAGCCTCGGCTCGTTGAGTCGCGCTCGGCCTCGGTCGTATCCGCGTCGAGGGGCAGCCTCGGCGCCTTACGAGTGGGTCGGTACTTGATCAGTCGTCCACCTGACGACTGCGACGTTGATGGCCGACCGACGCTGAGGGGGAGCATCGGCGCCTCGTATGTCTTCTTCCTGGACATATGAAGAAACTCGTCAGGGAGGCCGGACCTAGGTTCCGGCCAAAGCCCCTCCGATGCCTAAGTCAGATCAGGGTCTGAAAGGATACTCGACGGGGGAGATCCGGCTTGTGAGGAAGCCGGAACGTCAACCCAGGCGGCGCGAGTTTTGGGGGAGGGAGGAAATGGAGTGGCGAAAGCTTAGGTCGTTGATGGAGTACCTCTGTGTTGGTTACCTGAGTTTTCGATCCCTTTCTTCGTCGTCCTGGCCTTCTCTTTATAGGGTCCTTCGTGATTGCCCCACGTCCTGCCTCCTCTCACGTCCCCACGATCCGCCTCCGCCTCCTCCCACTCCCGCGTCGTCATGGGGTGGCCCATTAACGGGTCCGTTAATGGCCATCATAGGATCGCGGATTTAGAGGGGCGGTTAATCCGACCGAATGGGGGCCAGTCGGGTGTACCCGAGGGCGAGGTGGCTGGGCCTTCCGCTCTGTCTGTGGGCCCCCTTCAGGCGGGCCCGTCTTCTCTAGTGGGCTTCTCCTTTGAGGTCAGGCCGTGGGCCGTTGTGCTTCGGGCTTGTTGATATTAGTCGTAACACTCGTGATCTACATGCTTCTTGTTGGTGTTCTTGTTGTACAAGAAAGCATGGTGATTCTTCTTAGGTGCTTTGGCAATATTTCTTGTATTTGCACCATAAGAGGAATTAGAGATGGGTTTGGGTACCACATTTTGAATATAACCCAAACCTCCTCTATGATTTACCGGATGTTGTTTTTCCAACAAATCGTGGAGTGAATCCCTAGAATACACAAAGCTTATGAGCTAATGGGATTCCTCTTCACATTTCAACGTAAATTGTTGAATGTGAGACTCTAAGCTAAGGTTTTGAGCTACACGTTTTTCATTTGTAAGGCTGAATTCCTTAACTTGAGAGAGAAGTGTGTCTCTCTCACTAGTGTTGCAAACATGCATTTCATCATGAATATTTACACTAGACGATTCTAAATCATGCACCCTACTCATAGCATTATCAAGTTTAGCTTTCATTTTATCAAATGAATCGATGCACTTACTTGCCAAATTGGAGGCCACATTTAGGCGATATTCAAGCTCCTCATAGGAAGGCTTTTCCTCCTCAGCTTCCTCATCGCTTTCCTCCTCGACTTCCTCATCGCTTTCCTCCTCGCTTAAGCTTGACGAAAAATCTTCCCCATTAGCCATGAAGCAACATTCTTCTTCATCATTTGATGTGTCCACATCAGAATCATCAAATGTGCCAATAAGTCCCTTCTTTTGGTTCTTGACCTCGGACTTGGCTTTCCAATGTTTCTTCACTTTACCCTTATAGGTATCTTTGGTGGGTTTGGAAGGGTATTCGGTAACAACATGACCCTTTCCTCCACAATTGAAACAAACAAGCTTGTTAGACTGGGAGGCAAACTTTGACGAAGATATACCTTGTTTGTCCTTGGGGAATGCCTTGAAATTCTTGAATTGTTTGGCAAGCTCGATGTAATCATCATCGCTAATATCATCTTCTTCTTCACTTGGAGTTTCTTGATGGAACTTCTTTTTCCACTTGAATGACTCCTTCTCAACTTGGAGTGCAACCCCCTTTTCCTTCTCGGGCTTGGTTGGTTGAACTTCCTTCTTATGCTAAAGATGCAATTCATGAGAAATCTCCAAAGTATGCCAAATACTGTTGGCCGATTTGCACATGGAGATGCGATCGATCTCATCCGGAATGAGGGCGCAATGGAGTACACACATAGCCCTAGCATTGACTCTGATCGAATCCTTCTCTGCTTTAGTTCTTGAGGCCACGGGTGAAGTAGGCTCCTCAAAAGACGATTCTATAATGTCCCAAAGGTCGTGACCATTCAAATAGACCATCATCCTGATCTTCCAACTTGGGTAGTTGGTTCCGTTGAAGAGGCGGGGTCGAACGGTTGAATGGCCTTCTTCATGAGACGCGAATGAGGCATTGAATGACATGGTTGCAGCATGCTATAACCTCACTCTGATACCAATTGTAAGGATCGCCTTACCCTTGCAATACTAACAACACACACTAGTGGGGGGGTGAATAGTGTAATGGCAATAAAATTGTCCAATTAAAATTAAACTTGCAAATGTGGAATTATAAATGCAAGAGGAATTAAAAGGCACAATCAATCCAAATGCAAACACACGGTTTTACCCTGATTCCCCAAACTGGGGTACATCCAGCCACACCAATATTCACTATATTCCCACACAGAGAAGTGAATACAAATCTCATAAGGAGATACCCCACAAAGAGGATTTATGCCCTACACAAGGACCCAACCAATCCTACACAACGATCAAGACTCCCACACAGAGAATCACTAACTCCCACTCTGAGAATTAGGGTTAGCCCTACACAAGGACACTAAACTCCCACAAAGAGAGTATCCTAAGTCCCACAAAGAGACAACCTCCCACAAAGAGAGAAAGTTCTAATTCCCACAAAGAGAATTAGAGACACAAATTACACCAAGTAAAGTAAATACTCTTACATATGCCTTGAGATGTTTACTCATGAATGGATGCAAGGCATGGAAGAGGATCTCCTAGTGTTGAGATATGCTTGAGAGCACTTGGATGATTTCCCTTGAGCTGGACTTCAATGCATGAAGAGGAATGAATGCTCAATAGAGGGAAATGAGGGAGCTTGAGAGTTGCTTATAGATCTCTTGAGATTTTCAAATGTATCAAGAAGAATCAAGAAGAAGCAAGAGATGGCAGCACACATATATATAGATATATATATATATATATATATATATATATATATATATATATATATATATGAACCCCATATCAAGCCCCAAAACCCAAGAAAATAGCCAAAGAATCGATTTTGCAACAGCTAGAAACTTGGCGAAAACGACAGGAACAGTCGACTGAAGATCAAAAGACAGTCGACTGATCAACGGCTAGAAAATATCCAACGACTATATTCTGAGCCAGGACAGTCGACTGATGAAGTCGATACAGTCGACTAAAACCAGGACATGTGCCTGTTAATCCTTCAGCAGGCGACTGCTACAGGGGATGGATCGAAACAGAGAGCTGCACTCTTTCTCCAGTTAAGCACACAGGCGACTGATGTCAATAATACAGTCGAATGTCTATTAGCCAGGCAACTGTAAAACCTTAATCAGTCGTCTGCTGAATAAGATGGAGAAACAACAGATAGATGCAGAGATTGCACTTACGCTATATAGGCGACTGATGACCAATCTCCAGGCGACTGTAAGAATACATGCGACTGTAAACTGATCGACAGACGACTGTGCGTAAAGCTCAAGTTTGAGTCAATTGAAATGTTGACTTGAGCTGTGCATATCAGGTGACTGTAGAAGGATCTACAGGCGACTGGAAATCACCCAGTCGACTGTGTTTCCTTCAGCAGGCGACTGACGGAAAGCCAGAGACTCCAAATAAGTCTTTGGGCAGAGTGAACCTATTGGGTTGGATTCTATGATAATCCTAAGGCTCACTAAGATGGTTAGATGCATATGCATGAATGAGTAAACCATCTAACGAGGAATTACATTAACCTAGACTCAAAAGAGAGAGAAAGCAATAAAGTAAATTACATGGATTACAATGCTTTTCTTAGAGTCTAAGTCTTCAATCTTGATGCCTGGATTGCTCTCCATCATCTCCGAGCTTTGGCACTCCTTGAGTCCAAGCTTTGTCTCTTCTCCACTTGATGTCCATCCTTGCACTAAGTGATTAGTCTCCAAGAAAGATATTCTTGAAATAAAACTGAGAGACTAAAACATGAGAGTCATTAGCAACAACATAATGTTGTGATCATCATAAAAATAAGATTGGTATGAAACACCAATACTCAATAGTTTCGTTATTTTTATTGATTGAAAACTCGTCAACGACTTCATTGGCTAGTTCAACATCGTCGTCATCTTCATTGTCCTCTTGAGAAACCGCTTGATCCAGTGCATATGCTCTTGGTAGATTTTTATAAACAACCCAAACATCGTTTACCATTATATCTTTCACATAAAAACATTGTTTTGCTTTAACGACAAACATATACTTCTCATTCGTGTAGATTTCCTTCTTTAGCTTAACGACCATGTATCCAAAGCCGTCCTTCTTCTTTCCCTGATCACATCAACGAACCTTAAACATAACATGGCTCACTTCTTTCCGATAGCCATAAAAATCTCAACTACGTCTTCTACATATCCATAAAAGAAGATTTGCCCTTCTTGTGGTTGTTGATCTTTGGCACTTGCATATGATAATTGCAAAAATGAGGAGAAGATTCCACTATTTTGTGTGCACCGGTCCTTCTCGATTTCAATGTTATTAAATTTGTAACCATTGATAGAATATCCTTCATAATGATGTACTATGTGTTAGGCCCTCTAGCGTAGTTTTTAATATCATCGGATAACTATGCACCGTGATCAATTTGCTTTTCAACCTTTAAGGTAAATAAAAACACATTAATATATGCATTTTCTCGATATTGATTTTTCAATAGTTATGTAACTAACATGAATAATCGGTGCACATACCTTTAATTTCAACCATATAAGAAATTCTTTAGATTGTGCATCTGCAATCTTTTTGTTAAAAGTTTTGGCGCGCAATCTAAATTGGAATTCTATCCTGTGAAGACTGAGGTACAAGTAAAGAAAGTTATTATAACTTTGGATTCAAAACATTTTCACAAGCGAAGAACTCAGCTTTATTACCTGTGATATTGTTGGATCTCCTGGCACACCAAATACACTAGAGGGGGTGAATAGTTTAAATCACGACATTATTAGAAAATTAAAAGTTAATAAAAAAATTGCAATAAGAATGCGGAAATAAATGAACACAATCCAGAATATTCCAAATGCAAATACAGAGATTTATCCTGGTTCGGATCTTTGTGATCCTACGTCCAGTCATCTATCCCATAGAGATTTCAATCCACTAAAACACTTGCTCCCCGCAAGTAATCAACATAAAAAGATGCTAATACTCCCCATGTTACAAACTTGTACAATCTTTTCAACACGAGATTCACCAAATAAAATAAAGAAAGAGTATAAAACAATATCACATATAGCCTTGATAATATCGGAATTATAGCGCAAGGTTGGTGATGGAATCTCCAAGGTTCAAGATATGAATTGTGGCAGAACACTCTTGGAAATTGGACTTCCTAAAGAGACAGAATTTCTATAGAGGTTCCCCTAGGGAAATCTGAAAATCACACACTTTCTAGAGAGATAAAGAAAACTTAAGAAATGAGAAAGTGAGAGAATTTTCGTGTGATTTAGGTAGGGGTCTGAGAGTCTATTTATAGTCCAAAAATTTAGTTTTCGAACGTTGTACAACTGCCTTAATTTTCAAAAAAATTCTGAGCCGTTTTCCAAAAATTAGTCGACTAGGTAGTTTTGTTAGTCGACTAACTAGGCTGCTAGACCAAAAATGGCTGTTGAAGTGTCCTTTGAAGGAGAACGGCTATAAACTTCCATAAACTGCCAAAAACGGCTAGAAACTGGCAATATGAACGTTGGAAGGTAGTTTATAACTGCCAGTAAATTATTAGAAGATTATTAAATAGAAATCAGTTATAATAACTGACGGTATAACTGTCTGGTAGACCAGGAAAACCTATTAGTCGACTAGGAACAAAATTTTGAGAAATTATCAGAATTTGATCCTTATGATTGAAAAATATATTTTGACCAAAAATTATTTTTTCTTAATAAAATAAGAAAAATTGTATTAGTCGACTAGAGGAAAGTGCTGGACTGCTAATTTTCTGAAGTTTAGATTTTGAGGCTGAGTCCTAAAGAACTAAGATTGAGTATAATCAAGACTTTAACAATCTAAAATTATGCAAGAATAAAAGGTAAAATTACATCATCTTTCTCAAGATATAAGAGTTCATTGCTTGAGCTTCATCTTGTATTTTGATGTTTTATCTTACAAAGTAACTTTGACGATTGTCATATGTGAAGAGGTTGAGCTTGATAATATACATCCAAAGAGTTAGTATACACACACATATATAAAAAATTAGTGTATCATCAAAAACTTTATGAGAAGAAAACTTTATGTTTCCAACAGATATGACTCAAATCGATAGATTATTTAGGACAAACGCACGTGCTTGGTCAAGCTCAATTTTCCTAAACCTGATGTCCTCGCCACAATCATTATAGAAGATGCCATCAGCAAATCTTTATTAATGATTTACCCTTGTGTCTACATCCTGCAAGTAACAAGAGATAACCATCAAAGTCTCGTTTGATGTAAAATTTTTGGATATTGACCCTTCTGCACAAGTTGTTTCACGTACCCTAGGTACCTGCGGGTTAAACATCATAAAAAAATCAAAATTAGGTTTAATTTTGGTTCGAGCAAAAAATAATATTATATGAAATAAGCATGCACCCTTCAACGGGGGTACAATCACCGATATTGTACCGGTCCTGCAATACGAGTCTCATGTGCCAGGTGCATAGTAAGATGCACCATGATCGTGAAGAATGAAGGCAGGAAATTGTTTTTGCATATTACACAATGTAAGGATAACTCGTGCCTCTAACTCTTCAAACTCATCAAAGTCTATAACTTTCAAGTAAAACTGCCCGAAGCACCCACAGAATTGTATCAAAACCGTTGCCAATTTCTTATTGACATACGTAATGCAACTGGAAGCTACTGATGTTGTAAGATATGGTAATCATGGGTCTTCAATCCAAAAATCTTCATCTGATTACGTGCACACAGCATGATATATTTGAAGCATATCTATCTGGTATCTTTACGGACTTGAGAAACACACAAAGATTATGAATTTCATCTCTTGAAAGTGTCAGCCGAGAAGCTGGCAGGTCGTGCTTGTAATTTTCCTTTTGTATGACCCGCAATTCAGGACATATCTTCAATTCTTTTAAATCAAGCCTCGCCTTTACTCCGTCTTTTGACTTGTTCATGTCTTGCAACAAGTTATACAACAAATTTTCACAAATGTTTTTTTCGATGTGCATGATGTCCAGGTTGTGACGTATTTTCAAAGTCCTCCAGTATTACAACTGGTAGAAAATACCAAACTTTGTCCATCCACAGGGGAGTATTTGACCATCTGCTATGTCTGGATCTGTGCGAGACATTCGAGGCGCACTTGTTTTGGATTTGCCCTTGACCTTGAACTTTCCTTTTCCCTTTGAAATCTGCCTTCTAACACCAAGAGAGTTATCTTTTTTATAGTTGTTCTTCCCAACCTTCACTCTCTGCAAAGGGTGAAGTGATTCAAATATGTCCTACTGCTTAGCTGTTATTATGCTTCTCGGCGTTCGATTTTACCGTCGAACAGTTGTCCATGTCTCCTATAAGTGTGAACTGAAGGCAATCATCTTCTGTTCTACCAAAAGAAAAACTTACGGCTATATGTCAAGAATGTGCCCTTAAAACATGTCGTGCACACCTGACATGTCGTCTTACCTTTTAGTGACTAATCAGATATACTAGCATACGTATGGAAGTCATTAGTGGTCCATAAAACAATAGCACACATGGAAAATATTTGCTTTGTAAAGGCATCAAAAGTGCCCACACCTTGTTTCCATAAAATCTTTAGATCATCAATTAAGGGCTACTTGAAAACATCGATATCATTTCCAAGCGAGTATTTTCCCATTATTAAGAGTGACATATCAAGTATGGTATGTTTTCTAAGACTGAAATGAAGATGTGTGCGCGCTCCAACATAGTTCTACTTCTAAGCTGTATACTAGAAGAGAAAAGGAAAATTACACTTGTAGAAATCTCTCTTCTTTTCAACGTATGAGCTTGAAGTCTTCCAGAAGCTTCACTCACCATATTTGATCATCCAATCCACTTTCTTTGCTTTTATTGTCTTTGAGTAACATCCATTGCTAAATGATCTTCATGATATGCTTAGGCAATGGATTAACTGCAAATAGGGGATTAATCACAAGTATTTATGTTTGCTCATCATTAGCACCAAGTAGAAAGAAGTCCTAACTCAACATTCTCCCCCTTTTTGATGATGACAAACAAACATAAACAAAAAGATAAATAATTGTGCTTAAAGAAAACTTACTCCCCCTACATGGATGCCAATCAAGTTAGTCAATAAATATTGGATCATCTATATATCAAATGAAGCAAATGAGTAAGATATGCATGAATGGAATGATTAGCTTGAATCAATGAGATCTAGGATATGATAACCACATTCATTAAATCTTACTCCCCCTGCATCTAAGGCAACTTCAATCTTAGATTCAATTGAAATTATAATTTACTTAGCACATACATTATGAATCTGTTTATTTCTCTCCCCCTATGGCATTATCCAAAAAGGTGGGAGTAAAATAACAACAACAATCGTGCTAAATAAGTACTAGCATGGGAGTGTAAAGATAGGATGTATATTCAATTTGATGCCTGTAAATCTTCGACGAGAGACAAATCACACACGTGCATCTTATTGACATACATTACAAAAACTCATAAAACACATTAAAACTTAGTTGAATAAAGGAATGGAAGTCCAACATCAACATTTTCAGAGACACATGAAAACGAAGATTGTCTTAAATCACATCACACAGAAAATATCGCATACAAATAGACAATTTCACAAAATGCACACATATAAGACAGTTATACAATGTGTGAAGCAAAATGAGGAGACTGCAATTTAATGTGTGTGTGTGTGTGTGTCTGTGTCTGTGTCTGTGTGTGCGTGAGAGAGAGAGAGTGTGTGAGATTGATACTAGGACACAAAATACATCCACATCACCATGTACATCAAAAGGAACAAAATACATCTGCCATTACTACAACATCATGAGTCATAATAACATCATTCAGACAACATCGGTAAATTCTTACCAAACAGCTTACTGTTATTTTGAACAAGACGTTTGTACACATACATCGAGATAAATTTGCCTCGAGAGTAAAACCATCTCGCTACATCTCCCACTTGCACTTAGGCCCATTTATCCTGGCATCTCATACCACATTTACACATAAGTCTTTCTAGACTTAATGTGGTAGAGTCTTCGTGAGTGGATCTGCTAAACCGTCTACTCTATAGACTTAAGGGGTTACTATGTTCATATTAGACCACACATTTGAATCTCATACAAATTATTCCCTTGGTCCCTTGTAATCCATAATATATGTCTTGCCTGGATCTCATCCATCTCATCGAGAATAATCCAAATTTGTTTACTGGTCAGTTAGACGATTCATAATCATTTCTGATAAAGTGTCAATCTCTTTGACCATTTTGTCAAACCATATGTTCCAGCTCCTTGATGACTCGCATGCCTTTTATTCGCTCCCACTGACCTTGAAAACTCTATAAGTTTTTTCTTCTAAATTATATTTAGAATAAAAACATATTCCAGTATTCATGGTCATCATGAGCATTTACATTGAGTCTGATCCGAACAGATCTGTACACATCTGCTGGTGAGAAAGTTTCATCATAATCTGTTTATAGGAGTTAGGATGATAACCGTTCTCAACCAACATAAGTTTTACTTCACTATGTTCCTTCTGCACCAATCTTCTAGACTCAATGATTCACTTGCAGCCAAAGGAAAAAGTTTCCTTGGGTACGTAAACTACAGTCCATACTTTATTTTCGTGCACAGACATTTTTTGGATTACATCAAGTCATTTCTTAAGAGTCACTACTCCGAATGGCATCTTGGAAGTCGTCCAGACCATCATCAACTATGATGTTTTACACGATTCCTTCGTCTCACGAGGATCGAGTAATCTTGTGACTTCCTAACGATTAAGTTGAGGAACATTATATTTATAAGGTTCTAAATAACCTTATCAAATACTTAGGCATTATTATCTGAGTTTTAACCTAGAACGAGGATTGTAACTTAGAGTCACTAACCAAGTATCACACTAAGTCTAACAGAGTACGATTCATGCTCTCTAACACACAGATGTGTTAAAAGACTTGGCCTGAGAGAAAATCTTATTTTCTTTTAGTTACGCAAGAATTACATAGCAAAGTATTCGACTCTTCGATCTAATCGAATCAGTTCAAATATTTCTGTCATTGTGTTTTGTATTTTATCAAACTTGTATTTCATGAAGAACACGTGTCGTAATAAGAATACCTTATCCTGGCTTATTTATACTTGAGTCCGGGTACATCCGAATGTACGAGACTACGAGTTCACAAACTCATTCTCCCATTGTCTTACAAATAGAATTTCGGACATCATACCTTTGAGACAAGATTCGCAAGTGTCTTTCGACTCATAATACGAGAGGTCAGACCACTCTTTATGTGACTTGTGAAGCTTAGTCTCTTCAGTACGGCCTTGTCTTATTTTTTTTGTCGTATAAGATTTGCTACTAAGCAGCGTATTCATGTATTAACTATTAATACAACATTGTTATACATTATAATCACATCAAAACATTTCTTCTAAAGTAATGTGACGACATTCGCCAAGTGTGATATAGGTTCCATATGGCCTAAAGACAACTTTTGTTCATTAGCCAATATGTGAGACTGTCTTTGAATAACAATTATTCTGAAATTTTAGATATCAAACATGTCCTATTTTCAGTTCGTCCTACTATGCCTTTTTCCATGCTAGACCAAACATTCTTTCTCAATGAATTTTCCTTAGTGCCTTCTCCTTTCTAAATCATATTTAGACATTTCATGTCCTAACACAAATATTAGTTATGCAAGCATCACATGCATCCAAACACTTGAGCATTACAACCTTGAGGAGACTTAACAAGTTGCTCGTCTCAAGATCTAATTTGGATACATTGTCTTGCACTGCTCTTACACTCATCTTCGAGTCAAACATTTTGATCGAAGTTTCCAACCTTGCGAATTGAAACTGTTTTCCATACAAACTTACGAAGACTCAATAAGTTGTACAGACAAAATGTGCTTTAAACATCAGTATGTTCAAGCTGCCCCTACTCATAGAGGCGAGTGTTAAGTACGTGCTTTTATTGTGCTAGACTTTAGAGCTTAAGAACATTATTATCCTTAACTCAGTGCTAGGAAGGACACTTTTAATATCAGTGAGAATATAGTTTAGTTTATCAAATATTCCTCAACTAATCATTTTGTCCAGTTGACTTATTTCTATTAAGGATATTATGATTTGGATTCCACTTTGGTAAAACATAGAATTACCCAAGTTTAGCATATCTTCATGATTTTTAAATATAGTTAAAATGGTTTTTATTCAACTATGTCCTCCCACTATTTCTGCTATCATCTTTAGCTATATAGATGAATGAATATTGGTATTTAATGGGAAAGGGTCACAACCACCCTGAGCTTCACAACCTTTAGGAGACACAACAAGTTGATCGACTCTGCAGTTGGTAGATAAACTCATTATCAATCACATCGCATGTGACTCCCTATTGGTTTTTGCCCCTTGTCACTTATGATCTTGAGGAGACTCAACAAACTATAATGACTAGTCTAGTCGAACGCTTGTTTTCATGTCTACTATTAACTTACACCGATACTCGAGGAGACCCGACGCAACGGTTTAGGTTAATACCCGACTACATCTCATGTATGATGGAGTCCGTCTCTAAAAGAGACCATGTCATAGCTTGAGGAGACTCAACGATCATGACTGGCGTCTTTTAGTCCCCTAATCCAAAAACAAGGAGGGCTGCGGCTAACCATGAAGAAGATTTTTAACGTAATTGACTAGATATAATCGACGGTGTCACATAATCATAATTCGCATCCTTGTTGTCCAGCAGAACATGGCCAGTGATTTGGATAGGCCAGGATCACTATCCCCAGTCGAGCTAGGGTGATCCACAACACTAGTCAAAAAACACTAGACCGAATCATGGTCCATTGAAGGAAACTAATTATTCATATGTGTGCCATCGATTAGAAATGGCTTCATTAAAACTAGTTAATCCTATCAACTAGTTGAATCCTAAAATTCAAAATTATTAGGATTGGTTAATAACTTTTATTAATGTTCTTATCAACTATAAGGATTTTTAAGTTGCTATCATAATCATGTATTAGGCATTTAAAATTCTAGTTGCAACAATTTAAATCATAGCCTTTTGGTTAAAATTATTATTAGAATAATTAAAATAATAATTTGAAGAGGGCTACTCTAAACAGTAATTTAATATGTTGCAACAATTTTTAAATTATAGTATGCCCATCAAAAAATTATCTTATAATTTTTTGAAAGTTTTTAATGGATATCATAATATTTTTTCTTGAATTATCACATAATAAATAAAACTAATATAACCATTATCAATTAAACAATTTAGCTAAGCATGCAACTTAAAATTATCTCATAAATCTAGGTTACATCAATAAGTATTATATCAGTCATAATCTAATTTAAAATTATCAAATGATTTTAAAATTAAATCTAATTTTCAAAAACAATTTTCGAAAATAAAAACATCGCATGGGAAAACGACAATTTAATAGTTTAAATAAAACCTCCATCTGATGGAGAAACATGTTGTATCACATACATTTTATAATTGCAAAACATAGATCGTGTAGACATGGCTTTGATACCGTTGTATGGATTTCTTGGTCCTGTAGGGCAATAAAATCGACGTCCGGCCTAAGTCGATCGGACGAAGATATCAAATAAAGCAGCGAAAAATCATTTTAAAACTATTTTAAGGACATCCCTAAAGATATAAACCCTAGTCAAGATCTCTACTATCCCAGGGTTGGGTCCGACCAACCCCTAATGATAGATCTATCTAACATTTGCAATTATAAATGCATGTTTAATTTAAACTACATACCCTTCACTTTGTTTCCGCAGAATATGAAGCGTAGTTTTCTGCAACATTTCTTTGGCCCCGCGCCGCTTTTACCAAGTCGAACCGTGTCCCGAGCTAAACCGTTTCCTAAACCGCACCGCGTCTCGAGGCGAGCAACACCCTTGTCGCCAAGCTAACCACACGCCAAAGAAGATTTCACCTTGAGTGGATCCTCAGTCAAAACTTCGGATCTGATCCGAGCTCCTTCGTAGCTTTGCTAGAGCCCGAACAGGAGCAAGCAAGAATTTAGGGAGAACAAGAATATTTTCTTTAAGCTCAGATCTAGGCTTGCCCATGTTTAATGGAGCTACTCAGATCTGGAGCTTGGAACGAGTTTCAAGGAAGTGGGTGTTGGGTTTTCTGGGTCTTTAGGGCCATAAAATCGACGTTCGGCCTAAGTCGGTCGGACGACGAGAGCATAAATTGCAGCAAAAAAACAGATTTAAAACTATTTTAAATCTAGCCCTAAAGGAACAACCCTAGCCAAGATCTCTATTATCTCGGGGTTGGGTCGGACCAGCCCCTAAGGATAGATCTATCAACCTATTTGCAATTATAAACGCATGGTAATAATTTAAACTACATACCTTTCACTTCGTTTCCATAGGATACGAAGTATCATTTTCAGTAACATTTCTTTGGCCTCGGGTCGCTTTTCCCGAGCTAAACTGCTTCCCAAGCCGCACCTTCGTAGCTTTGCTAAAGCCCAATCAGGAGCAAGGAAGAATTTAGGGAGATGGAATAATTTATTTAAATCTTAATCCAAGCATGCTCCAAACTTTTGGAAGCTTCTCGGATTTGGATACTTGGTGCGAGTTTTCAAGGAGAGTGTTGGCCCTTATTTATATAGGCGGCTAACCCCTCCCTTTCTTATCATATCCGATGTGGACTAAAGATATGGAGTGGGAAAATCAACAAAAGTTTGCCTTTCACAAAGGCAATCTTTAGTGAATTTTTCCTCCCTCGCCGTTGAGCTTCGTAATTGATACAACCAATCAAATCAAAGAGCACTGAATGGTGAACGCATAGAAAGAAACATGGCTCAATTCCGATTTCGTTTGACCCCTCAAACGTCTTCTCAAAGTTTAGCAAAAACCCATTTTTGCTGAAAATTCTAGCCGCAAAAAAGAATCTAGGGTTTCTCAAACCTGGGGGCCCCACAATGGGGCCCACCAGCATTCTCTTCCAGCTGGGCAGGGCCCAGCCAGTCCGGGCTGGTGGCCCAGCTAGTCCGGGCTGGTCGCCCAAGTTAGGGTTTCTATCATGCATAACTAGTTTATACGCAACAGAAAATAGAAACCTACCAAGATCCATGCGTTTCTAATTGATTCGAATAGATTACTAACTTTTGTGACGATCTAAATGTGTCGGAATACATGTGTTGCTCTACGAACGACCACCCTCAATTGGTATCCACACGCAAATGTCACGAACAGGAATTGCGAGGGTGATAGCTCCTTCTCTGCAACTAGGGTTTCTCTCGCTCTTTGTTTTTCTCAAAAAACGGAGGAGATAGATTGAAATCATAAAACTGAAAATCATGTTCCTATATCTTATATAGAATTCGATGTTAACCCCTTAACGCATTTCAGTTACGCGATAATATCTTAGGGATAAGAATCCCACGTTAACCTCTTAATGGGTTTCAGTTACACGGCGACATCTTAGGGATAATATCTTAACGAGATACAATATCTGACAGTTAAGATATTTCGCCTTATTATAAATTTTAAATCAAATTCAAAATCACGTTTAAAACCCTATCCTATCCATTACGCTCTTTGTGTGCGACCCAATAGGCTCAAATTAAATTGGCAGTGGGCCTAATTTTATTAGAAGCCCACAAGTCATAATTGGTCTCTAGCAAGAAATTATGACTACCCATTTAATACGAATATCGTTAGTCCGATATTAACCTAACCAATAGAACATGTCATAATCCTTTTATCACACGATATCTGATTTGAACATAAGTCATGGGTAGTGTCATACTTATATTGTTCAAACGTTTAATTTCTCGCTTTCTAAGTAGACTGATAAAATCAAATGACATTCATTTGAGCATGGACATGCATTTCTCAGTCCTACTTATCGAGGGGCCCATTAGATATCTCTCTCATAGGAGAGGGACAAATTCCATCTTGTTCATTTACTTTTCTCTGCATAATTCACATCATGTTCAATCATAACCTTTATGATTATCTGATTAAAGATAACGTTTGGTTATGTCAAAACATGATGTTCCTTATGTAGGAAACTATGATGATCTCAGGTCTAAGGATTCTATGACATAACTATTATGAGATCATTTATGACACTAATCCATGTAATGATCTCATAGCGAGTCTATCAAGTACCTGTTCTCCAACAAGTACCTATAAGTTTGATTTGTATCACCATACATATAATTATCTCATAATTATCAACCAAACTCATACTAGTCTTAATTTATTATTAAACATTTAACGATGAATCACTAGTGATGCTTAGAATAACATAAACAGTTATTCAAACATTATTACAAAGAAACATGCAAGCAATATAATAATAACAATAAGAGAAATATTTTATAAATGAAAATGACATAACATAAAGGACCAAATATTTGGCCTAGGGCAAAACCACTAACAATCTTCCACTAGCATTAGGCCTAATTATACAAGTATCTAATACCCTTAGACCTCATATGTTTTCATGTTTGGCTTGTGAGAGAGCTTTGGTAAGTGGAGCAGCAATGTTGTCATCTGTTGGTACTCTGCATATCTCGACGTCATTATTCTTAATAATTTTTCGAATGAGATGATAACACATGAGTATATGTTTGGATCCCTGATGAGATCTGGGCTCTTTTGCCTGTGCAATAGCACCATTAATTTCACAATAGAGAACCACTGGATTTCGATACTAGGAACTACTCCTAGTTCAGTAATGAACTTCCTTATCCATACAACTTCCTTAGCTGCATTTGATGTTGCAATATACTCAGCTTCTGTTGTAGAATCTGCAATAGTGCTTTGCTTGAAACTTTTCCAACTTACAGCACCTCAGTTTAACATAAACACATATCCAGATAGCGATTTAAAGTCTTCTTTATCAGATTGGAAGCTTGCATCTGTATAACCATTTACAACTAGCTCATCTTCCAATCCTCCATACACCACAAATGCATCCTTAGTTCTAATAAAGTACTTAAGGATTTTCTTGACTGTTGTCCAGTGACTTTCACCAGGGTCTGACTGGTATCTGCTTGTCATGCTTAAAGAATACGACACGTCTAGTCGAGTACATATCATGGCATACATGATAGATCCTATAGCCGAAGCATATGGAATCTTACTCATGCGATCTCGCTCATCAGATGTCATAGGACATTGAGTCTTGCTAAGAGAAATGCCATGAGACAATGGCAAGAATCCTCTTTTAGATTCTTGCATGCTAAACCTATTCAACACTTTGTCTATGTATGTACTTTGACTCAGATCAATTATCCTTTTAGATCTATCCCTATAGATCTTAATCCCACGGATATAAGCAGCCTCGCCTAAATCTTTCATTGAGAAAGAACTCCCTAACCAAGTCTTGGTTGTTTACAACATAGGGATGTCATTTCCAATGAGTAATATGTCATCAACATATAACACAAGAAACACTACTGCACTCCCACTAACCTTCTTGTATACACAAGGTTCATCTACATTTTGTATGAATCCAAACTCTTTGACTGTTTCATCAAAACAAAGATTCCAGCTTCGAGAAAATTGCTTTAATCCATAAATGGATCTTTGAAGCTTGCAAACCTTTGTAGAATTCTTTGAATGAACAAAACCCTCAAGTTGTGTCATGTACACATCCTCGAGTAAGTTTCCGTTAAGAAACGCTGTTTTGACATCCATTTGCCATATCTCTTAATCATAGTATGCAGCAATGGCAATTAGAATCCTTATTGATTTAAGCATTGCGACTAGGCGAAAAGGTTTCATCATAATCTATACCATGAGTTGTTTAAAGCCTTTTGCAACAAGTCTTGCTTTAAAGGTATGCACTTTGCCATCAATGTCAGTTTCTTCTTGAAAACCCACTTGCACCCAATGGTTTTAACTCCTTCAGGTGGATCAATCAAGGTCCAAACTTGATTATCATACATGGATTGCATTTCGGATTTCATGGCTGCTGGCCATTTCTCAGATTCTGGACATGACACAGCTTCTTGATAGGTAGTAGGCTCATCTTGATCTATGAGCAGTACTTCACGAGTGTCTGTTATAAGAAATCCATATCTCTCGGGCTCGTGTCGTGGCCTATCAGATCTGTATGGTGCTTATGTAGCTCATACATGTTCTACAACTGTTTGTGGAACTTGTTGAGCTTCCAACGTTGGTTCTATACCATCTTATGGTTCTCGAAATTCTTCGAGGCGTACTTTGCTCCCACTGGTTTTTTTAGAAATAAATTCCTTTTCTAGAAAGACATCATTTCGAGCAACAAACACTTTGTTCTCTGAGGGATTATAAAAGTAATATCCTTTAGTTTCTTTAGGATATCCCACAAAAAGGCATTTATCAGATTTTGAGGCTAACTTATATGAAACTTGTCTTTTCACATAAGCCTCACATCCCCAAATCTTTATAAAAGACAAACTAGGTGGAAGGATTCCAGGTCACTCGATCGAGCTATGATGCGGCGAAGGAATCGAGCGACCCAAAGTGCTGGAAACAGGACAGCCGTGCACTCTTTTCAAATCTGCTATCACCTGTGATTTTTTAGTATTTTGCTGATATTTTTTCCAGATAGCAGACTTCAAGGCGGTTCCAACACCACCAACAACGCGCCAATTGGAGATCAGATGAGCTCTGGGGAATCTCTGCAAGCTGATGCTGCAGTGCTGAAATCTGTTTTCAGCAACCTACTCGACCGAGCAGGACCATACTCTACTGAGCAGAGTGCTGTAGTGCTGAAATTCGACTGAACAACAGCCTACTCGACCGAGTAGCTATATACTTGACCGAGCAGGGTGCCTACTCAACCGAGCAGACCCTACTCGGTTCGAGCAGGAAGTGCGATGTTTGGGCAATGATTCCAGATTTTCTGATGGCTCAACCGAGCAGCCACTTACTCGATTGAGCAGCTACCTACTCGGTCCGAGCAGACCCTACTCGAACCAAGCAGACAAACCGATGTTTTGGGCGATGGATCTTGACTTCTGACGACTCGATCGAGCAGCCACTACTCGACAGAGTTACCGTGGGCCCAGATTTTAAGTTGTGTCCGGATTTTGGGGACTATTTTGAGAGGGCTTCTGGGGTTGTTTTGCGAGGGGTTTTAAGGAGGAATTGGCAGTCGTCAGAGGGGGGACTTTTTTTTGGAGAGTTTTTAGAGAGTTTTTAGAGAGCTTTGGAGACGATCTTTTGGGGAGTTAGGCTATGCCCTAGGCCACTCCCTTGTATCAAGATAAGTAATTTTGTCCTCTTTAATCCCATTATTATTTTATTTGTGATTTCTTATTGAATATCTTTTTGATGCATGCTATGATGAATTCTCTTACTATTATTGAATCTTCTATTGCTTTTCCTACGATGCATGAGTAATTCCATCTAGGGCTAAGGGATTAGCCCATGGATCTTAGGATTTAGATGTAAAGTTGGGATTTTTATGATGCGTTGTAAATAAAAGGGGTTGTATTTTGGTTGATCTAGCAAGATCCCTAGTAGAACTCGTACTGAGATCGTGCCCACGGTCGATGGAATCGATTAGCTTAAGGAGTACCCTACGGATTTAATTAGTGAGTTAGTGGATTCAACCAAGGCTTGTGACCATGCCGGGCTCGTGCCTTGATAGGATCCACCGGTGAACTATATCACTATTTGACGGCTACCGCCATTGCATCAATAAGAGCCACCAAAATACCTCGAAGCTCTAACCCATGGGAGTGGTATGAGTTAAGAGAGTTCGAACCATGAGAGTGGTGAGAACTTTGTAGATCCTTAATGCACGTATTGTATGTGCCTATTGCGCGAGCGGGGTTAATGCGATTCGTTAGATTCATGATGCCCAGATGCATGAATTCACTTTCTAGATGCTACAATCCCCCAATAAAACCAATGCAACGTAGAAGTCTCAACCGAGCATCGACGTCCAACGGTCCTAGCGGTGAGTCCTAAAGCCCTAATCTTTTATATTTAATTTCTTTCTTTCTTTGTGTGGAATCTCTTGCTTGCGATGTTTAGTGACACAATCTTCGCATCCATCACCATTACGATCCTCCATACTCCACATCCACTAATAAACCCTCAAGTCTAACTCAACTTAGGAGTAGATAGGTAGTATAGCACCGCTTCCCCGTATTCGATACCTGCTTTCCACTATACCGTACGCTTGTAGTAAACGACATCGTTTCGGAGTTAGTTCCGAGCCGATCAAGTTTATGGCACCGTTACCGGGGAGGTGTTCCGCCATATTATTTATTACTACAATTAGGTTGATTTGATTGCGTAAAAAACAAAAAAAACAGAGATAGAGATTTTTCTCACCACCTCCTATTATTATTGTCGTTATCTCTCTTTGTACCACTGACATATTTTCCAAGTTGTTTACTTTGCTTGATCTGGTACAGTTGATGTAGCGATGGTGCTCTCAAAGAAGATGCGACTGGGTTCTATAAGGTCCTATATATATCTCGTTACATTCTATCAGGCTGATGTCGAGTCCTTCAGAGAAGCCTTGTGCAAGTTCAAAAGGATGTTAGGAATGTTCCAGACGGAGTCAGACCATGAGTGGGATGATTCCAAGCTAGTTGACATCTTCGCTAGAAGGGTAAAGGGACCCTCACGTGAGTTTATGAAGAGGATGCAAGTGAGAAAGTTCAGTGACCTGCAGTTGGCCGCAAACTTGGAGCAAATGATAGATGATGCTCGATCTACTAGTTCGCTAATCGTTACGGTAGGTAAACCATCCAACCAAGTATTCATCGATTTTGTTATGGCTGTCTCTGATGCAGGTACTATCATAGATGGAGTGTATACTTCACTTGAAGGTGATCAAATCCACCTTTACACCATCATCACTCCACAAATAGAGACATCTGAGCTGCAGGAGGAGGACACATATATGGACCTATTGAGAAACATTATCGACGTAGTTCGAGAAACCTGTCCATTAACAATAATGGCAGGTGACCCTTTTGAGCTTGGATTTCAAAACTTTATTACTCATCGTATCTCTTCCACAGGCACAATTAATGATGGAGTCTACGCTCTAGTTGAGGGGCACAAGACCCACTTTTATACCATGGCCGGGATACAGGAGCCCATAGAGACACTTGCACCTACCATGGAGAGGGCCAAGCCACACCATCCAGTGCCTCAAGTTCCAGGATGTAAACGAAGACATAGGCGTAAAAAGGAGAAGATGAAATTCACTTTGCTTACTATACCAGAGGAACCCGAAGAGGAGCCCGAAGAATTGCATCGCGAGGAGGCAGAGCTATATTTATTTTATATATTACACGCGGAGCCAGAGACTTTCGCGAGGAGGTCGTACGTCAGGACGAGGACACAGCCATTCATGAGAATCCTGAGCTTCACCCTCCTCCTTCAGAGCTTCCGCATCCACTTCATCCTTCCACTGACTCTGAGGACCACCCACCAGAGCTTACTGCTCCCCTTTAGGGAGGTCTATTTTCCCCATTATCTCCTACATTTGATTCCCCTCCCGTGTATGATGTTTTTTATGATTCAGATTTTGACGACTCATCTTGCCTTTTGCAGGATATACATACATATGAACAAAAGGTACAATGGGACGTATACGAGAAGGACAACGATGGATTAGCACCCATGGATGCATATGAATATGATCAAGAGGTGCGCTGGGATGAGTCTGACGATGAGGAGGAGCATCCTGACGAGACCCACACTATTATGCCAAAGCTACCAGAGGAACCAGAGGAAAACAACGAGGAGTTGATCGACGTGGTGCACGAGAATAGAGATTTATTTCCCGAGAAGTGTTGTCAACCATCCTTAATTTTAAATACTAATGTTGATGACCCTATTTGGAATACATTTATTTTGGGGAAGAATTATCCACATCAGATTGATGCGACTTATCTCTTGCAGGGTACATGTGGAGTCCTTAGAGAGATGCTGGGAGCCGCATTGGTGGAATCTGATGGAGCCCATGGAGATACGCACATGTGGAGCCACGGAAAGTGCAGATAGAGCAGCTGGCTGCACCGGCAAAGATATTGGATCCGCCTTTTGCTACAGGTGGTACCAATCTAGTAGTGTAGTATTTTATGTTTTCAATAAACACAAATCCTCTCGACAGTGAGAGGATCGTATATGACTTTATATGCTTTCTTAGTTTAATAAATTCACCCCATATGATGGCTCAATTCTCTTTTGCACCCAACCCACTATTTACCATCCATGCCCACCCTCGTATTTGGTGCTTATTTCGCCTCTCTCCCCAATTTTTATGTGATGTTTAAGCTTGGGGAAGAGAAACTATTTTGTTGAGCGCCCCCATCTTGTCGTTGTCCTCTTTATATCATACACACATTGAGGACAATGTGATGTTTAAGCTTGGGGGAGTGCATAGTGCACACACTTTGCTTCATCGTGAAACAAACTTCGAAATTTCCCTGTGAACCATGTTCACTTCTATATTTATGTCTCAAATGCTACATTTTCTATGAAATATCATGGATTTATTTTTTATGAACATTGATATATGTTAGATTAGAGTTCGATTTCTTGATTAGTGTATCTTTGTTAATATGCTTCTTCATGGTAGAATCCAAAGTTCCACAACCATATTCTCGAAACAGTTAAGCTAAAAGTGAATGAATTAAATCTGAAAATCATTTGACTCCTGCGTGATTTGATTGATAACTCTATTGCTTCATGGATGTTTAGTGATTCAAAAGAGATAGGATAACCCCACGATAACCAAAGTAGTGATTATTAGGATTCCTGAAACCGAGCCATGTCTAGATTCTATGCTTTTTCTTTTTCCATTGTGAATAGCCAATAAACGATCTTTGATCATGTTTTGCATTCCATCACGTTTACGTTAGTTTGCAAAATCCCAAAAATGCAAAAATCAAACAAATATCCTGAATAAAAGGCCCTATGGGTTCTTCGTAACCTGATGCCATAAGACCGTCTAGTCTGGGATGCATAGGCCCCTTTTTGTATATATTGAGTTATCTCATGTATATAAAGAAAGAAAAATGTATATGATATATTCATATAGCTAAAAACAATATAAAAGTACAAAAATCCCATATCCTTATCTCCATTTCTAAATAGAACAAAGACATGGCAAAGTTGATGGGTTCTAAGAGTCTTGAAATGGTCGTAAAATGGTGATGCCTTACCTTAATTGAATCTGCTAAATTCATTCCATAAAGCATAACAAAATACCACGCATGCTTAAAAACGTTTGATCATGACATATTATACTGCTTAGAGAATGAGTTGTAGACATTGGTTTCATTTCTGTGAACTTAATATATTGCATGATAAACTATGATATGATATAACTATACTCTCATTTTTATCACTTATCAAGTTCATTAAATCTATTGAAATCCACGTTAATTTAATTTGAGCAAGATTTAAGTATTTGTTGTGTATATGTGTTCTAACTTCAAATTGACGTGTGCTCACGAGATCTTGCACACCTTCGGTTCTTGTATTTTCTGAATTTGAGATTGAACCCCTTGTCTCCATTACACACCACCGCCTCACATCTCTATTGTATTCCTCTCCCGTGTTAGCTTCTTACTAGTCTTCCTCGAGGACGAGTAAGAGGTAAGCTTGGGGGATTTTGATGTGTCATTATATTCCACATTTTATCTATATGATTACACATCAAAATGATTGCTCAAGTACACATTTCATACTCTTTTACGCTCATAATTAGAACTATCATACTTTAAGAGCGTTTGGTTGCATTTCAGGGAATATCAAGCGATTTGGAGTATATTGGAGGAGAGAGTGCGTCTTCGACACCGGAGCTCCTGAGGTGCCGCGTTCGATGATTCAAAGCTGCTGGAAAGCAAGGAAGGGACAAGAGAGAAGGGACGAGGAAGAGGAGAATGAAGAAAGCATGGTTATATGATACCATGACTCATGGATTCCAGGTCACTCGATCGAGCTATGATGCGGCGAAGGAATCGAGCGACCCAAAGTGCTGGAAATAGGACAGCCGTGCACTCTTTTCAAATCTACTATCACCTGGGATTTTTCAGTATTTTTCAGATATTTTTTCCAGATATTAGACTTCAAGACGGTTCCAACACTGTTAAGAACAGGCCAATCGGAGGTCGGATGAGCTCTGAGGAATTTCTGTAAGCTGATGATGTAGTGCTGAAATCTGTTTTCAGCAACCTACTCGACCGAGCAGAGTGCAGCAGTGCTGAAATTCGACTGAGCAGCAGCCTACTCGACCGAGTAGCTACATACTCGACCGAGCAGGGTGCCTACTCGACCGAGCAGACCCTACTCGGTCCGAGCAGGCAGTGCGACGTTTGGGCAATGATTCCAGATTTTCTGATGGCTCGACCGAGCAGCCACTTACTCGATAGAGCAGCTACCTACTCGGTCCGAGCAGACCCTACTTGGACCGAGCAGATAGACCGACATTTTGGACGATGGATCCAGACTTCTGACGACTCGACCGAGCAGCCACCTACTCGACTGAGTCGCTGTGGGCCCAGATTTTAAGTTGCGTTCGAATTTTTGGGACGATTTTGAGAGGGCTTCTGGGGGTTGTTTTGCAAGGGGTTTTAAAGAGGAATTGGCAGTCGTCAGAGAGGGACTTTTTTTGGATATTTTTAGAGAGTTTTTAGAGAGCTTTGGAGACGATCTTTTGGGGAGTTAGGCTATGCCCTAGGCCACTCCCTTGTATCAAGATAAGTACTTTTGTCCTCTTTAATCCCATTATTATTTTATTTGTGATTTCTTATTGAATATCTTTTAGATGCATGTTATGATGAATTCTTTTGATATTATTGAATCTTCTATTGCATTTCCTACGATGCATGAGTAATTCCATCTAGGGCTAAGGGATTAGCCCATGGATCTTAGGATTTAGATGTAAAGTTGGGATTTTATGATGCGTTGGATATAAAAGGGGTTGTATTTTGGTTGATCTAGCAAGATCCCTAAGAGAACTCGTACTGACATCGTGCCCACAGTCGGTGGAATCGATTAGCTTAAGGAGTACCATACGGATTTAATTTGTGAGTTAGTGGATTCAACCAAGGCTCGTGACTATGCCCGGCTCTTGCCTTGATGGGATCCACTGACGACCTATATCACTAATTGACGGCTACCGCCATTGCGTCAATAATAGCCACAAAATACCTCGAAGCTCTAACCTACGAGAGTGGTACGAGTTGAGAGCATTCGAACAACGAGAGTGATGAGAACTTTGTAGATCATTAATGCACGTATTGTATGCACCTATCACGCGAGCGGTGTTAATGCGATACGTTATTTCATGATGCCCAGATGAATGAATTCACTTTCTAGATGCTACAATCTCCCAATAAAACTAATGCAACGTAGAAGTCTCAACCGAGCATCGACGTCCAACGGTTCTAGCGACGAGTCCTAAAGCCCTAATCTTTTATATTTTATTTATTTCTGTCTTTGTGTGGAATCTCTTGCTTGCGATGTTGAGTGACACAACCTTCGCATCCATCACCATTACGACCCTCCATACTCCACATCCACCAATAAACCCGCAAGTCTAACTCAACCTAGGAGTAGATAGGTAGTATAGCACCGCTTTCCCATGTTCGATACCCGCTTGCAACTATACCGTATGCTTGCGGAAAATGACATCGTTTCGGAGTTAGTTCCGGGCCGATCATACATCAGTGTGTATTAGGCCCAATAAATCATTGGCCCTTTCATTATATCCAGTGAAAGGATTCTTTGTCATTTTGCCTAATAAGTAAGATTCGCAATTTTAAAATGATGTAAAATCAAATGACTCTAAAAGTCAATCTTGATGGAGCTTAGATATGTGTTTCTCATATATATGGCCAAGATGACAATGCCATAAATATGTGGGATTCATATTATTGGGTTTGGATTTCTTAGCAGTTATGGTATAGATTTCTCCATTGTTGGAGCTGTCTAGATCTAGAACATAAAGGCCATCATATGAATCAGCAATACAATAAAGCACATCATCATAATAAATGGAACATCTCTTATTCTTAATAAGAAAATAAAATTGTTCATCATCCAGACAAGAAACTGAAATAATATTCCTACTCAAAGTAGGGAACATAGTAACAATTGTTCAAAACTAACAAAAGCCCATTTGGTAAAGACAATTCATAGGATCCTACAGCTAAAGCAGCAACTCTTGCTCCATTTCCAACTCGTATGTCCACTTCGCACCTTTTTAGTTGTCTACTCCTTTTCAACCCCTGCACATTTGTACAAATGTGAGATCCACATCCAGTATCAATACCCAGGAAGTAGAAGTAGATAAATTAATTTCAATAACATAAATACCTGAAGATGTAGTCTCACTACTCTTCTTTTTCTTAAGATCTTCCAAATAGAGCTTGCAATTCCGCTTCCAATGACCAGGTTCATTGCAATGGAAACAAACTTCGTCCTTTGGAACTTTTGCAGGCTTATCAGCAACTTTTGCTTTAGCCTTTCCTTTAGGCTTATTTACAATTCTTGCTTTAGCCTTTCCCTTGTGTTTCATTTCTTTCCCTTTGTTGACCATAAGTACATGACTAGGATTTTTCTTTATACTTTGCTCAGCAGTTTTAAGCATCGAATGCAGCTCAGCAAGAGATTTCTCCATGTCATTCATATTGTATTGCATGACAAACTGATCAAAACAATCAGTCAATGAATTAAGGATCAAATCCGTAGCTAGTTCTAAACTGAGTGGAAATCCAAGCCTTTCAAGATGATCAATGTAGCCTTTCATCTTCAAAACATGAGCGCTCACTGATGCACCTTCAGCCATTTTGCAAGCATGCAAAGCTTTGGTAGTCTCATACTTTTCCTGCCTTGCATGTTGTTGGAAAGTCTCCTTGAGATGAACACTCAGCTCATAAGCCTCCATGTGTTCCAGATCATTCTGAAGTTCTGGGCACATAGTGGCTAACATAAGACAACCAACATCAACAGAATCATCAAGATGTTTCTTATTCTTATCCTTTACAGCCTTTAAAGCATCAGCAGGTGGTTCTTCAGGGAGAGGATCATCCAGGACATACAGCTTTCTTTTATGCTTGAGAACAATTCTCATGTTTCTGAACTAGTCAAGGAAGTTGGTGCCATTTTCTTTCAGCTTGTCCTTCTCAAGGACAGATCGTAGTGATAGTGCAGAAGTGTTATGAGATGCCATTGATCTACAAATATGCAAAATGAACATTAGTACCAATTTCATTTTAAAAATGTTTCATAAAACTCCCACAAACTTAATAACCCTAAAGATTAATTACACCACTTGCAACACTTTAGTGGGCTAAGATATATTTCACCTAACTTTAAGTCAGCTTTGGCATGACACTTAAAATCAAGTTATTTAGGTAGGTAACACTTTACCAATTACATCTCATATAATTCTTAGATTCTTTATGGGATTTTTGACATCATATGTCTCGGCATGTTATAATCCCATCTAATGCCCTTAGGCCCAAAACCATTTTGATAGCCTAATTAAGTCTAACCATTTTTAAATATATGGGTAGCACGATTATCCATCCCGCCTTATTATGATAACCCAATGCACTTCGCTTTGGCAGAACCCTCATTTTGGTGATCATAGTCTTGACAGGTATTCAAATCATGGGTGGCATAAGACTTAAAATTATGGTGATGGAATTTTAACAATTAAGTTATGATGTCTATTTTTATTAATATATTATGCATCATTCCATACATGGCATCTCATACACATATATCATCATACATCGCATCTCATACAAAACTGATAAACATAATATATATGAAACATGTGATAGCATGCAAAACATCATACATACATCAAAATAAATCATGTTATCACAAAGCATGGCATTAAATTAAATTTAAAATGATGTATCATAATTTCTGTTTAATATCTTCCACGACATTTAAGGCGCAACGAAAACAACCGTCTCGTATTAAACAGTCTTTGAATTATCAGTAATCTCATTAATGATTTTCTACCTTTAAAACCCCCATTTAAAATTCTGAATGATGAATCTGCTGATCATATCAGCATCATTTTAATCGTATTAAACGGTCTTTACTTAGAATCTGCTGATCAAATCAGCGTTAGTTTAATCATATTAAACAGTCACATTAATCAGCGTTAGTTGATCACATTAATCATATTAAACAATGATCAGTGAAGGTTTAATCATATTAAATAATGATTACCACAAGTTTAATCACATTAAACATATTAAATAATGATCTGCATAAGTTTAATCATATTAAACAGTGATTAGGGTAAGTTTAATCATATTAAAAAATAATCATAAATTAACATGTTAATCATATTAACAATAATCGTGTTAGTCATATTAATAACAGAGTAATTATAAAGCATGTTAATCAAATTAACAGTGATTAATTTCGTGACCATATACCTGTCATGTATATTATTAAACATCAAATATCTTCGTATCTCATACAAACAGATTAAACAAATTATCCTTTTTCCAATTAACAACATGTAATCGTGTTTATGCATCAACATACATACAGGTTAAAATGATGCCAACGAATTTATAGACATCGCATACATATAAACATGGCATATTCAAATCAATTGAATTCGCAAGAAGCTCCGATTCCACTGTTAGGGTTTCTATCATGCATAACTAGTTTATACGCAGCGAAAAATAGAAACCTATCAAGATCCATGTGTTTCTAATTGATTCGAATAGATTACTAATCTTTGTGACGATCTAAATGTGTCGGACTACATGTGCTGCTCTACGAACGACCACCCTCAATTGGTATCACACCGAATGTCACGAACAGGAATTGCGAGGGTGCTAGCTCCTTCTCCGTAACTAAGGTTTGTCTCACTATTTGTTTTTCTCAATAATGGAGGAGATAGATTGAAATCGTAAAACTGAAAGTCCTCTTCCTATATTTTATATAGAATCCGACGTTAACCCCTTAACACATTTCAGTTACACAGCGATATCTTAGGGATAAGAATCACACGTTAAGCTCTTAACGTGTTTCAGTTACGCGGTGATATCTTAGAGATAACATCTTAACGAGATACAATATCTGACAGTTGAGATATTTCGCCTTATTATGAATTTCAAATCAAATTCGAAATCACATTTAAACCCATATCCTATACATTACGGTCTTTGTGTGCGACCCAATAGCCTAGGCCCCAGATTGGGTCTGGGTGCCCAGGACCCAGACTGGGCGTTGGACGCCCAGTCTCAGGCAGGCACTGAGCGCGCCAGACCCAGCGCCTAGGCTTGGAGCCCGGCATGGGCGCCCCATGCCCAGCGCCTGGGCCTGGCGCCCAAGCCAGGCTTGGGTGGTCAGGTCTGGGCACCCAGGCCCAGTTTGGCCTGGGCTGGCCTCTATATTTGATTTTTTTGAATTAAAAAAACATTTGGGCTGTTTCTCATTGGGCCTTTTGATTACTATTTAAAACCATTTAAATAGATTTTCTGGACCTATTTGGACTCCGATTTGAGCGCGGTTTTCTCTCCGACTTTCGTGGAAAAATCTACTTTGTTTCTATGTCTTTATAAAATATATTTGTAAACATTTTACGATATATATTTTATTTTCTATTTACTATTAAAATCTATTTGCATCAAATACAAATGAACTAAGGGTACACATCCCTCAACAGGGGGTAAACCCCCTATTTATATAGGCGGCTGATCCCTCCTCTTAATTCCGTATCCGATGTGGGACTAAAATTTTAGGAGTAAAAATTTAATTAAAATTTGCCTTTCACAAAGGCCAAACTTTAGCGAATTGTTTCTCCCTCACCGTTGAGCTTCACAAGTGATACAACCTATCAAATCCAGGAGGGTAGAACGGTGAACGCTTAGGAAGAAACAACACTCCATTCCGAGTTCGTTTGACCACTCAAACGATGCTCCAAAAATCAGCCCAAACGTAGTTTTTCGCAAAAACGCAGCCGTCACATATGCACGCAGCCCTAGCACCCTGGTGGGTCCCACCACCTGGGCACCATGCACGCAGCTAGTGTGCGCTGCTATATGGGCACGCATGTCCGTGCGTAGCGCGGGCGTTCGGGCTCGCGCAACGCCTGTGTTGGGCGCGCGGGCTCGTGCCTGCACTGCGCCCAGGCCCGCTTGGCTTAGTGGCATGGGCACCTGTAATACAAGTGGGTCGGGCACCCATCAAACAGGCGCCAGACTCGCAATGCCCAATACTGGGCTTTGCACTGTTTTGCTTTATTTTGTGCGTTTGGAGTCCGTTTTTTACGCGGTTTGAACCTGTGTTTTAGACTGGAACGATCCTGTCATCCAAGTAACCATTTCCATGCGTTTATTATATTAAATATGTACGCAAACATTTTACGACAAATTTAATTTTCTTTGCATCATATGCCAAATTTCCACATCTATTATAAAAACCATTTGCATCAATACAAATGAATTGAGGGCGTACATTGTTGGATATGGACGACATATATATACACCCATGGCGGGATGTATGAGGGTATACGGACATCGGATGTCGCGTGCATGAAAGCATGTGCCAAGGGAACCTTTTCATGTGTGAAAAGGACCACTCGATAAGTGGAAAAGTCACTTTATAAGTGCATGAAGGCACTCGATAAGTGCATAAGGAAGAGGATAAGGAAATGTGCTAATAAGCTTATATATGGTTATTTCCTACAATAACTACCCCTAAAGCCTATAAATAGGACCCAATGGTAAGGCTTTTAAGGCTAATCCTTCATGCCATAAGTTTGCATAAGGCAAATCTGTTGAATATTGGACTCCCCGGATTTGGTTTTGGATGATGAGCAAACATAAATAATTCATGAACTAACAATTTGTGAGCGCAGTATTGGAGATCGTCGCCAATTTCACGAGAATATTCAAAGCGACATCTCAACACTTCCAAAAGCTCGTATTCAAGCCTAAAGCTTCGTTGAAGCTCTTGCAACGCTTTGAAGTAATGAAGATTCAATCGAAGCTCTCAAAGACCGTTTATTAAGGTTTTATTTATAGTCTTTTAGTTTCGATTGATAGAATGTTAAGCCTTGAGTATATCTTACGTTTCTATCTTCATTTCGCTCATTTCGTAGCTCTAGGATTCTTGCACAAGTTCACTCTAACTTCCTCGAAGCGTCGCGCTTCGATTCGGACTTTGGTGTGCATGTTAGTTGGTACAAGAACAAGTACTGACCGACTAGATGGTGATCTAGTCGGTCGGCCACTGTTCTTGGACCGACTAGTTTCAGTCAGTTAAATCTTTGTTCTTTACTGTTTACAGTTAGTCGGTCTACGTTGACTCACCGACCGACTAGTTTGTGAACTAGTCGGTCAGTGATGCTTCTTTGACCGACTAGTTGTGATTTACTGTACATGCCAAATTTCTCCTAAGCTACTGTTTACCGTTAGTCGGTCTAAGAACGTTTGATGACCGACTAGTTGACAATCTAGTCGGTCAACTTTTGTTCTTGGACCGACTAAGTCAACTTGCCTTCAGACTATGTTGTTTTGCCTCTTAGTCGGTCTACGTTCATTGGATGACTGACTAGTTGTGAAACTAGTCGGTCAGACAGTGTTCTTGGACCGACTAGTTTTCTAGGTCTGAAATTTTATCTCTTCTCAGATCTGCTCTTAGTCGGTCCATGCTTTGTGACTGACCGACTAGTTGATGAACTAGTCGGTCAGTGAGTGTTCTTTGACCGACTAATTCTCACAGATTTCTTTCCGTTGGAGATTGACCTAACTTATGTTTTTGGGTTCCTATAAATACGAACCTAGGTCATTTCTATCTTCAATAGAGCTGCCATTAAGAGATTCATTGAGTTCTAAAGAGATAGCTATTCTCCCTCAAATCTAAAGCTCTCTTCCTCACAAGAAACCCATTCTCTCTCATTTCTAGATCTAGAGAGAAGCTTGTTCTTGGTGAGCTCTTCAAGCTATTGCTTGATTCAAGTTTCCAAATCATCCCTAGGCACCCATTGCTGCTCATTTCCTTGGTGCTAGGGTTTGGTAACTTCATCTTCCTCAAATCCTTCATTCCACCTATTGGGTAAGAAAAACTCAAGGTATAGGATTTTGTGGTAAGCTTGTTTATTTCATATAAACTCTTTTATATTGCTTATTGGTTCTCTCGGTTGTGAGAGAAGTTTGTGATCCCGGGTTGTGGGATTCACTTTGCCATTGCATGTATGATTTGATCTTGTGAAGGTTTTTCACAAGATATTCATAGTGGAAATCTTGAGTTAGGGTTTCTAACTCAAGTATCCGGAGGGGATCCGGGTGGTTGGGACGTAGGATCACCGGGAACAAGTCGGGGAGACTTGGGTGGATCCGAACCCATTAACTTCGTTTGTTAGCATTGTTAATTTCATTGTTGTCATTCAATTTAAGCTTCCGTAAATTGATTTGGTAGTTGTGTGCAATTTAATTTGGAATTATACGCCTCATTATTTTAAAGTACTATTCACCCCCCCCCCCCTCTAGTACTTGTGCAGTAGCTGGTAGGGCATTACATTTGGTATCGGAGCCAGATACACAGCTATGTCTGCCAACGACAACAAGACCGTGCCTCCACCCTCCAACTATGACACCTTCAGGAACCGTGAAGGAGCGTCATCGGTGATGGAAGGACATTCCTCTACGAGGCCTCCATTCTTCAACGGTACCAACTACGGGTACTGGAAGTACCGGATGGAGACTTTCCTCCGGAGTGCATCTTTATGGAGGACTACAATGAAGGAGTACATCGAGCCCGAAGAAGAAGATTTTGAGAAATGGACTACCGCGGAGGTCACCGCGGAGGTAAGCAATGCCAAGGCAATGAACGCCTTGCAATGCGCATTGGAGCCCGAGGACTTCAATAAGATATGCACATGTAAGAGTGCATATCAAATTTGGAACTCTCTCCTCATTCTACATGAAGGGACGAGTCGGGTAAGAGACTCTAAACTCGTAGTCGTAACCAAAGATTACGAAATGTTTCATATGCAACAAGGCGAGAAGATGAAAGAATATTACGCTCGCTTCGTTGACATAATAAACGAGTTAGAGGCCCTCGGCAAGATCTACACTCAAAAGGAGAAGTGCTTAAAGCTTATTGAAGGACTTCCCTCTTCTTGGGAAAAACGTACCTTCGCCATCGAGGAAGGTAATGACATGAACAAATATACCGTAGTTCAACTAATGGGTACTTTGATGTCATACGAGGTACGCAAAGATAGCAAGGTGAAGCTACAAGAAAAGATGAAGTCATATTTGAACCTAGATGCGCCTAAGAAAAAGGCGATTGCATTCAAGGCGGCTTCATCCACATCTTCCGATGATGAAGACTCGGAAAACGAGTTAGACTTGGAGTCCATGGCACTCATGGCCAAGAAGTTCAACCGTTTCTTCCGAAAGGGTAACTTCAAACAAAAATCTAAGTTTACTTCTACTAACGCCTCTCCACCTTTGTGCTTTAAATGCAATAAGCCAGGACACATCAAAGCGGATTGTCCTCAAAACAAGCAAAAGGAGAAGTGGAAGGCGCCAAAGTATGACAAGTCCAAGAAATACACGAAAGGAAACAAGAAGGGACTTGTCGGAGCTACCTTCACCGACTCCGATGATTCCTCAAGCGGAGAGTCGGATGATGAGCAAGTGGAGCAAGCACACATGTGCTTCATGGCAAGAGAGGAGCACGATCAAGGATCCTCCTCTTCCGATGATAGTGATGAAGAAAGCGATGAGGTAACGATGGATGATCTTAGGGATGCTAACACTCAACTATGGTCAAAATACACTAAGTTAGTAAATAGATATACTAAGGTAAAAGATGACCTAGCTAGCATTCAAACATCGCCTAAGACTATCATCACCAACAACGACACCGTTGTTGAAGAGTTAAGAAATGAGATTGTAAATCTCAAATCTAAACTTGAACATGTTAGCATTGAGGATGCGGAAGAACATGAGATAGCGGATTTAACTTCTCAAAACTCGACTTTGAGTATTGAGAACGAGAATCTTAAATCTCGTGTTTATGTGCTCACATCGCAAATATCCACTTTGGATACTTCTTTGCGTTCTCTCAAAGAGAAATATGAGGACACATTGGGCCGAATCAACAAATTCAACAAGGGTAAGGGCCATTTGGATAATATCCTAAAAGATTTACTTCCGGCCAAACACCACATTGGCTTGGGGTATATGATGGGAAATTCATCCAAGTCGGTCACTACTTTTGTTAGGCCAACTTCCGAAGCCTCAACGAGTGGGAGCAAACACTCTATTGGTAGTTCATCTACCAATGGTGCTTCCACCTCGTCCACACCCTCTTTCGGAAAGAAACCCACTTTGGGTGGACCTCCAAAGAAGGGGCATGCCTACATGTACACTAATAACATGCCACGTAGGAACACACGTCCTACTCCACCGGCTCACACATATGATGATTTTTATGCAACACATTCTCGGGCACGTGCACACCAAGTGAGACACCCTCACGCACGTGTTCCCACACATGCATATGTACACCCATCTCATCATATGAATAATTCTCATCGTGCACCATTCCATCATGTCCCATATGCCTATCCACACCATGCATCACGTAGAATTCAACGTCGTATGCATGCACCCAATAGGATGATGGCTCCCAAAATTTTCACTATTTGGAGCCCAAAGGACACAAGCATGGACGAAAAACAAATGTATATGAATGCTTATTTTTCGGATGTTGTGCATAGTAAGAATTATGTGGGGAAGTCTAAGTCCACTTGGACTTGGCTTCCAAAGGTCTAATCCCTTGGACCCAATGACCTTGGGTACCATGATATGAAATTGTCTATCTTTAGGTACTCAAGGAAAAGAAAAAGAAAAGGAGAAACAAATTTAAATTTAGCTCCAAAGGGAATTGGATACTCGATAGCGGGTGTTCCAAACACATGACGGGTGACGCTCGTTTGCTCTCCGGAGTGGTTCCCATTGCGAATGGAAACCGCGTCGTATTTGGAGGCAACGAGAGCGGAACCATCATAGGTGTTGGTAAAGTCGGTAACCCCTCTAAACCATTAATTAGTGATGTTTATCTTGTTAGTGGTTTAAATCATAATCTTATTTCAATAAGCCAACTTTGTGACAAAGGTTACAAAGTTAGCTTTGCGAAAGGATTGTGTCATATTTTAAGAAAGGATAATGAAAAATTATTATTTTCCGGAACTCGTCGTAAAGACATTTATATTTTGGATCTTCCTAAGTCATATGAACAATGTCTCGTTGCCAACACAAGTGAACAACACTTATGGCATCGACGCTTTGGACATGTGAACTTTGGAACACTATATAAGCTTTCAAAATTGAATTCTATTAAAGGTTTTCCGAAGCTTGTTTTTGAAAAGAAAAGTTTTTGTGATTGTTGTCAACGTGGCAAGCTTCCTAAATCTTCATTTAAACCTAAGAAAAGCATCTCTACTAAACGGCCACTAGAACTATTACATCTAGATTTATTTGGGCCAACTAGAGTAGCTTCCTTAGGAAATGCAAGGTATGGACTTGTCATCGTAGATGACTATTCAAGATTTACTTGGGTATTTTCATTGTGTAATAAAAATGAAGCTTTTGAAAACTTCACAATTTTTGTTAAGAAAGTACAAAATCTCTTAGGAACCACCATTGTCACTATTCGTAGTGATCATGGAGGTGAATTTGAGAATGAGTCTTTTGAGACATTTTGTGATGAAGTTGGTATTACTCACACCTTCTCCTTCCCTCGTGCACCTCCTCAAAATGGTGTAGTTGAGAGAAAGAATAGGACGCTAGTGGAGTGTGCTCGCACTATGCTTGATGATAGCCAACTTGGCCATCAATTTTGGGCGGAAGCGGTACACACCGCTTGCTATGTGTTTAATAGAATACTTTTGAGGCCCGGCACTAAACAAACTTGTTATGAATTGTTGTTTGGTAGGTTGCCTCAAGTTAAACATTTTCGTGTTTTTGGTTCGAAATGTTTTATTAAGAACACATATGGTAGTTTGGACAAATTCGATCCAAGATCCGATGAGGGAATCTTTGTTGGATACTCTACGCGTAGCAAAGCCTACCGGATATTCAACAAACGAACCTCAACGATCGAGGAGTCGCTTCATGTCTCATTTAATGAAGGATTTGTTCCAACTAGAATTTCAAATGATAATGATTCTATGGATGTTTTATGTGATTCATTTGATAATTCTAAGTCTAATGATTCTATTGATTCTATTGAGACTAACCCAACTAACGAAGTTATTGAGAATGTTCCTAGTGATCAAGGTATTCCCAAACGGCTTCATACCGTTCGTGACCATCCTCATGAGCAAGTCATTGGCAATATCCATGATAGTGTCAAGACGAGATCGCAAGTGAACTACTTCGCTCATTGTGCCTTTGCCTCCTCGATAGAGCCAAAGAATATTAATGAAGCATGCGAAGATAGCGCTTGGATCTTAGCCATGAAGGAGGAGCTCATTCAATTCGAGAGAAATGAAGTTTGGGAGCTTGTTCCATTGCCATCGAAGAACCACACAGTCATAGGGACAAAGTGGATCTTCAAGAACAAAACCGACGAAAACCAAGTCGTCGTCCGGAACAAAGCTCGGTTAGTAGCTCAAGGCTATCGTCAAGAGGAAGGTATCGATTTCGAAGAATCTTTCGCTCCGGTAGCTAGATTAGAATCAATTAGATTACTTTTGTCTTTTGCATGCCATAAGAATTTTAAATTATTTCAAATGGATGTTAAAAGTGCATTTTTAAACGGAGATGTCGTTGAGGAAGTTTACGTTTCTCAACCTCCGGGCTTCATAAATGACAAATTTCCAAATCACGTTTTTAAACTAAAGAAAGCTCTTTATGGTTTGAGACAAGCTCCTCGAGCTTGGTATGATCGCCTAAAGAATTTTCTTTTGGATTTGAATTTTAAAATGGGCGAAGCCGATTCAACACTTTTTATTAAGCATGCGAACAATGATATTTTATTAGTTCAAATTTATGTTGATGATATCATTTTCGGTGCTACTAACTTCACTCTTTGCGAAGAGTTTTCTAATGTTATGAAGGAACAATTTGAGATGAGCCACATGGGCGAACTCAAATATTTCTTAGGTCTCCAAATTCGCCAAATGAACGATGCAATCTTCATCCACCAAACGAAGTACACGGTGGAGTTGCTAAAGCGATTTGGAATGGAGAATGCCTCCGGGAAAAAGACTCCAATGAGCACGACTACGCATCTTGACAAGGATACGGGCGGTAAGGATGTAGACATTCGTCTATATCGAGGTATGATAGGTAGTTTGCTTTATCTTACCGCAAGTAGGCCCGATATTATGTTTGCCGTATGTATATGTGCTCGTTATCAGTCTCAACCTAAGGAATCTCACTTAGTAGCGGTAAAACGCATTTTTCGCTATCTAAGTTACACTTTAGATTTTGGATTACTTTATCCGAAATCTAGCACGTATGAGTTAGTCTCATATAGTGACGCTGATTATGCGGGATGCAAATCCGACAGGAAAAGTACTAGTGGCACTTGCCATTTTCTAGGAAATTCTCTTGTCTCTTGGTTTTCCAAGAAGCAAAATTCGGTTTCACTTTCAACCACCGAGGCGGAATATATTGCCTCCGGTGCCGCTTGTGCCCAGGTTCTTTGGATGAGACACACATTGAAGGATTTTGGTATTCATTGTGATACTAGCCCTATCATGGTGGATAACCAAAGTGCTATCTGTCTTTCAAAGAATCCGGTGCACCATTCCTGTTCGAAACACATAGATGTCCGACACCACTTTTTAGATGATCATGTAGCTAAAAAGGACATCATTCTAGTGTACGTTGAAACCCAAAAGCAAATCGCCGATATTTTCACGAAACCCCTAAAGGAGGACTCCTTTGTGCGGTTGCGTCGAGAATTGGGGATTATGGGTGAATCCGAGATATAGGATTCATGTTTCATTCAATAATTTTGCATGCTATTATATTTGGCAATATCTCATTCATGCTAGAATTATTGGACTTTTCGGGAATTTTGTGTGATATCTTGATTTTTCGTTCGATTTGTGCGTAATCGTCAAATTTCTGTTTTTCGATGATTAATGGGGTAGTTTGGATGTTTATTGAGAGTTTTGAGATTTATCATCCAAGCATATTATGGAGAGAACTTGATTTTCAAATTTTTGACTCTTTAGTCGGTTCATGTTCAGTGACCGACCGACTAGATTGTTATCTAGTCGGTCAGTACATGAACGCAGACCGACTAAATCTTGTCAGTATATCTTGGTTTCAGCCACTGTTTACAACTAGTCGGTTCAAGCTCATTGACCGACCGACTAGATCATGATATAGTCGGTCAGTGCTTGAACTGTGACCGACTAGTTGTGCCAGGGACTGTTTGGTAAATTGCGATCTCGACCGACTTAAAATGATTTTAGTCGGTTCTTTCTCATTCTAGTCGATCGAAACCCTCTTTCTCCTCCAGCTCAAACCCCGACCCTTCCTCTTCCGATCGATTTCCGGCCTCATTCCGATCATCTCCGCCGTCGCCGGCCGTCGTTCTTCCTCCTAGGGTAAACCTCCCTCCTCCCTCTCCTATCTAGGGTTCCTTTTTCAGTTTAGGGTTAGGTTTCTCTGCCTAGGGTTCTAAATCTCTTCCTCTAGGGTTTCGGATTTCCTAGGGTTGTGCTAGGATTCGTTGATTTGATCTCGTGTCTTGCTTCGACTATGGCAAGAACACGCATTCCGATCACTTCCTCTGGCCCCTCTCCGATGACCGTTGATCCAATCTCTTCGGACCCCGAGCACCCAACCCCTCCGAAGCGTAGAGCCAAGACCACCCATCCTTCGTCGTCTTCGCCTCCTCTCAAGAAGAAGAGGACGACAACCGCTAAACCTAGAGGTCAACCCAAACCCAAGCCCAAACCTAAGCCAAAGGCCAAATCTCTTGCCTCTCCTTCTTCGTTCCATACTCCTACCGATTCCGATACGGAGTATAACCCCGAGACAGAGACTCATAGGGAACCCACTCCTCCTATTCATCCCGAGTCTAGCACCCACCCTCGTACGTCTACCCGTAAGCCTAAGGGAAAGGGTCCGTTGCCGGTGGGCGGTGTCGATATTTCCTTATGTCGCGATGACCCTTTGTGTCTCGCGGCGTATAACCGTATCGAACATTGCCCGCTGCTTCTGGAGCATTTCGTCCAGTTTAGCGACTTCATAGGGTTAGCTGATCTTCTGTCGTCGTCGGGTCTTCTCGATTACCTTCGATATGACCCGAAGGCGAATCCTCACCCCTACCCTAGATTAGTGAAGCTTTTCTATGCGAATAGGATCCGGGGTCAGTACGATGAGACCCACTCTGTTGAGACGACCGTTTTGGGGACTCCTATAGTCCTCACTGTGGAAATCTTAGGAGAGATTTTGGGTATCTCTTCGTCTGGCCTTCTTCCTTCTGATATCTCGGTTGATGATATTTCTTCTCTTGATCAGACCATCCTTTCAGAGATTTTCCATCAGATTCCTCCTGCCATGATTGGCGTGCCATCTAAATCCTTCAAGCCAAATGCATGGGTCCTAAATCTGATTCTGAAGTCGTGCTTGCTTCCCAAGTACGGCTCCTCATCTTTACCATCCCAGCCATTTTTGAAGCTTATCTATGCGATCTTCATGGGGAGCTCGATTAATTGGGCTCGAATTATACTCGATAAGATTGACTCTTTCGAGTGTATTTGAAAGTCCAATAAATCGGCTCATATCCCATTTCCTTGCATGTTGACCCTCGTGTTTCGTCATTTTCGTGTCACATTGCCTCGTGACGATGAGCGTCCCCTTGGTCCTCCCCTGAATGCGACGGCCGTCAAGAAATCTCTGGCGGCGCTTCGTCACGTTCAGAGGACGACACCTTCTGCGTCTGTCCCTGCCTCTGCCAGTGCCTCTGCTGCTCCTTCTGCCACCCTGGATGAAGTCCTACGGATACTTCGTCGTCACGAGTCCCGCTTGGCTCGTACCGAGGAGGTAGTCTGCCGTATGGCTCGTCAGATGGGTGTTGAGCTTCCTCCTTCCGTGTCTGAGGATGAGGAGTTTGATGAGATGGCTGAGGAGGACATTGAGGAGCTCTGTCGTGCTTCGACTCGTGCCCCCGAGGGCACTTCTGCTGGTACTGCTGCTGCTGGTACTTCCACTTCTGCTCCTGGAGTTGCCACCTCTTCCGGTGTTCCAGAGCCATCTGCTGCAGCTCTTCAGCCTTCTGAGCCTCCTGCTGACCCAGTTTCCGAGCCTGCTCATGTATCTGCTGCTGCTGCTTCTGTCGAGACTCATGCTGCTGTTGAGCCTGTTGCTGAGATCTCGACTCCTGCCCCGACGATTCCATCTGTTGAGACGCCTCTACTCCCTGCAGATCCTGAGTCCACTCCGTCGACTGGACCCACGGATGCTGCAGATCCAGCCTCCTCCTCGTGATCGTTGTTCCGAGGACTCTCCATATACGTTTTGGATGATATTTCTTAGTAAGAGTGTTTTGGGTTAGGATGGGGTTGAGAGATGCTTTGATGTATTTTTTTGTGCTTTCTGGTTGTCGGTGTTGGATTTTATGATATGTTGATGATGATGTACTTTTTGTAGTAGTATTGATTTCGATGATGATGATGATGTATTTTTTTTTGATGATATGTAGCGCTTGATATGATGTATCTCATATATTCGACGTGATATTTTTTTTGGATGTACTTTATCTTTTATTCGTCGTGCAAATTTTAATATTCGATGAATATATTTGAAATGTGATATCGAATCGACGCATGAAAACTTGGTTAAATAGATTTAAATTCTATAATTGTATAGAATTGTTTTCCATGCACAAATTTAACCAAGAATATTGAATATTGAAGAGTATGTTTCTTTATTCAAGAAATGAATAAACATTTGGTATTTTTGATGATTTTGATTATCGTTGATTTTTATTGATAATGAAAATTTGACACACCTTGTTTTGATTTCCACATTTTTCCCTTGGTGTCAAGTTGGTCCATTGTCTTTGTCTACGACTCCCGATGTTGGATTTTACGTTTCCTAATTGTTGTCGTTGTATGCCCCCCATTTTTTGGGATAATGCCAAAGGGGGAGAGATAATGATAATAAATAGCGCAAATGAAAATTTAACTCAATTTCCAAGAATCTAGTTTGATATGTTAGATTCAGGGGGAGTTAAGATACATATAAGGATTTTCAAAATCCGATATTTCAAAAATCAATTCACTTTGTTTATCTTACTCGTCTGCTTGATGCAATTCATTTATATTCATTTTGGAATTAACGTGTCATCAATGCAGGGGGAGTAAGTATTTTACATTTGAATTATTATCTTTGATTATTATTTATGTTGGTTTGTCATCACCAAAAAGGGGGAGAATGTTGAATATTGGACTCCCCGGATTTGGTTTTGGATGATGAGCAAACATAAATAATTCATGAACTAACAATTTGTGAGCGCAGTATTGGAGATCGTCGCCAATTTCACGAGAATATTCAAAGCGACATCTCAACACTTCCAAAAGCTCGTATTCAAGCCTAAAGCTTCGTTGAAGCTCTTGCAACGCTTTGAAGTAATGAAGATTCAATCGAAGCTCTCAAAGACCGTTTATTAAGGTTTTATTTATAGTCTTTTAGTTTCGATTGATAGAATGTTAAGCCTTGAGTATATCTTACGTTTCTATCTTCATTTCGCTCATTTCGTAGCTCTAGGATTCTTGCACAAGTTCACTCTAACTTCCTCGAAGCGTCGCGCTTCGATTCGGACTTTGGTGTGCATGTTAGTTGGTACAAGAACAAGTACTGACCGACTAGATGGTGATCTAGTCGGTCGGCCACTGTTCTTGGACCGACTAGTTTCAGTCAGTTAAATCTTTGTTCTTTACTGTTTACAGTTAGTCGGTCTACGTTGACTCACCGACCGACTAGTTTGTGAACTAGTCGGTCAGTGATGCTTCTTTGACCGACTAGTTGTGATTTACTGTACATGCCAAATTTCTCCTAAGCTACTGTTTACCGTTAGTCGGTCTAAGAACGTTTGATGACCGACTAGTTGACAATCTAGTCGGTCAACTTTTGTTCTTGGACCGACTAAGTCAACTTGCCTTCAGACTATGTTGTTTTGCCTCTTAGTCGGTCTACGTTCATTGGATGACCGACTAGTTGTGAAACTAGTCGGTCAGACAGTGTTCTTGGACCGACTAGTTTTCTAGGTCTGAAATTTTATCTCTTCTCAGATCTGCTCTTAGTCGGTCCATGCTTTGTGACTGACCGACTAGTTGATGAACTAGTCGGTCAGTGAGTGTTCTTTGACCGACTAATTCTCATAGATTTCTTTCCGTTGGAGATTGACCTAACTTATGTTTTTGGGTTCCTATAAATACGAACCTAGGTCATTTCTATCTTCAATAGAGCTGCCATTAAGAGATTCATTGAGTTCTAAAGAGATAGCTATTCTCCCTCAAATCTAAAGCTCTCTTCCTCACAAGAAACCCATTCTCTCTCATTTCTAGATCTAGAGAGAAGCTTGTTCTTGGTGAGCTCTTCAAGCTATTGCTTGATTCAAGTTTCCAAATCATCCCTAGGCACCCATTGCTGCTCATTTCCTTGGTGCTAGGGTTTGGTAACTTCATCTTCCTCAAATCCTTCATTCCACCTATTGGGTAAGAAAAACTCAAGGTATAGGATTTTGTGGTAAGCTTGTTTATTTCATATAAACTCTTTTATATTGCTTATTGGTTCTCTCGGTTGTGAGAGAAGTTTGTGATCCCGGGTTGTGGGATTCACTTTGCCATTGCATGTATGATTTGATCTTGTGAAGGTTTTTCACAAGATATTCATAGTGGAAATCTTGAGTTAGGGTTTCTAACTCAAGTATCCGGAGGGGATCCGGGTGGTTGGGACGTAGGATCACCGGGAACAAGTCGGGGAGACTTGGGTGGATCCGAACCCATTAACTTCGTTTGTTAGCATTGTTAATTTCATTGTTGTCATTCAATTTAAGCTTCCGCAAATTGATTTGGTAGTTGTGTGCAATTTAATTTGGAATTATACGCCTTATTATTTTAAAGTACTATTCACCCCCCCCCCCCCTCTAGTACTTGTGCAGTAGCTGGTAGGGCATTACAAAATCTTTTCCTCTTCTCCCTTCCATTTAGTTCTTCTTCCAAATAGAGATTTAGACGGTGGAAACTCTGCTTCGATCCTCTGTGACGAAGTACTGACCGTTGTGGCGAATCCAAGGGCAAAGTTCAGATACTACAGCACAGCGTACGCTAACGTAAGTTCTCTTTCGATCCTCCATCATCGCGCGATGGGATCCGACATTGGTATCAGAGCCATACGGGTTCGCTCCGGTCTCACCGATGAATGACGCGTTGTCTCTTTCACGAATGAGTTTCCTTCCATCATGGATATGGTAGGAGCGCATCGTGATGGAGAGAACGCCAAAAGTTGTTCTTTTCACGTTAGGGTCTTTTGTCATTATGGATATGGCAAGAACTCTCCGTGACGGGAAGAACTGACCGTTCATCTCGCCAAACTCGCGCTCTTCATGGATGCTGAGTCTCCATTCAATAGGGAATGTGAACTCTCTTCATGTGGAGCGTGAAGTTTGCGGTCGTGAAGGTATGTTATTTTTTTGGCACACGGCCATTGAAGCATAACTACTTTCTCGATGAACGGGTGTCTCAGCGGAGAAGATGGCAGTTAAAAAACTCTCATCAGAGAAGAAGAACTCTTTGGTGCATGATCACCATGGCTATGCGGGTAATGGTGGCAATGCACCCCCCCTCCGCGTTGGGAAGGGGGTTGGCTTCGGCCAATAACAACCATGCACACCTCCCCGAAGGGGGGAGGGGTGGACTACATGAAGGGAAGGCCGGCCGGCCAAAGGGAGGCCGGCCGGCCAAGGTCAGGGCCGGCCCTGGCAACGGCCAGGTCCAGGGCCGGCCCTGGCATGGGCCAGGGCCAGGCACCCTGGCCTCGGCCAGGGCCAGGCCCTGGCCGGCCCTAGACGGCCTCGGCCAGAGGCCTTGGCCGAGGGGCCAGGGCCCCTGGCCAGACAGGGCAGAGGCCCTGGCTGAAGGGCCAGGGCCCCCTGGCCGGCCCTGGCCGGCCTCGGCCAGGGCAGAGGCCCTGGACGACCAGCCAGGAACCCCTTGGCCGGCCCTGGCCGGCCTCGGTCAGGGTAGAGGCCCTGGCCGAGGGGACATGGCCACGCCGAGGAGCCCTACGGTGTCATCGGTTTCGGCCCCGGCCACCTGCATGGCCGGCCCATACGGGACCGACAGCAGTTGCACACGGCAAAACCCCACGAAAGGGGGAATCGGGCCTTGGCACGGCCACGGCTTGACCCCGGAATTGGCCGGTGCAGGCCAACACCTTCCGCTGCAAAATACGTTTGCAAAATACGTTTGAAAAATACGTTTTCAAAATACGTTTTTCAAAAACGCTTTTCCGCTGCAAAGTAATATAAGAGTACTGTTATTTGATAAAGTGATGGGAAAATATTGAAAGTTGTTCTAGATGGTGATTGGGATCGTAATGACTTTTTCGATCCTAGAACAACATCTTCAATATTTTTCAAAAGTAACTTATCAAATATAATAATATCATTCCAAGTGGGATTTTCCAAGTGGGAGTGATATTAAACTAGTCTGAAATTTCCACATTCGATTGATTCAGCGTCTCAATGGATCATGATTCGGCCAGTGGTCTTTTGGACTAGTTTGTGGGACACCTCGGCTCTGTCTGGGGGTAGTGAACCATGGACTAGCCATTCCCCTGGTCGGTCCGCTGGCCGAGACTGCTGAATTATGAAAATGTCTAAAATGATGACTATAAATATGAAATTTATGCAATGATTTTTGATCGAACCTTCTTTTTATATCTTTTGCAGCATTTTAAAGCTAAAATGTCTTCCGCTTCCAAGAACATCGTCGCTGAGTTAAACAAAGGTGAAAAACTCAACGGCGATAATTACAAACTATGGTCCATGAAAATACAATATGTTCTAGAGGAGCAAGATGTGCTCGAAATTCTGAAGAACATAATGATTGAACCAGAGTTGGGCACTACGGCCCAACACAGAAGAGACAAGGAAGCTTTCGATGCTTGGTCTCGGAAGAACAAGATTGCTCGCATTACGTTGTTGTCCAGTATGGCCAATGACATAATGCGCATCTTCCGAGAGCACGACCTAGCCATGGACATATGATCCAAGCTAGAGGAGAAGTTTGGTGGCACCTCGGTGTCCAAACTTCGTTCTTTAACTATAAGATTCGATTCGTACAAGAAACGTCCAGATAATTCCATGAGGAAGCATCTGCGACATATGGCGAATCTCATCTCAGAGTTAAAGGATGCAGGTCATGTGCTCACTGATGAGCAACAAATCCAAGCAGTCATACGTTCCCTACCAAATGGGTGGGACCAAAAGAAGATGCATCTCACTCATAATGAGAGCATCAAGAACTTCATCGATGTTTCTAAGCACCTCGAGTTAGAGGAAGAGCGGCTTGCGGCTGCCAAGCCAAGTGCAGAAGTGCACATGGTTGCTAGTTCCTCACACTGGGAAAAGAAACGAAATAATCGTTCGAAGTTTACTAATGAACGTAATGAGCAACCAGAGTCTACCAAGAAACCCAAACATAAGGGTGTGCACAAGAAATGGCACAAGAAGAATGACTTGAAGAAGATCAAGTGTTTCAAGTGCAACAAGTTAGGTCATTATGCTCGTTCATGTACGAGTGGAGGTGACGAGGTAACTTGTAATAATACTAGTTACATATGTGTTTCTAGTTCAATATTTCTTGTAGAATCTAATCCTTTTTGGATAATTGATTCAGGTGCCACCGACCACATAGCAAGGGACAGACAGTCCTTCGTGGAGTATCACCGGATACCTCAAGGAACGAAGTGGATCTATGTAGGAAACAACACACGTGTTGAAGTGAAAGGCGTTGGGACGTGCAAGCTCGTCTTGGACAATGGCCGCACTATCCTACTTCATGATGTTCTCTTCGCTCCGGATATTCGAAGGAATATTATATCTGTGGTCGTTTTAATGGGTCTTGGTTATAGTTGGTTCTTTCATAGTTGTAAAGTGGACTTGTCTTGTAATAATTCTTTAATTGGTTCTGGGTATGTTTTCAAAGGATTTGTTGTATTAAATACAATGTATGATTCCTCATTTTATAATGAAAATTTCCTTGTTGCAAATTCATCAAATTATGAGTCAGATGTAATTTGTTGGCATGCAAGGCTTGGTCACATGGGACCAACACGAATGGATAGACTTGCCAAACGTGGCCTTCTATCCAATGTTTCAAAGGTCGAAATGTCGACTTGCGAACATTGCCTTGTAGGGAAATCTTGTCGCAAGCCGTTTGGAAACGGCACAAGGGCCGAGGTTCCATTACAGCTCATCCATTCGGACATATATGGTCCCATGAATGTCAAGACAAGACGCGAGAAGTCCTATTTCCTCACTTTTATTGATGACTTCACCCGATTCGGTCATATCTATTTGATATCCCACAAAAGTGAAGCATTAACCTGCTTTAAAAACTATATGAGTTTGGTGGAAAATCAATTAGATCGCAAGATTAAGGTCTTGCGAACCGATAGAGGCGGTGAATACCAATCAACAAGTTTTAAGGAACTTTGTGATGAAAAAGGCATAGTTCATTAGGTAACTATGCCTTATACTCCGCAACAAAATGGTGTTGCAGAAAGGAGGAATAGGACTTTAATGGAAATTGTCCGTTCAATGATGGCGCAAGCCAACTTGCCAATCACCTTTTGGGGTGATGCATTATTGACGGCCGCTTTCATTTTAAACTGCGTACCCTCGAAATCAGTTAGCTCTACTCCTTATGAGTTGTGGAACCAAAGGTCTCCTGACTTAAGCATTTTAAAACATTGGGGATGTGCATCCTATGCACATATTTCCTCCCATAAGTATGGCAAACTTGGGCCAAGGGGGAGGAAATGTATCTTTATACGATACACAGAAAACTCCAAAGGTTATGTTTTCATTGGTCAGGAAGACAATGGAGGACTAATTGAATTTGAGTTGAGGGATGTCACTTTCTTGGAAAACGAGTTTCCAAGACAGGGCGAGATAAGTCAGGACTTATCTCTATTTGAGATTTATGATCAAGAAGGATTACCTCATTCGAGTGGGAGAATTCTTGGTGAAGACAAAAATACGTTTCAAACTTCACCAATGGATGATACGAATGATGTGAATCCTATTCCATACGGGAATAATGATCCAAGTGGGAGCATTTCTAACGACATTCCAGGTGGGAGTGATATTAGAATTGATCTAAATTCGAGTCAACAAGGACTTGAAGAATCTCAAATACGACGTAGTAGTCATACAAAGTTAGCTCCTCTAAGATTTGAGGATGAACTCCCACAAACCTTTATGACTTTACTACAAGAAGATGATGAGCCTGCTACTTTCAAACATGCCGTATCATGCCCTGCAAAAGACAAATGGATAGAAGCGATGAAGGAGGAATTAGAATCCATGAAAGTTAACCAAGTCTGGGACTTGGTTGACTTACCCAGAGGACGTAGAGCTATTGGGAACAAATGTGTTCTCAAGATCAAGCATAAGGCTGATGGCTCTATAGACAGATATAAAGCTCGCCTTGTCGCAAAAGGTTTTACACAACATGAAGGGATAGACTACGAAGAGACCTTCTCACCTGTTGTGCGTTTTACCTTGATTCGCTTGATTCTGGCTATGGTAGCTTGCTTAGACCTCGAATTACATCAAATAGATGTAAAGACTGCCTTTCTCAATGGAGAATTGGACGAGGAGATCTATATGGAACAACCAACAGGGTTTGTAAAAGAAGGAAACGGACATAAGGTTTGTAAACTTCGTAAGTTCATATATGGTCTTAAACAATCCTCGAGGCAATGGTATATACGATTTCAAGAAGTTGTCTTATCAAATGGTTTTTCCATGCTTGATGAAGATAACTGTGTATATATCAAGAGGATTAAGAGCAAGTATGTTATTATGTCTCTATATGTAGATGACATTTTAATAGCCGAAAATGACAAGGGCTTTGTAATGGATATCAAGGCTTGGCTTTCATCAGTTTTTGAGATGAAAGACATGGGAGAAGCCGCATATATCCTTGGAGTTAAGATTTCAAGGAATCGTTCGCAGAAACTTCTCTCTCTTTCACAAGAGACTTATATAAAGAAGGTTCTAGAACGTTTTAATATGCAGGACTGCAAGTCCATTGATACTCCTATAAGCAAATGCGATAATTTATGTCTGAAATCGTGTCCAAAGAACCAAAAGGAAAAGGAAATTATGGAAAAAGTTCCATATTCCAGTGCAGTTGGTAGTCTTATGTACGCTATGATGTGTACAAGACCGGACATCTGTTTTGCCATTGGAATGGTAAGTCGTTACCAATCCAATCCAGTGCAAGTACACTGGAAAGCGGTTAAGAGGATAATGCGGTATCTTAAAGGAACTGCAGACTATGCTTTATGCTATCAAGGAGATGCCTTGAGGCTCGAAGGCTACACTGATGCTGATTGGGCGGGTGATCTCGATGAGCGACGATCGACCTCAGGATATGTTTTTCTACTCGGATCTGGTGCAATATCCTGGAGTAGCAAGAAACAATCCTGCATCGCACTTTCAACTATGAAAGCCGAGTTTGTAGCATTTAGCATGGCAGTCCAAGAAGCTGTTTGGCTTAGGAAGTTCTTAGACAGGCTAATTGATGCAAGTGACTCAGGTGCTGTACCAATACACAGTGACAGTCAAGCATCTATAGCCTATGTCAAAGATCTAAAATTCCATTGTAAGACCAAACACATTGATATCCGCTACAAATTTGCAAAAGACTATGATAAGACCAAGAAGGTAGACATTAGGTACATATCTATGCATGAGATGATAGCGGATCCGCTTACGAAGGCGATCCCCAGAGATGTGTTTTACAAACACTTATCATCTCAAGGATTGCGTAAGAGCTGAGTTGTACCAATGTAAATTCCCATGTCTATGAAAGATCAAATTTAATAAAAGAATAAGTTCTTTTCAACATTGCATATGAGTTTCTTGAAAATGTTTGTGTACATTTCTTTTATCTCAGCTGTATTTTCTAGTATATCGGACAGATTGAGGTTGGCTCTCTCACATGAGCAACCGCCTTTATTCTATCAGACGGATAAAATAAAGATGAGATCTATTTAAAGTCAAAATCGTCAGACGGATGATTTAGAGTCATGACTTAAACAAAATGGTCGTATGAAAGATCTGCATCATATGGATGCTTACAAAAGATCTAAAATTTTTTTAATCTTATTTGTCTTATGCGGGATGTGGGTCCAGGAGATCAATGAGTAGTAAAAGGGACTCAAAGTCAGACATTGTGGTGTCTGACCATCATCCTTACAACATCATTAAGACATACGCTCCCTGGGAAATGAGTGATGTTGTAATACGTATTCATACTACGTATGCATTTGACCATTGGGTTAGAATAGTAATTGTGTTTACTATTATGTGAGACCCAAAGACCACATGGGTCTTAACTACTTACCCTTATGGACTCTAATTGGTTCCTTTAGATTTGACTGGGTGATCGCTATCTTAGCATGTTGCTTATGGACTATGGTAAATTCGGTCCGGCGGGGCATGTTAGAAAAGCGAGTCAAGTCAAGATCGAAAGGATCGCAAGAAGAGGAAGATTAATTTTATATTCACATTTGGACTTTGGAGATTCAAAGCTGGCCAGCCAATTGTAATCCAGATGGGATTCAATTGTTGAATATAAAGTATAAAAAATGTGAAGAAATAATCTAGGGTAAAACATGTGTTGATCTACTCAACTTTGCACCCCAAAGAGTGTTGTGTATCTCTAACAAGTGTACAACAGCGGACTCTATGCGCATGACGGTCACACGGTCTATTTCTCGGTATGATAAATTGAAGAACTAAAGGAAAAGATGTTTCCTTACAATCCCCTCAAGTGTGAGTGGGAGATGTTGGATATGGACGACATATATATACACCCATGAGGGGATGTATGAGGGTATACGGACCTCGGATGTCGCGTGCATGAAAGCATGTGTGAAGAGAACCTTTTCATGTGTGAAAAGGACCACTCGATAAGTGGAAAAAGTCACTTTATAAGTGCATAAAGGCACTCGATAAGTGCATAAGGAAGAGGATAAGGAAATGTGCTAATAAGCTTATATATGGTTATTTCCTACAATAACTACCCCTAAAGCCTATAAATAGGACCCCAAGGGTAAGGCTTTTAAGGCTAATCCTTCGTGCCATAAGTTTGCATAAGGCAAATCTTTTCCTCTTCTCCCTTCCATTTAGTTCTTCTTCCAAATAGAGATTTAGACGATGGAAACTCTGCTTCGATCCTCTGTGACGAAGTACTGACCGTTGTGGCGAATCCAAGGGCAAAGTTCAGAGACTACAGCGCAGCGTACGCTAACGTAAGTTCTCTTTTGATCCTCCATCATCGCGCGATGGGATCCGACATACATCCCTCAACACGCAACATGCTGATCTTTGAGAGGGTCTGCTCCCCCCAAAAACAAGATCTTTGAGGACATTGCTGCGGACATTAGGATTGCGCTCCGCAATGTCGATAAATACCTCCCATGGGATAGAGTGCCTTACTATAACTGGGGTTTTCATGATGACGGCTCCTAACTTGCTTTGCCTTACGGGGCTCCTGTTTCGCCCTGGGGTCCCTTTGGCTTTTGGAATGGGCACATACTTTCTGATTCTATACTTGTATAGTTCCTTTTGCACCACTGTTTTGTGTGTGTGTGTGCGCGCGCGCGTTGGGGGGGGGGGGGGGGGGGGGGGGGGGGGGGGGGCTCTGTTAGTGGTGGGTGACTGCGTTTGTGCTCTTTCCATTTCTTCTCCTTTTGCCTCTCTCTTCCATCCCTCCAGTGATACTTTGTATAGTCTTTTTGCTTGATATCAATACAGATACACACTTACTTTCTTTTATGTGTGTGTATCTGTGTGTGGGTGGGGCTATGAACATGGTACGAATTTTTTTTATAAAATGTTTTCTAATGTTTAATACATGCATATATATACCCCAAGAAAAATATAGGTGAATCCAAAAGGGATTTGACCCCTGATAAGTTGTTGCAAATTAAATAGTTTCAGAACAATTGAACATTGTTTATTGATCCAATCATGGGAAAAATATTGAGGATTTTTTTGATTTTTGATATGTTGGTGTAATAGCATGTGTAGAACATATTGAACGTTTCGATCATTGAAACCCCCCAAACAAAACTCTTTTCTCATGCTGTCCATCCGTGCGTGCGCATGCGTGTGTGTGAAAATGGATATATAATGTCAGCGCAAAAAACTCACACATTCTAAAACCCTAAAATCTGAAATATTGGTAAATCATAGGAGGATTTGACTGTTCACCAATCCATCACAAAAAGTCATATGTTATGAAATTGTTGACTTTGCAACCCTAAAATACCAAATATGGGTACACCCTATCATTGAATTAACTTGGTTTTTGATATGTTGATAATCCATGATGAGTAGAAAATATTTGAATAAAAAATTAAAAAATTAAAAATAGAAGGTATATATGTGCATTAGCACAGGAAAATTTCTCACTCTAATAACAGATATATATTAATATTATTCTTGTGTGAGTCCACGTGCGCATGTACTTGTGCATCTAATTTTGAGAATGAGATAGGAATTTGGCTCTCTTGTTCTTGGAACAAGAGAGAAACATAAGAGATAAGAAAACGAGGAAACTGTGAAAGATTAAAAAAGCCGGCGTGAAGACTCATGAAAGGTAGTACTTGTTGTATCATAGTTAAATCTCATGCTCTTTTCCTTGTAGATGTATGTCGAAAGTGGGCAGCGAACCCAAGGTGAATTTTGAGTGTGTTTTCTTCTTGTGCTCTTGATTTGCGTAGATGTTCGTCCTGTGAGCTTTGGTACTCGGAGGGATTTTTTTTTCCCCCTGCAAGAGCCAGGTGCTTGCAGTATTTTTTAAGAGAAGTATCTGAGAGGAGTGTTGCTCATACGTGCAGCAAGCTAGCTAGTGAATGAAGTCTAGGAAGTAGTCAAAGTACTTGAAGACATAAGACATACTTGTTCAACAAATTAATGATTAAATTTCATCTTTAGTTTCTTCATTTTTTACTATCTATAGAAGCATGCATCAATGCAAAGATGTTTCTATGTATCTCATCATCGTTATTGATGCCACCATTGACCTTTCCATCAACTTAATCTGCATCCGTTCTTGATCGCCATTGATTTCGAACCCATCTTTAAATAACCCCATCATGCGTGGAATCCACCCAATCTACAGTTAGTGGTTCCTCAAATACATCAAAAAAAACATCAGGTTTAAATGGGCATAAATAACGATGCCTAGGTCTGTTGTAAATGTGCCTGACAGATACATTTGATCCCTAGGTCTGTTGTATATTGCTTAGTACATCTATAATCGTTAGCTCTAATCTTCCTATGTGACAAGGATTAGGATATATAGTTCTTGAATGAACTGTGTGTGGAGAGAGTGTGATAAGAAGCTGACTTCCCTTCAGAAGATTTACAGTGATCAAATTTGCACAAATTGATAAATGACATCATCGCATTCCCCGTAGACAAATATATATTGCTGGTAGCCTTTTTCTTCATCTGGAAAAAGACTCGTTTGTCTTAGAATCCGTTTCCAGTACTGTTATAATGAAAATCAATGAGAACGGATGCATATATATATTAATGTTGTTGAACGATATGCCCTTTAATTAAAGGCGACAAAATAGTTTTCGTAAATTGATTATGATGACAAAACACCAGGATTCTATGTGGCTTGCGCTTGTTACATAACACTGCTTTATTATCGCTAGCCATACGAAAAGAAAAGAATTTGAAGGTGCATTAAAAGTGGATGAATTAAGGATTTATTTTTCTAAAGTTTTTTTAGAGCCTGATATTTAGTGTTTGGTTACTGTCAAACAAATAAACATACGAATGTTCATCGAAGTAGTCAATGACCCTTGAAGTACGTGTATCCTTTGCAAGAGGAATTTTGTGACTTGACCCCTTACTCCTATAAATAAACGATGTAGTTATCAAACTTTGCGGGAAAAGTTTACATAGAGAAAGAAGATGGATTTATGAAATATTTGAAAAAGATAAGTTTTGAGAACTCAATCTTGGCTTCAATTCCTTCAACAAAAAATGTTGGGTTTGACAAGTTTCGTCATCTTGTTGGGTTTTAAATTTCTGTTTCAGATTAATTTACACACACACAGTTACATACTAGCGTCGTATACAGGGCGTACTGTCTTATAAGTTGTGGAGGCACCACGTTCCCATCAAAATTTGAAAAAAAAAATATGTATGTATAATTGCACACGTATATATGCATCCTTAGTAGATCTCGTTATATATATATATACTGGTAATTACCCGTGTCCGTAGGGCACGGCGAACGTCGTCTTCTGGGTGTGAAACCGAGGAGGATAGTCTGTTAACGGGTGAAATGGCGACATGTTATTTGTCTACCGGGCGTTAGAATTACGTGGAACTGTGGAAGTCGTCGCCCGGGGCCAATATTGACGGCGAAAAGAAAAATTGGGTCAATCGTTTCCCGGGTGAAAATCCGAGGATGAAAGTTAGTAAAAGGGGGAAATGAGGACGTTGTAGTTGTCTCCCGGGCGCAAGAATGACGTGGATGTCGTTTCTCGGGGACAACAATGATGTGCGAGAAGAAAGCCTGGGTAAGTCGTTCACTACTACAAAATGGACCTTTAATAGCGCTTGCCAATTATAAGCGCTGTTAATTAGAGGCACATATAATAGACAGCGCTTCTTTCTGCAAGCGCTGCTAAAAGTCGGATAATAGACAGCGCTTCTTTCTGCAAGCGCTGTTAAAGGTCGGATAATAGACAGCGCTTCTTTCTGCAAGCGCTGTTTATTAGAGACACTGATAATAGACAGCGCTTCTTTCTGCAAGCGCTGTTAAAGGTCAGATGATAGACATCGCTTCTTTCTGCAAGCGCTGTTAAAGGTCATATGATAGACAGCGCTTCTTCCTAGAAGCGCTGTTAAAGGTTAGAAGATAGACCGTGCTTCTTCATAAAAAGCGCTGCCAAAGATCAGGAAAATTTTCAACGAAAATTTCGCTATCGCGGGCTTTCCCAGTGTTTTAATCTTTTTCGTTCCCCCGTGTACATCATTCTCCTCCTCACCTCCTCCTCCCTCTGGCTCTTCGGCTTCCCCATCTCCGCCTCCTTCGCCTATTCTCCCTTAAACCCTCAGCCCTCCCCCAATTATCCACCGCTGCCACCGATTTCTTCCTCCTCTCGGCGATGAATCAGATGACGAAGAAGAGGACGAGCTCTCAGGATCTGGCGACTCACGCTTCACCGGCGACCCGGCTTCATCCGCCCCGATCCGGAGCGGGAAATTGAGCAGCGCGCGTGACACGCAGATGCGGTACGCCGCCCGGTCGTACGCCATGGGATCTACTCTCATCGGACTCCGATCGAAGACCCACGTCGTGCTCGCCTCCGTCAACAAGGCGTCGTCTGATCTATCGTCGCACCATAAGAAGATATTCAAGGTCGATGTCCACATCAGTGTAGTCATCGCCGGACTCACCGCCGACGGCCGCGTGCTTTGACGTAGATATCCACACACAAAGATGTTGAAAAAAAGAACCCTTTTAGATTTACTGGATTTCACAGTGGTATGCTTTGACTTAAACTCCTGAAATTATTATGTCATATTAAAATTGCATTTCTTTGTTTATCGATGAGCATTACTATTGGCATCAGGTTTCAAATTCTGTTGCATATGAAATTTATCAAACTGCAAAAATGATCATTTTGTTATTTATTCAACACGAGGTTGACGTGTTCGATGAAATACCTTAAAGAAGTTAGCCATGGATAGTCAATTGACTTGATGCCAAACTCAACTACTACATGAAATGTGCTGGTCCTTGGTCATTGTTGGGTCATACAATTGAATTTTTTGATGTTGTAAATATACATGCTACAATTAACAGCGTGATGATGCTTTCAAAATTGTAATACTTGCATATAAATGATAATTTTCTAGTTTATACGAGCCTAAGATAATTCTGTGTATGTTACAGTGTTACGGCTTAACTGAAACAAGTTGACCTATAACTCTCTGCGACGGGGTTAAAAGTAAGTATCATCTCTCTATTGGAAGGTTAATCCCCTTGATGGAAGCCAAAATTACAGTGTTTTGGCAATATGGTTTTAAAGTACGTGTATGTTCTTTACTATGTATGTATTGTTATTACATCGAACTGGTGCATTAGCCTTATTTCTGTTTGACTTCAGTTTTCTGTGTCTTAAAATATGCTCCATGCTAAACTAATTTCTATTCTTTTCAAGCTAGTTCGAATGACATTCTCTCCCCGTGCAATCTTTCGAATCTGATGTATCGCATCCACTTTTCTTATGTTATTCAAAATTGTTATGCTGTTGTAAATAATCGGCAAACTATGTCATTACTAGTGATATGCAAATTTTTGTGTGGGCAGGAATGTAAACACATTTTTTTGTTTAGGATGAATAAATTGTTTATTTGTGTGCAGATATCGAGGAAAGAGAATGAGGATTGATTATTTTTTAGTATCAGATCAGTTTAAGGATAGGATCGTTACAAGCGAAATGAATGGGCAAGGGATTGAACTACAAGGTAAAACAAAAGTTGTGCTTAAGTTTCCCATTAAAGTTGTGCTGAATTTATTGGTTTCGCAGTGATCCTTTTTGCCCCATTCATCATATTTAAATGTTGCACAACCTTATTTAATTCTTCTGTTAGGTATGTATTCCTAAATTATTTGCTCCTCTTTCAAGATACTTCGATGGAGATGTTTCGTGTACTTCTTGATGGAACCTTCTTATATATATTAGTTGTGGAAGGTGTACCAGCATATTGGCTACTGTGTGCAACTAGATCAGGACAGATTTGAGAAGAGAAATGTAGTGGTAGAAGGAGTAGAAAACATGAAGTAGAGGAGATTTGGTCACTTGCCAGACGAGATGGGTTGGTTTTTGAGAAGGGCTTGATTTTTGGAAGAAGAGAGGAGAAAATTAGGATGGTGGTGATAAAGTTGGTGGTCACAACACCGTAAATGGTGCTATGTTACCATGTAGTATGGAAAGTAGGCCACTCTCCAAATGAGGTATCAATGCTTTTTATATATTGCTTCTGTCTTCCAATTTCTAATTATGATCTAATTATATAATATTGCACCTTCACACAATAGTCCCATCTTTATACATTGCTTGACATTCTTAATAAATTCAAGAGACATACGATGCTTAACCCGATAATTTTTGGGAGGAAGAGGAGAAGAAGATGAAGAAGGCTTATGGTTTTTTTGAGAGTGAAAATGAAAAGGGAAAGAGCATCGTTTGTGTGGATTAAACGATTTGCTGACTGCATTCACATTTCGAACAACTTGCATCATATTTGACAATTGTATACACACGACATACATTTCGATTGCACATTACACACGAGGATTGACTCCAGAAAGGCTGACCAGGCCGATACATCGGGTGATTGATCCTTTTCTCACTGTGTTGGACGCTTGACTATTACGACTGGGCACTTTGCGTTTCGAGCACAGTATTCACTAACACTTCCCAGAAGAGCCCTGACATAGAACAGAAGCATCAGCAGTTAAAAGAGCTAGCCGTTTTAAGTTGGCTGTCACAAGTTTAGAACACGGCTAGAGGCTTATTACTGACCTCTTAACGAAGCCATAGCCATGGTTCCCCATAACCAAAACGTCAGCCCTCAGCTTCTCGACCAAATCACAAATCGCATGCCCTGCGTCCCCAGTGCAGGTCTTGGCTTCCACCTTAATCTGTTTTGTGAGTAACCATGGAAATATATATTAATTTTTTCTTCTTCCAGCTGTAAGTTCTAGTCCATATTGTTGAGTCTCTTACGTTGCTGTAGTAGCTAGCTTCTGCATATGTTTTCAGCTTTTTCCAGGACCGAATCTGCAAGGTCTCTGATGTGTTGTCGCATCGTTGACACTTCCACATCTGAAAACAAGTATCCTGCAACGAACACAGCGTGCTATTAGGATGCGGTGTAGAACTAGATAGCTGAAAAGTAGGCGATTTACCTGAACCATACATGGAGTATACAGGCAGCTGAGGTTGGACATGCACAAGGATGAGGATGTGATGTCCATCATCATCGCCGATTAGGTTCCCAAGCGACCACTGGAGGGCGTAGATGCTCTCCTCGCTCTCGTCTACTGCTGCAACTATGGTCATCGTCCTCTCTTCTGATGTTGACGCAGTGGCTTCGCTCATCTTAAGCTTTGTCAATGGAGGAGGGAGGGGGTGAAAACGCATAATGAAGCAGATAGACGCGGTCCTCTTATATTATATGGCTACGGTTTGTTCGCTAGGGGTGAAGATGAAGAAGGCTTAGGCTTAGGCTTAGGGTTTTTTCAAGAGACATACGATGCTCTTATATGATGTTTGCATATTGCTTGCAGACTACACTTGAGCCTATGAAGTCGTATTATTGATTCCATTGCAACCTGCAGTGCATACAAAACCAATGCATTCTGTATTCTAGTATTGGTTAAGGATACCAATTACATTATATTCTGCATTCTGCTTTCGTGTATTGGTTAAGGATACCAATTACATTCTATTCTGTTAAACTGTTTTGTTACCCTAGCATTCTTCATATTAGGCTTAAGGATGTCGTTTAGAATTTCGTGTTCCCTTTTTGGTAGGAAGCTTGTTTGTTTTGTACTCCTTGAGTAGGCAATAATTGTTCAGATATGCATGTCTTTGTAAATACTAGTGGTTAACTGCATTGCTTGATAAGCATTCCAGCGAACATGCTTTGTAGTTTATGTGAAAAATTATTACTTACCATAAAGATTACCATATCAGAATAAAGTTGGAAAAAGGCAGCAGTGCATATGACCCCAAATTGCCAAATGACATAATCAATCAAATAGGGTCATCCAAGATACCTAATTTATTGTGTAGGTTTAGTTAACAAAATGCATGTGATTAGTGGCTTCTTGTGTTCAAAATATTCACATGCCAGATTAATTTCGTTCCCAAGGATGATTTTCTTTCTGCAAGCTACAATCTACATTTTATATTTCATTACTCTGATCATTTTTTCTCAGTTGTTTGATTAACAAGCTGCTTCTTGCATTTAATTGTTTATTTCCCTTTCTGAAATTTATTTCACCACATGAATGAACATGATAAAGAAATTAAGGATGAATAATTATTTTCAATTAGCCACTGAAATATAAAAAAAAATTATTTAGTTGAATAATTCTCCAATTTTACGAACTCTTTTCTTTTCTTTTTGGAAATTAATACATACATTATCTATATTAAATTATAGCATTTAAAGAATGTGCTATTGCTTAAATGTTCTGCGGATGTTGGATTAAACATATCCCAAGATCTCAAGTTGAAACTTGGTTTACACCTTCATCAGTTTAGATTTTGCAGAATTTTCTTTATTTCCTCAGCATTGGTTTGATTTTAAGTTATATATGCAATGCAGGTTCTTTCTTATGGGCTTCTCTTCTGTTTATTTACACTCTTTCATTTTGAATGTATATAGCTCAAAATGACTGGAGCAATTTGGTACTTGCATTTTAGTGTTTATATTGAATGTGATCGATATATAAATCATGCCTGCAGGCATGTTCAGAGTTTAGTGGCAGATGATGTTTTTAAGCAACGTTGATATACATGATTTATAAATCAATTGATGCTTTGGCTCATTGTTTGCTCTTAATCCTTATTTTTTGGTTACCTAGAGACTTCTAAATTTTGAGTCATGCAAGCCTACAACGGACTGGTCTGTAATATTAGGTTCGCAACATGCAATGTGTACACTGATGCTAGTTTGAGGGAAAGGGATGAATGCGGAGAGGAATTACTAGCTTTGAATTCGCAGTAGTGGTTTGGTTTATTGGTTATGGTTGCATTCCGGTATTAAAAAAGAGAGTTTCATGCTGAGTTCGTTGAGCCTAATACTATTGGAAAGCTTGTACGGACTTAGGAAATCTCTGTCCACCTATTCAATCAAGGAAACATCTTCCAATAAAAATAATCAGCGAAACCTGTGTAGCGAGTGATAGTGCTCTGTATCTGTATTTGATTTACTAGCAATCAGTCAGATTAACTTGCTGTTTTAAATTTATTTTGCCTATCTGGATTGTTATTTTCTATGGAGGGAGCCAACAACCTGCATTGCTTAATGAGAATTTTTTATTCTTCTTTTTTTTATAAGATTTGTACCCATGTAAGCGGAACTTATCACCATGCAGATCATTTATGTCATGATCAGGATGCTTTTCTTTCATTCAACATTCACATGGAATCATTTGGTTGGCCTCCTTGTGACATCTGCCGCCCATGGGATTTCATATCAGCAGCTTGCCAATATGGCAAAGCCGACATACTCTGCTGATGGGGAACTACTAGATGGTGGATTTGATACGACTACAGATGGAATTTGTGGGTATGCCTTCTGTATTTATTGTTTGAACATTGTTTGGCACAATAGCAGTCTCATAGTCGTAAGTATTTGTTTGAGATTCTCAAAGGCGCCCATAGTTCCAATGACATTGATGCCTTGATATGAATGCATTTAGACCAATAAAATGTGGTTCATATAATGTCTTTGTTAATTATATCAGTGTCATTTGTTGTTTGCAAACTAATTAATGCTGTCTCAATTTGCTCCAGTCATTTTGCAAACTATCGGTCCATAGCTAATTAATGTTGTCTCAATTTCAGTTCACATCCTGAAGAATCTGATAGCTCATGATAGCTCAAGATGATAGTCACGCTGCAGGCACTCCACCAAGAGGTTAGATGACTACATTTTGACAGTCCTTCCCCAAATCATGCCATGTTCAGTGTAAGCAGAATAGTCAACTACATTTTGCATTTTTCTTGCCTTTGTTTAATTTTACTAGGGGTGATTTGTGTCCCTATTTTCATCAATTTTCAATGCAGGATATACACAAGTTATAGAGAAGTATGTGCATTGAACTATTCACAAAATTGATTAATTCAACTCTTTTCTTCTTAATTGATGCTTTGTTCATCCTAATTACTCTCCGAGATTCCTGTTGTTGGTGAAAAAGCAATTAAAAAAGCAACTGAATTCTACCTTGTGATGGAATTCAGTTAAAAAAATTCAGGAATTTAGTTTAGTTAAAAAAATTCAGGAATTCAGGAATTAAGATTTACCTTCTTAATTGATGCTTTGTCCCTATTTTCATCAATTTAATTTAGTTTCATGAATTAAAAAAAATTCGTTAGAACGAGAGAATGGCATTTATAGTATACATTAGATTCTTATGGCATTGCCTGAGTATGGCATTTACCCGTCACACCCTAATAAAATCATATTGATCAAGAGAATTACTCCCCCCTTCCCCAATGGAAAAGACCCCTAAAATGGCAAGGTTTAACGGTTTGACCAGGAGGCCTTAATTTGGAAGACAAGCTGACAATGTATTTTGGTTTTGCTAATTTTGTGATCTGCTCTGGTAGCCTGTTTCCACAGTTGCTTAGGATTAATATTAGAATGCTAAATTGAAATAAATTCAGGAACACATTGCATTTTTGTTGATAACGAAACAAACAACATGATGCTATAGAAGCACCCAATTCTGAACAAAATCCGTCAATGCATCCTTCTGTAAGTTTTGGAAAGTTATATCACCCAATCCTTACGAATTCTGTTCCTACACTTGTAACTTGAACTGGAACCTGTTCTTGCACAATGGTGAAACTGGATTATTTTTCTTTAACAAACTTCAGAATTTTACAGATATAAAAAGCTTGTGCGGTTTGCCTGGAAGATTCAGTTTCACCTATTATGCTGTCACCATTGGCTTGTGCAGCATACATTCAGATGTAATTAGTTAGAGGAAATAGTGTTCGATCTGTAGGATCTAAATAAGGCCTAGAGGGGGGGGGGGGTGAATAGGCCTTTGACCAAATTATCGCAAGATAAAAATTAAGCCTAGTTTACAGCATGCAGTTTAGGAATCAGACAATCAAAGCATTCACAGAAGACACAGAATTTAACGTGGTTCGGTCCCCATGACCTACGTCCACCCCAATGAGCAATCACTTATACTGTTTCTTTAAGAAGTTACAATCTCCCTTAGATTGGTGCACCAACACCAACCTGTCAGACCAACTCAAGCTCACCAAAGCCAAAAAGAAACATACAAGTATCACTCCCCAACCCAACTTGCCCCAACAAGTTTGGTTCCCAGAATCCCAAATAACGGAAGAAATTATATTACAGAAATGCTGATCAAAACATTAATAACTTCACAAATAAATAAGATCAAGAGTTTAGAAAGCTCATTTGTGAAGATCTCTCTGGTTGTCGTCTTTCAGCACATCAGTAGCTTCGCAACGCTTCTTACGGAATGATGATCGGATGTCTGTAGAAGAAGTAGTTGCTGTCCCCGTGGAAGTAGTCGGTAGAAGTTCCTCACTCAAAGTGATCTCATTTTCTGCACAGGAGGAACTAGCTACTCAACTTGCTATCACTGCGTCGGGGATGAAGTCACGGTCGCAACGCTTCTTGCGGAACTCAATTTGGATCTCTAGAACTCCACTTATTGATGAAAATGTGAAGAGATGTACATTGGTATTTATAGAATTGAGTTAACGGGTCTCGTTACTGTGCGAGGGGATCCGCCACGAGGCGGCTTAGCGGGTTTAATTGCGCTGGGACCCGCACCCGCAATTTACGGCCTGTCGGCAGCCGTTCGATCGCAGATGGACGGACGAGATGCGGCCACGTCTCGCGGATTTTCCGCGTTCAGCGCCCGCCTCCGCTGACGAGCCGCCCGCCAGCGCTGACTCGAGTCGGCAGCGCCTGAACCGTTGGATGGAGATCCGACGGTGGAGATTACGCCACGTCGCCCGCGGCTGACTCAGCGGCGCCCGCCTTCCGCGACTTCATCCGCACGGTAGGTGGCCGTTGGATCGAGATCGGGCGGCGGACAAGCGGCCACGTCGCCCCACTTCGAGCGGCCGTTGGATGTGGAACGAACGGCGCAGATGATGCCACGTCGACTTGGATTTAATTCAGCGATGAAGCGTATATATGCACAGTACCGTATGCCGTATTTGCTGAGTATTTTCACTGTATTCTTGCGTATTTGGGCATCAAATAAATCCCAAAAATTCTGAAATAATTCTCAAAAATCCCAGAGCTTCATATTGACATGTGAGAATTGTTTCACCTTATTTCTCCACTTGTAGAAAAAGTTTCTTCTTTGTATACTTTGTATTTTCTCGTATTTCCCCGTATTTTGACTTCAAATAATCTCCATAAATCCTGAGAAAAATCCCATGCTATTTATAGCCTATGATTAACTCTAGGGTAGAGTTTCATAGCTATAATCTCTTGTTTGATCAGATTGTGTAATTTCAAATGAAGTTTCAGCTCCGTATTTCAACGTACTTGAGTACGTGCATGTGTAACCTGAGCAATCATGACTATAGGGACCTGTGATACACTCAACAAACATATTAGAACAGTTCAGTAGGGTTTGTTATCATCAAACATAGGTTAGGATGCTGTTTCCAACAATCTCCCCCTTTTGATGAGAACAAACCAGACATTAAGATTACATCAAAAATATGTGAAGTGTGTGAGTGTGTGAAGCATGAATATGAGCATGAATGGCATGATATGCTCCCCCTATTGACATGCTCCCCCTATTAACATGCTCCCCATGATATGCTCCCCCTATTGACATGCTCAATCTTAATATTTCTCTCCCCCTTTGTTTTCATCAAAAAAAAATATATGAAATTGCATATGATGAATGGAAAAGTGAACATTATAAAGCAAAACAACAGACAATACATCGATGACCACAAGGAATAAATAAGCAATAATCACCAAATCATAACTAGCAGAATTCATCTCCGTGCTCAAGTGTGATGATCAAATGTTTAGTACATATGGAAAGGTAATAAGGAATACAACCTGTCATAACCATCTTTTCCACTGAATATATGAACATCAAAGATTGAGTTTCCCCTTCTCATGTAATATGAGTTCAAGATACCAATTCCAAACATGACCGAGAAGGATTTTTAAATGTGAAATGGCAGTGCTTGACGGACTTAACACCAACGCTAAAAAAATGACATTTATAGCATAAGTTGGATGTCCAAGGGTAGTATCAAGGACATGAATCGTATCCATTTTTCATACGAAGCTCTGTGTATATATTTTGAAGACACTCGTCTTGCTATTCTTTTTATACACGTATATTTTGATGAGAGCTTTTCTTTTTACCCATGCCTTGAAACATCATATCCCATTAAAACATAAATTAGTCCACCAACAACCACTTTTCTTATTCAATATTTCAAATCCATATCAAAAAACATATTGATCTGTGTAAGTGTGATTGGATGATGAAAAACGTTAGTTACTCATTAATGAATATGACCTAATTAAGCATGTAGTCTTTGAATGCAAGCATTGTTAAGAATATAATATTCAAAATCCATAAGACATATGTTTTGCATTTAAAGTTGTTTCTGATGAAAAAAAATGCAAAAGGAGGAGATAGACAATTCACTTTCCCTTTCTGTTTATATTTTTCTTTTTCATTTTTTTTTTATTTTTCTTTTTCATTTTTTTTATTTTTCTTTTTGTAGCATACCACACAAAAACAATAAAAGCACACCAAATAATATTTTCACTCTAAATATAATCAATAATGCCCAGTTCTAGACGTAGACGACAAAAACGATCTTCTGGCAAAGGTTTTGTAAAGATATCTGCCAACTGAGAATCAGTAGAAATATATTCAATGGATACATCCTCTTTTGCCAAATGATCTCTAAGAAAATGATGTCTGACATCTATGTGTTTTGTCCGAGAGTGATGAACAGGATTATTAGAAAGATCTATAGCACTCTTACTATCACATCGTAATGGAACTTTTCTAAGATCCAAGCCGTAGTCAGACAGGGTTTGCATCATCCAAAGTACTTGGGCACAGCAACTGCCAAGGGCAATATACTCAGCTTCAGTAGTGGACAAAGCAACACTGTTCTGCTTACGACTAGACCAAGAAACCAATGAATGTCCTAGCATAAAACATGTTCCACTAGTGCTCTTTCTATCAATCATACTACCAGCATAATCAGCATCAGCATAGCCAACCAAATTAAGATTACCACAAGAGGGATACCATAGTCCAAGTGTAGGAGTGTGAATAAGATATCGAAAAATCCTCTTAATGGCTATCAAATGTGATTCTTTTGGACAGGCTTGAAATCGTGCACACAAACAGACAGAAAACATGATGTCTGGTCTAGATGCAGTTAAATAGAGTAAGGACCCAATCATACCTCGATAAAGCTTTTGGTCCACATTTATACCTTTGTCATCCTTTTCAAGCTTCGTCGTCGGACTCATTGGAGTTCGCATTGGCTTTGCATTTTCCATCCCAAATTTCTTCAACAGTTCTTTTATGTACTTGGTTTGTGAAACATATATGCCATCTCCAGTTTGTCTTACTTGAAAGCCCAAAAAGTATTTCAACTCTCCGACCAGACTCATCTCAAATTGATCCTGCATAACCTTTTCAAACTTTTGGCATAAAAGATCATTAGTAGCACCGTAAATAATATCGTCCACATAAATCTGAACAATAAGAAAATGATCCTGTTCATGCAAGATAAACAAAGTGTTGTCTGCACTACCCTTTTTAAAGTTATTTTCCAAAAGATATGAACTGAGACGGTCGTACCAAGCTCTGGGAGCTTGCTTCAGACCATACAAAGCCTTTTGCAACTTGTAAACGTGATTTGGAAAACTATGACTTTCAAAACCAGGGGGTTGTTCAACAAAAACATCTTCTTTCAAATAACCATTTAAAAATGCACTTTTCACATCCATTTGCTTCAATTTAAAACCTTTGAAACTTGCAAAAGCCAGTAATATTCTAATGGCTTCTAATCTAGCAACGGGTGCAAAAGTTTCATCACAATCAATTCCCTCAATCTGGTTATATCCTTTGGCCACTAATCTTGCCTTATTTCTGATTACATTTCCAGATTCATCAAGTTTGTTTTTGAAAATCCATTTAGTGCCAACAATTGGGTAATTATCAGGTCGGGGCACTAATGTCCAAACATTATTTCTATCAAACTGATTAATCTCATCATGCATGGCCATAACCCAACTTTCATCAGTTAAAGCGATTTCAACGTTCTTAGGTTCAATTTCAGAAATGAGGTCACCATGAATGCATAAGGCACACAAGTTATTGAAAGTGGATCGAGTGCGTATACCTTCCGTAGGAGTCCCCATGATCAGCTCAGGTGGATGATGTGGATTGAACCTGAGCTCTCCTCTTTCCAGTCTATGTCCTTGTGTTACTTCTGGTTCAGCTTCCTTTTGGCCTTCAGATGGTTCAGCTATGTTTTCAGGCTCTGTAGTTTCCTTGTCTGCATCTTCAGTTTCCCTGCAATTTAAAAGATCTATTTCAGCTTCATCAAATTTCACATTAATTGACTCAACAACAGTTAAGGTTCGTTTATTGTAGATCCTGTATGCTTTGCTCCTTGATGAATATCCTACGAACACTCCTTCGTCTGATTTGGATTCAAATGTCCCCAGCTGATCTCCTGTGTTTAAAATGAAACACCTGCATCCAAATACTCTGAAATATGAAATGTTAGGAGTCTTGCCATGCCACAGTTCATAGGATGTTTTGTTCATTAAAGGTCTAAGCATAACCCTGTTGCAAACATAGCAGGCTGTATTCACTGCTTCGGCCCAAAAATACATAGGAAGAGAATAATCATTAAGCATGCTTCTTGCCATCTCTTTTAAAGTTCGATTCTTTCTTTCGACCACCCCGTTTTGTTGAGGTGTTCTAGGAGAAGAAAATTCATGTAAGATCCCTTTTTCCAAACAGAAGTTTTCAAAAACAGAGTTTTCAAATTCACCACCGTGATCACTTCTAATTTTCATAATTGAAAGATTTTTCTCATTTGAAACTTGATTACAAAAATTTTGGAAATTTTCAAAGGAATCCGATTTCTTGGCTAAGAAGTAAACCCATGTATATCATCGATCAAAACAAAACAAAATCTCTTTCCATTGAGGCTAGCAACATCGGTAGGCCCAAACAAATCCATATGAATCAATTCTAGGACTCGTGAAGTGGTAACTTCCCGAATTCCCGTAAAAGTGGATCTAGTTTGCTTACCTTTTGTTCATGCAACACACAACTTACCATTCTCGTACTGTTGATGTGGCAAGCCTCGGACCAGGTTTTTATTCTCCAGCTTATGTAGCAACTTCATGCTGGCATGTGATAGTCTCCGGTGCCATAGTATAGCCTCCTCCTCCCTGCCAATCAAACATTTAGCAATTGTCATTTCTTCAATTATTATTGTATAAACATTATTTTTCCTATTGGCTATGAAGAGGGTATTACCTGTGACCGAGTCATAAATTTTACAAATTTTCTCATCAAAAAGTACTTTCATACCTTTGTCACAGAGTTGGCTTATGGAGATGAGGTTGTGTTTGAGATTTTCAACCCAGAGGACGTCAGAAATTTTAAAAGTATTGTTGCCAACAATACCTTTACCCATTACCTTGCACTTGCCGTTGTCCCCTAATGTAACACTTCCTCCTTCTTGCTTCACGAGGCTAAGGAACTTGTCGCTGTTCCCTGTCATGTGTCTTGAGCAGCCTGAATCCAAATACCACTCACACAGTTGTTCCTTAGCCACGCTGAGTCCCTACACATAAGAAGAACAAGGTATGTGTGACCTGGGTAGCCAAATAGGTCCACAATGGTTAGTCATAGTACCTTTCGGAACCCATACTTGTTTGAACTTCATGTTTTGGTTCTTATAACGACAATTTCTATATAAATGCTCAAAAGAACCACATGTATAACATTTGGCGTTCCGTTTCTTTTTCTTGATGTAATGATTTTTCTTTATCATGTTTTCATTATAAACATTTCCAAATCCTAGTCCTTGTTTATCGTTTTTGATTGACTGGTATCCAAGAATGATGTCTAGTGATTTCCTTCCTACACCAAATTTTCTGATACTCAGTTCTAAATCAGAGACTTTGGATTTCAAAAAGATGTTTTCATTTACTAGCATGACACTTTTATTTATAAAACTCTTTCTAACATTATCTTCATTTTTAGCGAGAGTTTCTATTCTTTTATTTAGGCCAACAATCTTTTCATTACCATTCTTAATTTCTAGCTTTAATGAAGCACAAGTCTGACAAGGTATAGTTTCAGTAATACTAGATTTTCCTTTGAGTTTTTCAATGGTAATTTTGAGCGATGCAATTTCATTTTTCAATTTTATTTCATTTTGCAAAACATTATAATTTTCTTGCTGTAGTTGGAAATTCATTTCTTTATAATTTTCTATAGAGGATTCAAGAGAAGTAATTTCTGAATTCATGTTTTCACAAATGTTCATTAATTCTGGTAAAGAAAATTCATCTCTTACCTTGTTCGTGTCGCTTTCACCTATTAGGCAAAGTGATGATTGCGCTACTTCGTCTTGTGGTTCGTCTTCATCGTCATCATCCCATGTTACCGCAAATGATTTCCCTTTGGCTTCGGATGACGCGTTCTTTGTTGGACAGTTTTTCATGAAATGTCCAAATTTCTTGCAGTTGAAACATTGAACACTTTTAGTAGTATTCTGTTCAGACGAGGAATTCAAAGGATTAAACTTATTAAAACGATTGAACCTTTTTGCCATTTCAGATTTTCCGGCAGGAGTTCTGATGAAGCGTCGGAATCCTCTGACCATCAGTGCATGTTCCTCGTCGAGATCTTCTTTGTCACTTTCTTCGGCTTTGAGAGCGATGGTCTTTAAAGGTTTAGCCTCACCTTTTTCTCTTGTCTCGACGGTTTTGAGTTCCAGCTCATGGGATAACAGATTCCCAATCAGATCATCCAGCTTCAGCTTAGTGAGATCTCTAGCTTCTTGGATGGCCGTCACTTTAGGTCGGAAGGAACTAGGAAGCGCTCTTAGGATTTTCCGAATGAGGTCGATGCTGTCGTAAGACTTTCCCAAGGCTTTTGAGTTGTATACGATGTCGGTGAAGCGAGTGTACATGTCCTTGATGGATTCTCCTGGTAGCATGTGGAAACCATCGTACTCTGAGCTCAGCAGCGCTAATCTGGACTCCTTCACCTGAGAGGTTCCTTCGTGAGTGACTTCGAGAGTGTTCCAGATTTCTTGCGCAGTAAGACAATGAGATATACGGTTAAACTCAGTTCTGTCAAGTGCACAGATAATTGCATTCATAGCTTTACCATTCAGAGCATAAAGTTTATTATCGTTATCATCCCATTTATCTTCTGGTTTTGGTACATCAATATCTTCAATTTTGATTGTAGGTGGGTGATAGCTGATCACTCCTTATTTTACACCCTTTTCCCGCATGTTTGCATGCCATTTTGATCGCCCAAATCATGTTTTTCACGATATATCGACGATATTGCGATGCTTTTCACGATTTGTTGTTTTTGTCGCATTTCAGGTGATTTGGCGCGATTAGGAGTGATCTCGAGATGCGTGTAATCTAGACGGCCACCGACGACCTCCCCGAGGGGTATTTTGCTGTTGGAGAGGAGCGGAAGAAGAATGGACGTCGCCGGAGCGACGAGGAGGCCAAAACGACCAGTTTGGGCATTTTTTGTGTCCCACTCGGCCGAGTGGAGGAGCCACTCGGCCGACCAGCGAGACACTGCTCGGCCGACCAATTCAGACACAAGTTACCTGTGCACTCGGCCGAGCACAGAAGACCCACTCGGCCGAGTGACGAAACCACGTCCGCCCGAGTGGCGCCCAGACGAAGGCTCTCAAAAAGACCGAAGTTACTGTTTTTCGGCCTCTGAGCTTCAGAAGACCCACTCGGCCGAGTGGCAAATCCCGTCCGCCCGAGTGAAGTGAAGCCATCGGCCGAGTGACGACAACTCACTCGGCCGAGCCGCCCCCGAACTGAAGACCCCTGAAGCCAACGACTTACTGGAAATTGACAGGGTTTTCACTCGGCCGAGCGACTTTTGTCACTCGGCCGAGTGCGATGCGCTGCCTGTAGCGAAATTTGCGGAAAACAGGCTGTGCAGGGGCGTTTTGGTCAGGATTTTTAGACGATTTTTGGGGCTATTTAAGCTCTGTTTTTACCCTAGTTTTGAGAGCCTCCTCTCAGATTTTTTGCATCTTTTTGAGTCTACTTTTTAGCTTTATTAATTGTGATTGGTGAAGAGAAAAACTTGGATTTTTATTGGGTTGATTGAAGATTTACATTGGTTTGCACTTCTCTTCCACAAAAACTCTATTTTTATTGTTTATATCATTGTTGTGATGAATTCCATTGTCTATTTCATTGCCAATTATTGTGCTATTGCTATGATTAGTGAGTAGTCTCCACGTCTTGGGGCGTGGGGATGAACCCTACAAGCCCAATTTCGTATTTGTGTTGAACCGGTAGAAATTGAGCTAGGATTGTTATTAGGGATTAGATTGGGATCGAATTACTACGGATAGCTAGGTATTCACATCAATTGGGATTTGCAAGAGATTGGATCCCAATTCGATAGGAAGCCCTAGAAATCCGAATTGGGTTGGAGTCGGATTTTCGAAGTATCGGTTTGCAAGAAATTGGACCGATGCTAGGATCTCCGGTTGCAATTCCGCGCCGATACCCGTTTGCAAGAGATTGGACGGGTAGGAACTATCCTAATTTAGATTGTGGACCGAGTTTGCAAGAGATTGGACTCGGTGCGCAATTGGACGATGATGTTGATCTCAATGCTAGCTTCCCTAGGCTAGGGTTTGCAAGAGATTGGACCCAAACCTAGGATAGCTATAGACCGGCAACAGCGCGAGAGCGTGAGCTTGGTTTCACATTTAGTTGCAACTAGTTCATCCAAATTCTCATCCTAGCGATTTCGATACCGGCGAACCACAATTGTGAAATACGGTGAGTAGTGGGGATTCCCCATTCCCTAGGCGTTCTCTATTTGATTTGATATTTCGCACTTTTGTCTGACGATTGTGACAGGATCGCCCAAGGCAATTATCCCTCTAAATAGCCAGGGTGATTAGGAGCAAGCACGGTCATTCGTCCTCCCTGTGTTCGATACCCGCTCGCCGCTATACCGTGCGCTTGCGGTAAAACTACAACCGTCGTCCCGGGACGTGTACGCCGGGGCGCGACCAAGTTTTTGGCGCCGTTGCCGGGGAGGCGATTGCGTTTGATTCTTTATTCACCTAGCTATTTCTTTCTTTTATTTTCTTTTTATTTTATTTCTTTTACCATTATTATTTCCATTGCTATTTCTACCTAACCCTTCCACGGTACTAATCATCTCTTTGAAACTCTGCTTTCACTGTGCATGTACACGAGATCTACGGCGGATCCCGAAGCCCTATTATTCGATCCCGAGATCGAACGTACCGCGCGGAGACTCAGAGCGGAAAGGAGACAATATCCAGAAGTGGGGTTTATGACCAACCGGGAAACTCCTGAAGAATTGGCGGCGAGAATGGCGAGAATAATATCTATTCGCGATAGGCTTCGGCCTAAAACCTCTTCTACTACGTCATCCATCGCCGTGCCGGAGTTGGCGGCCGACAAGAACTTCGAGCTAAAGACGGGGTTGGTGGTTTTGATGCAACAAGACCCCTTTCATGGGAACGCTCACGAGAACCCCCACTACCACATCCAATCTTTCTTGTCGAAGTGCGCCACTTTCCAAATGCCGGGGGTCCCGATTGATGCCATCAGACTGCGCCTCTTCCCCTTCACGCTAAAGGACAAAGCACTCTATTGGCTGAGGACGCAAGCTGACGGAGTTTTCACCTCTTGGGACGGGTTGGCGGATGCATTCATTGATAAATTCTATCCACCATCCAAGACGGTGAAGATCCGGAGCGCTCTCATGTCCTTCAAGCAAGGACCACACGAGACGCTCTATGAAGCTTGGGAGCGATTTAAGGATTTGCAGCACCAGTGCCCGCACCACAGTATAGAAGATTGGGAGTTAGTGCACAGCTTCTACAACGGTCTCCAACCGGGGACCAAACAAATTATTGATGCCGCGGCGAATGGTGCAATCTTGTCAAAGACTCCCGAGGAAGCTACGGCCCTAATTGAGGAGATGGCCTCTAATAACCAACAATGGGGCGATGAGCGAGGACACTCTACGTCCTCCTTAAAGCCGACTAGCATCTACGAGGCAAAGGCCGTAGCGGAGCTTACGAGCAAATTCGATTCTCTCCATAAGGTGGTGGAGAGATTGGAGAAATTCATAACGGAGCCTCAAGGAAGCCCTTCCACCTCCACGCCGGCAAGCCAAATGAGTGATTGGCAAGACCAATCTCAAGCCATGTATTCGGGAGGAGAGCAAGGAGAAGGATCCTTGGAGCAAGTGCAATATGTTGCGGGGAACCAAGGGTATTGGTCTAATCCGGCCGCAAGAAATCACCCGGGATTCTCCTACGCCAACAATGAAGGAGCTTTGAACCCGCCACAACAACCGCCTAATCAAGCTCGACCACCACCACCCCAACAACAATACTATCCGCCGAGGGGGCCTCCACAACAAAACTTCCAACCAAAGCAACAAGTCCCACCTTATAGGCCTCCCGGATACAACCAAGGGTGGAGGAATCAAAACCAAAACCCTCCACAAGCTCCACAAAGATCCGATTTCGAAACTAGAGTGGAGGCGTTCATGGTCGAGCAAAACAAGGTGAATGCTACTTTGAAGGCGGGACAAGATTCTCTCAATACCGTAGTGGCTCAAATTTCGGAACAATTAGCGGTGCTCAACCGGAACACTCAAAGATTGCCGGCGCAACCGGAGCAAAACCCACGGGGCAACACGGGCCACATCAACGCCGTAGTTGCCGTCACAACTAGAGGCGGGAAGGACACCACCCCCGCCATGATTCCTATTGAGGAGGCCGTGGAGGAAAGCTTGGAGCCGGTTGAGCCGGTAGTTGAGGTTGATAAGGAGAAGGAGCCACAAGACAAGGAGAAATCTAGGGCGGAGCTATTAACTGAGGAGAGGCGCTTCATGCCACCGGTCCCATTCCCCCAAAGACTAGCGAAAGCGAAAATGGAGAAAAGGCTAGCGAAATTCCTCGAGTATCTAAGAGGAGTTAGCCTAAATATTCCCTTCCTTGACGCCATCATCGAGATCCCCACATATGCCAAATTCTTGAAGGACTTGATTTCGGGGAGAAAGAGGAAGGAGAAGATCATGCTAGCCGAGGAGGGCTCTTGGTTCACCAAGAGAGAAAAGGAGCCGGCAAAATTCAAAGATCCGGGGAGTTTTCGGATTCCTTGCACTTTGGGCGGTGTGCCTCTTCAAAAGGCGTTGGTAGATCTTGGGGCTAGTGTGAGTCTCATGCCCCTCTCCATGTTCTTAAAGCTTAACACCGGGACAACGTTGAAACCCACCGACATGCGCATTCAATTAGCCGATGGACGGATAACAAGGCCGGTGGGGATCGCCGAAGACATCCCACTTCAAGTCCCGGGAGGAATATGCTTGCCATGTGACTTCGTCATCATGGACATTAAGGAGGAGGGAGACACCTCATTGATACTTGGGCGCCCATTCCTCGCCACCGCCGGAGTCATCGTCGACGTGCGTGAAGGTACCTTAACCTTAAACGTCGGAAACATCGAGGTGGAACTCCACATTCCCAAGGCAATGAAGCACATGCCTTACCATGAGGAGCTCGATTATATGGACCTCCTTGATGAGGTGATAGAGGAGGCGATTCCTCACTCAATTGGTGCCCTTTTTGATGAAGAATTGGATGAAAGCCCGGATTTAGGCCATGAGGACAATAATGATGATTCCCCAGACTTCTCCACTGATGAAGATGAAGGCGACGCTGATGTCGCAAGGATTCGAGAGCTCTGCAAGCTCTCGAAATCAAAGTCTCCAAAGAAAGCTCCGCCGGTACGGAAATCGGCATCGCCGGCTAAGCCGTTGACCGGGGCAAATGCTAGCTTGGGGGAGCCTCCCCCCAACACTATTCGAGATAGGAGACCTCCGAGGGAGACCGCTACGCCGCCACGTCCGAATCCAAGCGCGCTCCCCGGAAAGTTTGACGGGTGCATCTCATGTGCACCAAACATCCCGCATTGATTGAAAATTATAGGGGGTCGAGCTCACGACCTAAAACGAGCGCTTGTCGGGAGGCAACCCGACGGTTTTTGCTTTATTTTCATTCGTTTTTCTTTATTTTCGTTTTAGAAATTTTTAGTATTTTGAGTCACCCGACCAAAAATTTTGTGATAACGGGTCCTATTTTTCTTGACAGGAGAGAAGATAGGTAGATCATCATGAGGAGGATGAACGAGACGATGAGGAGCGCCCCAAGAAGGCGTTCGACGCTTAGGAGGAGCATGAAATCGACTGGAGGAAGAAAGACGGAGTTTAGAGTCCAAACGAAGATAAACAGCAGAAATTAAGGCTCACTCGGCCGAGTATACTAGTCACTCGGCCGAGTCAAGAAGTTCGTCCGGCCGAGCCGCTCACGAACGAGGGAAGTCTGCTGTACCCAACTCTCTGTCTATTTTCCTCATTTCATAAGAACTGCTACTCGGCCGAGTGCATATATTCACTCGGCCGAGTAAAACGGATACCCTCCTAGGGCGAGTCATGCCGAGTAGCTTGAGTCACTCGGCCGAATGGACTTACTCCACTCGGCCGAGGCTGGCAAAGCCACTCGGCCGAAGCGACATCGGGGAGAAATTTTTAATTGCCTCGCTCGGCCGAGTGAGTAAAGTCACTCGGCCGAGTCGTAACTTTTTTATATAAAACCGAGGGGGGGGGGCACGGTTTTCGAAAACAAAAAAAACCCCTTCGCCCGCGCCACCTCAGCTCCCTCGCCCGATCTCGCCTCGCCGCTCGCCCACTCGCCCGCGCGCGCGCCGCCGCTCGGCCTGCCGTCGCCGGCCGCCCGTCGCCGGACTCCGCCCGAGTCGCCGCCGGCCGACCCGCCTCCGATCACCTCCGGTTCGCTTATTTTCACCGTTTTCTCCTCTCCTCGTGTATATTTTGAGGATCCATGTGCTAAACGCCCCCCTAACCCAAATCAATTCCTATATCTATCTGTTATACCTCTATTGCTCCATACATTTTGATTATTACTCGCTGATATCGCTTTTCCATGCGCAGGTTGCTTTTTGGAGCTTAGGGGAGCTCAGGGGAGTTTCTACGGGCTGCTCAGGACTTCGTGGAGGCGCGGACTTCGCACGCTTCCACTACTTAGCACTCGCGGCGTGTTTGGGTAAACTCTTTCCACTCTTGTGCACACGCCGCACTTTTCACTTTTTCGGCGCGCGCTCGGGGCAGATATGCCGCCCCGGACACGGCCGCGGTCGAAGAGAGCTTCCGCCAAGCGGAAGCGGTCGGATGATGCTGGCCCCTCCCACGAGTTGGAGGACTCTCCTCCACCGTCCCCCGCACACCCCGCACCGCCTGCAGGCCCCGCACACCCCGCACAGCCTGCAGCGCACCCACAGCCCGCACAGCCTCTCCCCGCCGATCCACAGCCACCACCACCGGCTCCACTGGTCGGGCCGCTCGGGATTACGTTCCGAGACGACGCACACCGCGCCGTCTTCGAGCGTATCTCCCAGCGCTCGATCGTACCCTCCAGGTTCGCACACCTCGCTGACCTAGGACGCCTGGGGGTACTTGAGGGGATGCTCACGTTGTACGACAACGTGGGCTGGCGAGATTTTTTCCAGGTGTCGGCGGATACTTTTACCCGTCCGACACTTGAGGTTTTGAGTTCTATCGCCCGGACCGATGAGGGATGCTCATTCCGGTTCATGGATCGAGAGTGCCAGGTCACTCTCGATATGATGAGAGCATTTTTCTCATGGCCCGCAGTCCCCGGAGCCGATCGCGGTTATGGCCCCACACATATCCCTCCACCCTCTTTCGACGCCGGTGCCTTCTGGGCACGTATCACGGGTCTCCACGCCGCCTTTGACCCTAGTAGGGCCAAGGCCTCGGCCATCGTACATCCCTGCCTACGCATTGCCCAGCGCCTCATGGCGACTACCTTTTTGGCTAGATATGAGCCGGGCACGATGTCTACGCCAGAGCTTTACATGCTCTATGCGATGACACGTCCCAGAGCTCTATCTAGGGATGGAGACGAGCTTGTCCCCGCCGTCGTGATCGATATCGCGGCATGGTACTTAGACCGCATCATTGTATCGGTGGGCGCTCGCTCACCGATATGCTGCGGCGGCCTGATTACCCTGCTGGCTCTTATGACCGGCGAGGATTTCCCCGACGACCTGCGACGCGTTCCGGGCCCCACTTCCTTGTCGATAGACGTTATGGCCCGGATGAAGATGCTGCGTCCGCACGGCGAGCGTCACTGGGTCTGGTTGCACGGCCCCTATGGGGCCGATTACATGATTCTCCCGAGCCCTGCTCGGACTCTGATTGCACCAGCCCACGTTGACTGGCTTCCGGCGATGGATGTCCTCATCCCCGCCGCCTACGTGCTCGAGGCCGAGGAGGCCGAGCAGGGCCCCGCTGCCCAGGCTGCTCCCGCAGACCCTGCTGCGCACCCTGCCGAGCCTGCTGCCCACCCCGTCGACCCTGTGGCCTCTCAGCCTGTTCCTGACGTTTCCACTGCTCTTCACACTTCTGTCCCTACCTCTGCCTGTGTCGAGAGTACTTTTGCTGAGCCCACTCCCACCACTGTCACCACTTCCGAGGCTGTCCCCACCACTCCCTCTGCCACCTCAGGCCCTCTGTCCGTGGAGCCCCTTTGCTCCGCACTCCCCGAGCGCCCGCCGACCATAGTCGAGTGCGGAGAGCCCTCGTTCACTTCGGTCGTGGAGACCATAGTTAGCATGATCTCCGCTGGGGTTACACCTTTTGGACCGCACACTTCTGCCCCAGCGGGAGATTCCTCTGTCTCCACCGCCGCCTTATTCTCCGAGAGCGTCGTGGCGTCTGTCCACACGTCTGTGCCACGGACCTCTCTGGCCACCTCGTTACCTCTTTTGCACGCCTCCTTTGCTGCCGCTGCCTCCACTCCTCGCCAGCCGGCGTCCCGGCCTCACACCGAGGCCAGGCCCACTTTTCCAGGCGCGGCCCCTTTTGTCCCATTCCCTGCTGAGCCCGTTACATACTCCACACGCGTACGCCAGCCTCGCCCTGCACAGCCTAGACCGGTGCGTCCCTCTGCACCACCCCCGCCCGACACCGTACTGCAGAGCATACGTGCTCTTGAGGTGGCGGTGAGTGGTCTTAGAGGAGACCTTCGGAGCCTGTCCTCCACCGTCTCTACGCTGTCTGGACGCTTTGACCTGATCCCTCAGATCCACTACTGCCTGACGCAGATCTTAGAGCGTCTCCCGCGCGTACCCCCACCCACCCCGCAGGTTCCCACACACACACCCACACACGCTCGACCTGCTTCCACTCCCACGCCCACCCCAGCTCAGCAGCCTACACCACCACCACCACCACCTCCGCCTCAGGACGGAGACGGCGCGGCACCGCCTTCTTAGGCACTCTTGATGCCTTGATCCATTCCTGTCGTTGTGCTGCCCGTCTCTGCTGGGTCCTGATGCACTTTTGTCCACCCCCCTCCCCTCACTTATTTTGGGATTATATTTCTGATCATATCTATTTGTGCATATCATATCATATCTACTTGGGATTCTCATTTTTGATCACATCTATATATATCTTTTTTGGGAGAGAGGGAGAGTTCTGCGTGCCGTATTTATTTTCGTATCACTCCTAGCTGTGCATGCATCATTTCCGCATCATATTTTCATTTCTTACTTTTCCCTTTTTATATTTTTTCTTCCCATCATGCATCCATCCTCACTTGCCCCTCACGTTGCTTGTCTCTCTATGTGCCACACTTTGCACATTGAGGACACTGTGCCGTTTAGCTTGGGGGAGTGAGCTTTCACGTTCTTTTTTCGATTTGCCACCTTTATTTTCAGTTTTTCACACCGCTTTTCACTTTTGCACTCATTTTTCGTTATTTTCCTTTTGTTTCGCCATGCATCACGTTTTCCTTACTTACCTGTGTGCCGCATTGCATAGTTCAATTTTCCTTTTATCTTTACTTCTTCCTTATTTTTCATCTCATACTAGAGATGAATTTTCTGTGATGATGTCTACGTGGAGTTAGCTTATTCTATATGCATGCTATATTTGTCGTGTCTTAGATTTCATTTCTGATATCATATGCTATGACTCGCTTGCATTTAGAAATAGGAGCCCACACTTTTTCCTCATGAAAATGGATGAAATTTTATTATTAGCTGAGCCTGAATATTCATATGTATGCTATCACAGAAAACACACCAAGATTCACGCATTGAATGCCTATATCTGGAGTACTGACTTCTTTTCCTTTATCACTTCTATATGCATGAATTGTACGCTTCACTTCCGGATGATTGAATGATTGTTAGCTATGATATATCTGGATTAGTTAGCTTTTTTGCGATCGAAACTGAGTAGATTAGATCACCCTGCTGAAGTTGTCGTGCATGTCTTATAGAGTGAGCCGAGAGTTATATTTATTTCTTTCTCCACAAATCTTGAACAACATTTCTCTACTTTTAAAATCATTGGTGAATCTCCCCTTAGTGATTCTATTTTATGGCATTTCCCCCGTTATTAATTCCTAGCTCCAAATCTCTTATTCCAAAAAAAAGGGAAAAAAAATATATATATAATAAAAGAGAGAAGAACATTCTCGTATATCATTATCTCTCTTTGAATTGGGATCATTGTATATATGATATAAAAAAAAAGAGAAAAAAAAAGAGAAAAGAAAAAAAAAAAAATCCTCAATAAAAGATCCCATCTCGCTTATTTTCTTTCTTTCTTCTTTCTCTTCTTTGCCTTTGGAGCTTTATAAAAATGGGGATGTAAATATTTTTGTGCCACCACGCTTATAGATAAGCTTGGGGGAGGAGATCCATTGATGTGTGAGAGAGCGACTACTTGACATAGCACGACAACCTAGGCTAAGTGATATTCTATACTCGGTGAGATTGTTTCTAGCTTTACGAAATCCAGAAATCTAAGCCTAGCATTCATTTCATGAAACCCATACTTTTCTATTCTCTCTATTCTATGATGTGATACTCTTATACTCCAGATAGAAAGCGTTCAATTGAAAAGTGTGTGATCTGAGACTTGTATACCGCTTTAGATGATTCAGGCGATGTTAATTTTAAAATCATTCCGTTTCTCATGATTATACCGTTGTTCGTGGGTTTTCTATTCTCTACTTGCACTATTCTACTATGATATCAAAATGAGATTCTTTGACATGTATTTCTCACTCGGTGCATGCCATAAGAGTAAGTGAAACCCACGTCCTGAGAAAATGATCTAGCATCCTACCTCTTCTTTCTTTCTTCCTTTATTTTCGTTTGGTTTTCATTCTTCTTCGTTTTTCATTTTTTTTTTCGTTTTTCGCCGTTTTCGTTTCCCGAATCCACCGGGTTCGCTTTTTACTTATCTTCCTCGAGGACGAGTAAGAGGCAAGCTTGGGGGATTTTGATCACTCCTTATTTTACACCCTTTTCCCGCATGTTTGCATGCCATTTTGATCGCCCAAATCATGTTTTTCACGATATATCGACGATATTGCGATGCTTTTCACGATTTGTTGTTTTTGTCGCATTTCAGGTGATTTGGCGCGATTAGGAGTGATCTCGAGATGCGTGTAATCTAGACGGCCACCGACGACCTCCCCGAGGGGTATTTTGCTGTTGGAGAGGAGCGGAAGAAGAATGGACGTCGCCGGAGCGACGAGGAGGCCAAAACGACCAGTTTGGGCATTTTTTGTGTCCCACTCGGCCGAGTGGAGGAGCCACTCGGCCGACCAGCGAGACACTGCTCGGCCGACCAATTCAGACACAAGTTACCTGTGCACTCGGCCGAGCACAGAAGACCCACTCGGCCGAGTGACGAAACCACGTCCGCCCGAGTGGCGCCCAGACGAAGGCTCTCAAAAAGACCGAAGTTACTGTTTTTCGGCCTCTGAGCTTCAGAAGACCCACTCGGCCGAGTGGCAAATCCCGTCCGCCCGAGTGAAGTGAAGCCATCGGCCGAGTGACGACAACTCACTCGGCCGAGCCGCCCCCGAACTGAAGACCCCTGAAGCCAACGACTTACTGGAAATTGACAGGGTTTTCACTCGGCCGAGCGACTTTTGTCACTCGGCCGAGTGCGATGCGCTGCCTGTAGCGAAATTTGCGGAAAACAGGCTGTGCAGGGGCGTTTTGGTCAGGATTTTTAGACGATTTTTGGGGCTATTTAAGCTCTGTTTTTACCCTAGTTTTGAGAGCCTCCTCTCAGATTTTTTGCATCTTTTTGAGTCTACTTTTTAGCTTTATTAATTGTGATTGGTGAAGAGAAAAACTTGGATTTTTATTGGGTTGATTGAAGATTTACATTGGTTTGCACTTCTCTTCCACAAAAACTCTATTTTTATTGTTTATATCATTGTTGTGATGAATTCCATTGTCTATTTCATTGCCAATTATTGTGCTATTGCTATGATTAGTGAGTAGTCTCCACGTCTTGGGGCGTGGGGATGAACCCTACAAGCCCAATTTCGTATTTGTGTTGAACCGGTAGAAATTGAGCTAGGATTGTTATTAGGGATTAGATTGGGATCGAATTACTACGGATAGCTAGGTATTCACATCAATTGGGATTTGCAAGAGATTGGATCCCAATTCGATAGGAAGCCCTAGAAATCCGAATTGGGTTGGAGTCGGATTTTCGAAGTATCGGTTTGCAAGAAATTGGACCGATGCTAGGATCTCCGGTTGCAATTCCGCGCCGATACCCGTTTGCAAGAGATTGGACGGGTAGGAACTATCCTAATTTAGATTGTGGACCGAGTTTGCAAGAGATTGGACTCGGTGCGCAATTGGACGATGATGTTGATCCCAATGCTAGCTTCCCTAGGCTAGGGTTTGCAAGAGATTGGACCCAAACCTAGGATAGCTATAGACCGGCAACAGCGCGAGAGCGTGAGCTTGGTTTCACATTTAGTTGCAACTAGTTCATCCAAATTCTCATCCTAGCGATTTCGATACCGGCGAACCACAATTGTGAAATACGGTGAGTAGTGGGGATTCCCCATTCCCTAGGCGTTCTCTATTTGATTTGATATTTCGCACTTTTGTCTGACGATTGTGACAGGATCGCCCAAGGCAATTATCCCTCTAAATAGCCAGGGTGATTAGGAGCAAGCACGGTCATTCGTCCTCCCTGTGTTCGATACCCGCTCGCCGCTATACCGTGCGCTTGCGGTAAAACTACAACCGTCGTCCCGGGACGTGTACGCCGGGGCGCGACCAATAGCCTTTAGCAACAATTTTCCAAATTTCAAGATCTGAAGAGACTAAGAAAATTTTCATCCTAGCTTTCCAGTAAGCAAAATCAGTCCCATTAAATTTGGGTGGTCTAACTGTAGACTGTCCTTCAGCAAATGCTGAATCATATGTATTCATTATGAACTAGACTCAAATGGCCAGGCCTGGAGCTCTGATACCACTTGTAGGATCTAAATAAGGCCTAGAGGGGGGGGGGGGGTGAATAGGCCTTTGACCAAATTATCGCAAGATAAAAATTAAGCCTAGTTTACAGCATGCAGTTTAGGAATCAGACAATCAAAGCATTCACAGAAGACACAGAATTTAACGTGGTTCGGTCCCCATGACCTACGTCCACCCCAATGAGCAATCACTTATACTGTTTCTTTAAGAAGTTACAATCTCCCTTAGATTGGTGCACCAACACCAACCTGTCAGACCAACTCAAGCTCACCAAAGCCAAAAAGAAACATACAAGTATCACTCCCCAACCCAACTTGCCCCAACAAGTTTGGTTCCCAGAATCCCAAATAACGGAAGAAATTATATTACAGAAATGCTGATCAAAACATTAATAACTTCACAAATAAATAAGATCAAGAGTTTAGAAAGCTCATTTGTGAAGATCTCTCTGGTTGTCGTCTTTCAGCACATCAGTAGCTTCGCAACGCTTCTTACGGAATGATGATCGGATGTCTGTAGAAGAAGTAGTTGATGTCCCCGTGGAAGTAGTCGGTAGAAGTTCCTCACTCAAAGTGATCTCATTTTCTGCACAGGAGGAACTAGCTGCTCAACTTGCTATCACTGCGTCGGGGATGAAGTCACGGTCGCAACGCTTCTTGCGGAACTCAATTTGGATCTCTAGAACTCCACTTATTGATGAAAATGTGAAGAGATGTACATTGGTATTTATAGAATTGAGTTAACGGGTCTCGTTACTGTGCGAGGGGATCCGCCACGAGGCGGCTTAGCGGGTTTAATTGCGCTGGGACCCGCACCCGCAATTTACGGCCTGTCGGCAGCCGTTCGATCGCAGATGGACGGACGAGATGCGGCCACGTCTCGCGGATTTTCCGCGTTCAGCGCCCGCCTCCGCTGACGAGCCGCCCGCCAGCGCTGACTCGAGTCGGCAGCGCCTGAACCGTTGGATGGAGATCCGACGGTGGAGATTACGCCACGTCGCCCGCGGCTGACTCAGCGGCGCCCGCCTTCCGCGACTTCATCCGCACGGTAGGTGGCCGTTGGATCGAGATCGGGCGGCGGACAAGCGGCCACGTCGCCCCACTTCGAGCGGCCGTTGGATGTGGAACGAACGGCGCAGATGATGCCACGTCGACTTGGATTTAATTCAGCGATGAAGCGTATATATGCACAGTACCGTATGCCGTATTTGCTGAGTATTTTCACTGTATTCTTGCGTATTTGGGCATCAAATAAATCCCAAAAATTCTGAAATAATTCTCAAAAATCCCAGAGCTTCATATTGACATGTGAGAATTGTTTCACCTTATTTCTCCACTTGTAGAAAAAGTTTCTTCTTTGTATACTTTGTATTTTCTCGTATTTCCCCGTATTTTGACTTCAAATAATCTCCATAAATCCTGAGAAAAATCCCATGCTATTTATAGCCTATGATTAACTCTAGGGTAGAGTTTCATAGCTATAATCTCTTGTTTGATCAGATTGTGTAATTTCAAATGAAGTTTCAGCTCCGTATTTCAACGTACTTGAGTACGTGCATGTGTAACCTGAGCAATCATGACTATAGGGACCTGTGATACACTCAACAAACATATTAGAACAGTTCAGTAGGGTTTGTTATCATCAAACATAGGTTAGGATGCTGTTTCCAACACGATCTTGTCAACTAGCGGACACCTTTTTATGCCTAGGAACAGCTGGAATGGTGTCTCAGGATGACCTTTATATGAGGAAGTTCAAAATATATATAACCCCGTTTGGACTCTGAGATACTGCATGCTTATAATGTGTTTCTGGGCAAGCTGTCTAATCTAGGTAGCACGTACAATTCGGCCATGGATCCCTGTTGTGTTGACACGTGTCAGTTATGATACTTCTATTTTAATCATCCTTTTTTGAATTGGCTTAAGTGACTCTCTGTTCTCCAGTGTTGTCCCAGTGTTGGAATATATGTAATTCTTATAATGTCTAATTCTTTTTGCCTTTTTATGCCTATTGAAACTATTCTAAGGCTACAAATTTTGAGATAGTCTCATTTTATTGCTTAGTTGTTCCCATCAAGCTGAACGACTGAAGACCTTGTAGTTATGTGAAGTTCAGTTCGTCACTAGCTGTGAGTCAAAATCACTCGTATCTGGATCATCTTCCACACTCATCATTTACCACTACACTGTTGTTCTCTTATTTTTCTCTTAGTGTTTTGGTTAAGGAATTCATGCTACTGAAAGAAGTTACATCAGTTTTTAATTTTAAAGAAGTTACATCAGTTTTTAATTTTTAATGCTATTAGTGGTGGCACGTTGATTATTATTTTTCCTGCCAGAGCGTTTGTCCTTGTTTTGAGAACTATGTTGAGCACTTTCTACGAGTGCATATCTCATTTCTCTTCCTTTTGACAGTGTCTTTCGGACATTCTCATAGGGAATGCAGGCATTCAGAAACTCCAGCTGAACAGTATTGGTCTTGGAGATGAGGTTATGCACTATAGGGTTTAAATATTGTGTTCTAATTCTTTGTTACCTTGAGATGTATTTAAACTTGATTGTTCTTAATGCAGGGAGCAAGGGCTATTGCAGAGATGCTTAAAAAGAATTCAACGTTACGGGTTTTGGAACTGAACAACAATATGATTGACTATGCTGTATGTCATTTTTAGTTATCTATGGAACAGTATTTACTTTGTTTGTGACAAACAATGCCCCATATCCTTTGTTCTTACATTCTATCTCTCACTCTCACCCTCTGACTCTGAATATTTTTTAACTGTATCTAGGGTTTTGGTAGTCTCGCGGGAGCACTTCTTGAGAATAATTCAATCCGCTCAATTCATCTCAAGTAAAAGTTGCTTTTGTGTTTGTTTTTCACTTCTCATCTTGGTCGTTTGAGAGTCTGATCCTCTGGACGCATATTTGATTATTTGCAAAATTGCTACTGTTTGTCGAGTAATATACTAATACCGTTTTGCAATCTTAACTAGTGGCAATTATGGTGGCGCTCTTGGTGCAGCAAGTCTAGCTAAAGGGATTGAAGGGAACAAGTCCTTAAGGGTATACTACTCTAGTCTTGATAAAACTTAAGTAGCCCTGTTTGTTGTTCCTGTGCTTTGATGTCATTTTTATGATAGCCAGAAATTGATATATAAGATATTAGCTGATATTATAGCCGTCCAAGAGGGTAATCCATTCCAATTGATGTTCCATATGGGATGTATTGAGTGCTTAAGTCTCGACATGTATTCAAATATATTGATGATTAAACTTCAGATTTATTTTCTGGTCAAAATGTATCATATCCCAGTGTGGAAGTGATTGTCTAGTAATAGATTAAATAACATCTTGTAGTATGCAGGTAGAGAAGACATATGAAAGAAAAACATATTTTGTTTGTTTTAGGTGCTCCAGCTTCAGAATGTTGGCCTTTTTGGGATTATATGACTATGAGGAGCTTGAAAAGTAAGACATTATTCCAGTGGGTGAGATAATAGGAAGCGGCTTACTTCAAGGACAACCTTAACATGCCAACTCTTTATGGTTACTGAGAAAAGAAAGAATTGATAGTATTTCTTGCTATTGAAAAGGTTTCTTTGCTTTGTTTGGTAAATCCAGTTTGTTGACTTGATGTGTGTTTCAAGGCCATAGCAGCATGAAGACGTTTGAAATTAGACTAGTCATAACCTGTGCACTCAGGCACGGTTTATTTAAAATCACTTTGTATTGTTGTTTCATTAATTTTGTATTGTTCTTATAGTATACATTAGATTCTTATATTGTTGTTTCATTATTTTCTAACCAAATGATTCACTTAAATTTGCATATGGCCTTTGGTAAAGTTGTGTTCTTTGGTAAATTTGCATATGCTTTCTTTTTTTAGCATTATAATGTAAGCGCTAATTGTTGAGTCCTTGAACGTCTATGATTTTTTAGGATGGCGAGGCAAAAGATCTGGAAGCTTCTGAAGAAATTCAATGTAAGCGCTAATTGTTGATTCCCAAACTTTTCCCCTCCTTGCTACATTGATTGCTAGGTACATTTTCCCATGAGATCGGAGAATGTAAACACTTTGCAAGTGCATTTGCTAGGTATATCCCCTAAATTTTTATCAGTTCAAACTATTTTTGCTGTTTATATGAATAGGGCAGTTTCCCCTCCTTGCTACATTGATTGCTAGGTACATTTTCCCCTCCTTGCTTAAAAATGTGGCATAATTCTAATGATATCTTTGTGCAGGGCTCTCCTGATTTGAAGGTAGTCAAGGAAGTGGCTAGCTATTTACAACATGATGTAGATGAGCTGAACTCCAGAGTGAAAGGTGCGAATAGGCGTGCATGCAATCTTCTAGGAAAATAGGCTCAAGAACCGAACCACTGCTTGGTGGTCGAGCGGGGGCCAATATTTTCTAGTAACTAGGATGAATTCTGGAATGTGCTTGTATTAAGATGGAATGATAGATGCTAAGATAGGACGGATATAGCGATTGGTACCTCAGAATGAGGTTTTTTTTCGATGTTAAATCCAGACACCCATAAAAATGTTGTAGGGTTTGTAGATTGATATTGGGGTTTTTTTCCCGGTGTCATTTGGTCACTTGTAAGAAATTGAAGAAATGTTTGGTTAAATAAAATTTTGAGGTTTGGAATCTTTCTCTTTTCTTTTGGATTTTATGCAGAAAATTTGAATTTGGGGCCTGGCTTATGGTATGTAATCTAGGTTCTAAGCGCATATTGTCACAAATTGTGACCTCAAACGTCGCTGTACTCTGCAACTGCAATTGAACGATTGCACAAACAAGCGCTGTTAAAAGCCTCCCTTTAATAGCGTTTGCACAAACAAGCGCTGTTAAAGGGGGGTCTTTAACAGCGCTTGCACAAACAAGCGCTGTTAAAGGCCCCCCCTTTACAGCGCTTGCACAAACAAGCGCTGTTAAAGGCCCCCCTTTAACAGCGCTTGCAGTAACAAGCGCTGTTAAAGGCCCTCCCTTTAACAGCGCTTGCACAAACAAGCGCTGTTAAAGGCCCATCTTTAACAGCGCTTGCAGTAAGAAGCGCTGTTAAAGGCCCCCCTTTAACAGCGCTTGCAGTAAGAAGCGCTGTTAAAGGCCCCCCTTTAACAGCGCTTGCACAAACAAGCGCTGTTAAAGGCCCCCCTTTAACAGCGCTTGCACAAACAAGCGCTGTTAAAGGCCCCCCTTTAACAGCGCGTGCACAAACAAGCGCTGTTAAAGGCCCCCCTTTAACAGCGCTTCCACAAACAAGCGCTGTTAAAGGCCCCCCTTTAACAGCGCTTATAAAGCGCTATTAAAAGCAGCCCCCCTTTAGCAGCGGCGAGATAGACAGCGCTTGTAAAGCGCTATTAAAGACCTTTTTTAAGCACTGTTAAAGGTCCATTTTGTAGTAGTGGTTGCAGGGGCACAACAGTAGGGACCAAAGCGCAAAAACACGTCGGTGGAGAGCGGGAAAAGAGCGATGTGAAACGCGTAATTAGGGGGACGATGAGTGGCATTTTAGTTGCAGGGAAAAAGAAAGGAGAATTTGCAAATAAGGGGAAAGGTCTTAAAGAGAAGAAGAATAAAAATTATGAAGAGGCACAATTTGAATTACAGAAGTTTCCATTTACCCTTTACTCAATATTTGCGTTAATAACGACCATTATAAGTTGCAATCAAACAGAAAATTAGACAAAAGCATCACCATTGCAGACAAAGGGTAATTTTATTTGCAAATAGCCTTGTTCAAATGTAGGATAATACTATTTTACATGATATCAGAATAAAAAAACGTAACATTTTAGGTTATGATTTTTTTTGATGTTCCAATCTATCTCAAAGGGTAAATACAAAACTGCCATTGCTATTAGTACAGAATCATGAAGTTAATACAGTAATTTAGTATGGAAATAGCATTGATTGTGCAATGTAGTTATGTGCAAAACATTCCGGGATATTGAGGACTACATTGGGGAGATATGAACAAAGGATACAAATCTCAAAAGATATGAAGTATCTCGCTGGTAGAGAACATGCGTTGATTTTCAGTAGGATGTTAAAATACTCACTCATGCTGCAGTAGAAAACTTCCTCATGAAAACATTGTGAGAAAAAGTATCAATCGTAAGCCATAATGGAGTGCTATGCGGATGCGCAATAACCTGGAAAATTTACATACAAAAATTTGTTATAGGAATGAAGATACATATTTGCTAATATTAATAGTAAAAAATTAAGAATTTATTTACCGTATTCAGTTGGATAGTTGTTGATCGTGGTTTGTGTAACCAATTAAGCTCAGCAAGGACCATCTTCCAATTCTGTAGCAAAAATGTTATTATGATGTTCAATGAAAACAATGTATATGGGCAAAAAATATGACTTTTTATATGTTACCTCAGAAAAACATGCTATTTTTGCATCCACATCAGATGTAGCATTTGCTTCTACCGATCTTTTTGCAACTTTCTGAAGATAATAATAATAAATAGTTACTAATTTTAAATAATCTTAATATGAAAATGATTAATTCTGTAATGTCAAGCGTACCTTATCAAACCAAATTCTCCTATAATCACATAGTTGGACATCTATATTATTGTTTTGAAGCAAAGTAACCTATATGCAAAAAATGATTAATAAAAAAATGCAATCAAGTATATAGGAAAAAAGATTTATTAGTGCCTTACAGTCTTCTGCAAATAAGGGTCCTTAGCAGCATTCATCTGTATGAAAATACAAATCAATATTTTAAATGAAAATATAAAAATCATAAAATGACATGCTATAGATTTAATATTTTATTACATGTACGTAAATAGCAATGCTTGTCCACATTATGCAGCGTGGTATCGTACGCTCTACCTGCATGATAGACACAAATTGATTTCAAAATTAATTTTAAGAATTACTAAATGAATGAAATAAACAAACAGATATAAAGAAAATTATAAAAACTTACTTATAACAGACAGCAGAGATATTCATAGCAGGATTTCTGGGTAAACAATGTTAACTGTGTTATTTGAAACAGGCTGAAGAAGGACACTAACACGGTCAAAAGACGTGCATCTAGAAAGTGCTACATAAAGATGTCCATGACTGAAAACTGGGTTACGCAAGTCTAAACCAACAAACTTCACAGATTGTCCTTGAGATTTATTAATTGTCATGCATAAGTTACACGAACAGGAAACTGTCGTCTTGTCATATGAATAGGTAATTCTGTAGACGATGGTGACAAAGATATTCTTGGAATAAAAACCAAACTACCCGCTCTATCACCATTCAAAATTTGAGCTTCAATCACACGGGATGCGCATCTTACAACCATTAGCCGAGTGCCATTACATAGACCATCTTTTGGTGCAATATTTCGAAGCAAAATAATTGGACAACCAACCTTAATGTCTAGTTTAAAAGGGGGCAACCCAGGAGGATCCAAAGAGTTTATGTATTCAGTTGGATACCAGTTTATAATGGAAGGATCAGTATATTCAGAATCAGGAAGTTTGTCTGCAGCCAGATATGTTATCTGTTGACCAGGATAAATTTGCAATGCAGCAGAATTTATATAGTTAACATCATCATTACGTGCGAAAAGAATTATTCGTTCAGTAAGAAATGCCGGAGTCACCGTTCCCTCAATATCTAGATACTGATAAATTCTTAATAATAACTCATTTAAATCCTTGCACCTAAAAATGTGGGAGGGAAGCTCAACCACTTCTGTAGGGTTTGTCCCGACCTGATGCATAAGCAGAAATTAATTAAGTCAATGGTAAGTTGAGAGAAAAATGTCTAGTAAAATCATAAAGTACTTAGACAAATACCTCCAAAATAAATTTTGCAAAATTATTATTTTCAACGGATGAGTCATACAAACGATATTCTGATCCAAGATCAAAACTTGTATAGCGCACCATAATGCAGATCGTCTTAATGAGGCTCCAACAATTTCTTCTCGAACCCCCTTTGGTATGACTGGCAAGATTTGTCGGAAGTCCCCACCAAAAACAACAGTAATACCACCAAATGCTTTAGTATTATCACAAATATCCTTCAACGATCGATCCACTGACTCAACACAATGCCGATGTTGCATAGGAACTTCGTCCCATATTATCAATTTTGCTTTTCTGAATAATTGTGCATGTATGGATTGTTTACTAAAACTACAAATTGAGTTATCATGCACATCTAAAGGGATGCGGAATGTTGAATGTGCAGTCCGACCTCCGATTAGTAACAATGATGCAATACCAGATGATGCAACAGTGATAACTATATTTCCTAGACTGCGCAACATTGTTGCTACAGCATTGTACAGAAATGTCTTTCCAGTTTCAGCACCGCCGCTTAAGAAAAATGTAGTACCTTTATTTTCAAAAACTGACGAAGTAATTGCTGAATAAGCATTACGTTGTGCATCATTAAGGCAGTCAACATTATTCACTGCATCCAAATGTTTCGTCGTATTTATAAGTTCCTGATGTTCATGCAACAATCGATTGCCAACTATTGCATTCCAATTTCTAGTAGGAAGTGGCATCGGTGGAAAGTCAGATAGACACTTACCATACTCCTCGAGCAATTCATTGATCAGAAATAAGCCGTAATCTTCAAGGTGGCATTGAGAGGGTGTAGAAATTGAAAACATGATAGTAATTTTATGTTGAAGGTCGTCACAAATTTGCATTGAGAATTGATTCCATAATGCAAGTGGGTCGATCGGTGATATCCTGTTTTCATAATTCCATAATTCAATAATGCATTCAATAAGAATAATACTAAACAGTCGTCGTAGTTGATATCCTGTTTTCATAATTGAAGCTTCGTGAAGACATTGCTTCCATTTGAATCATCTTCGAGAAGACCTCTTGCAACGCATGCTGCTTTGAATGTAGAGTACTCAACATTATTGACAGTGCGTAAATTTTCCCATGATGTTGGTCCTCTAATAACTGTTAATAACAACCGTAAATATATAGAAGCGTTCCCCAGAGTTTGGAGATGCGAAATACATTCTACCAATTGAATATCCAGATTTTCTTGGAGTCCAGACCTTTGTGGACTTATTCCAAACAAACTTTTGAGGAAATTCTTGGTAAGTGAGATCATGTGCTGACTCATGTAAAGCACAACATGTAAAAAATTCAGTTAAAGTTGTCTTCTCATTTTCAGCTCTAGACCATATTGTAGCATGGTCTTCATCTGGATTAAAAATAACACGGTGTTGCCCTGGCAAATGAAGCATCAATCGTTGTACTGATGGGGTCTCCTGATGTAAAGGATGTTCAAATAAACGCCAAGCTGCCTCGGGGGGGGGGGGGGGGGTCCAATATATCTTGCATCAAGGTATTGCTGGATCTCATCTACTGCACCCAATACCATTGTGGTTCGATCATGACCTTTATAAATGTACTTATAAATGTATTTGACATATCTTATTCCGGCACAAACTTCGACATTAATATGGAAATTAAATCGTCTAGAAAGATACATATTGTATGGAACAACATCTCGGTTATCAAACTGATGACCCCTTACAGTATAGATATGTCCAATATTACGACGACGATATATAGGATATCCATCACGATCCATTGTTGTTGAATCTACATAAGTTCTAGGGTACTTCTTAGTACATTTACCATTATCCATACATGAAGAACCTGGATTTCGAGCACCACATGGACCGTGAACCATACATTTTATAACGGTATCGAATAATTCCGGATCTTGAGAAGGATCAGGAAATTCAGCACAGACAATTTTATCAACTTGATCACATGTATGGATCTTATCTGGACCATGAAGGAAGAAAAGAGCATGCATGTGTGGAAGCCCACGTTTCTGAAATTCAACGGTGAAGACATGAGCTACTTTCCTTCCGAATACATTTTTAGCATCAATCTCCTTCATTAAAGCCTTTCTTTTTAACTCAAAAACACGGGCAACTAAATCGGGGCGATCGATAGACTTTTGGTGAGGTAGAAGAGCATTAGATATTTCAGGCCAATTTGGATTTGCAGTCATGGTCAGAAATATATCTGGGTGGTGATTATATCGTGTGATAGCCATCGAGTCTTGGAAAATTTCAAACATGTGGCGTGCACTTCCAGTGAAAGATGAAGGAAGTATCAATTTTGGAGTGGGTTTCGAACCCGTTAAGACCCTAAAACCCGTAATGCCTCTATATACGCGTATTCATGGCTTTTGGCTGTATGCTGGCGTATTTGGGGCTCTAGGAGCCGTATTTGGCCGTGAAATTTGGAGGCCCTTGAGATAGAGGCCCGAGCTATCATCTGAAGGAGATTTGGGGCTAATTGGAGAGTTTTAGTGATATAATTCCTAACTTTACTCTTGTATTTTGCATATTTAGCGCGTATTTTGAGTATTTGAACATGTATTTGTCTATGAATATGGTTCCTTTTTTCTCCATGCGTGGCTCAAGGAATGAAGTAGACACCGGAGAGATTCTGGAAAATATGGCGTCTAATAATGAAAGGTGGAGCGACGAACACGCCGCACCTAGATATGGAGGAATGCACCGGGTGGAGCAAGTAGATAAACTTTCTAGCAAATTTGATTTTCTTTCCACCCAGATCTATGCATTCATGGTAGGAGCATGTGGCTCCAACACTCAGCAAGTGGCAGCGGTAGAAGCTGAAGTCTTAGGAGACTTTGATGGTGGGGATATATCGGCACCGGTGGATTAAGCTAGTGCCCTCTTTTATAATCCGACGGGTAATGCACCTTATCCGCCAAGGACAGGCTCGTTGGTTATCGACATACGGTAGGCGCATTGTGCTTGGCAATTGTCCTCAATCATCCTTCACGCCACTATCATGTGTAGAGTTCGGATTAATGTTAAGAGAGCTCTAATCTATGCCAATTTGGTCACAACTGACATATGCATCGATATCTGTAAGTCCCTGATAGAGTTCAGAACGGAGTTTTTGTTGATTTAGTTTGATGAACGTCAAACGATTTTGTTCAGTTGCTGCCCAAGCATCAACTATGAACTCTTGAAACAATTTGCCAGCTCGTAAAATTGACGAATACTCAGTATGTCTTTCAAACAGACGGTAGCTATAAAACTCACACATGGTAAGGCGTCTATGTGAGGATTGATTGCGCACGGGATCCCATTGCTTCAACTCTGGTTCCCATCCAAGCTGGCCATGAGGAAATAATAAGACATAATGCAATGGCAAATAAGCAGGATGAGCCTCATTGATTTGCATGAGTTGATTATTTCCTCGAAGATGTAAAACAATATCTCGCATCCCGGTAGGTCGATAGCCATCTCCAGGTAAAATAACTGCAATCTCATCTATAGTCGGGAGGTTGTAGCGGCGTCGATCCTTTGTTGACTTATAATGCAGATATACAGGGAGATCGCGACCAGATACATTTGCTTGAATTAAGACAGAATAAGCTTGATGATATAGATGGATGAATGGGTTTATGCCTTATAGACAATTTTGAATTAGAAGTAATACATCCGTTCTCAAATGAGGATTTCTATTACTTCGTAACTCTATAGCAGAAGCAGGATCATATATGTAAAGTTGACAATAACTTGCTGTTTGATTCAGTTGTGGTAGGAGTGATCCTGTTCGATGACGTAATTCTCCATGAATAGTAAAAGATGTATGACCTCTTCCTGGAATCAATCTTTGATCCAATGTAGCACCAAGACTGGTAAATGCGTTAGCTGCGTTATATTCCCGAGTATATTTTCGAAATGATTTTGATTGCTCATTGTTACCATCATATAATTCGCGAATTGATGTAGGGGGATCAATAAGAGTATCTAATTTGACTTTTCCTTGCAAACAGCATGTTCCAAAAAGATGAGTTGTCAAAGTTGACCTTGACAATTGTTCATCCAACCAATGTAAAGCCGAGCAATGCGGGCATGAAATGTTCATTAAGCCAAGAGAATGCCGAACAGATTCCACAGTTGTTGGGTGACAAAGTATATTTGGAATTGACCTACAGAATCTAGTTTAATGTCAAATTACAGTAGTATAGACTAAGTATTATGTATGATCAATTTGATACTAACCTGGTATGATGTTCAGCATCTTGTGCAAAAATAAAACCAGATATGTTTATCTGTTCTTTTTCTTGTTCTATCCTTCTGGGTTGAGCAAAGGACCTATCCGAGAAAAAACATAATTAAGTACAATTATAGTAAAGTAGAGTAGAAATGATTTTATGTTAGAATAGTTGATTTTATGTACATGCAAGTCGAAAATAACATAGATAACCTAGCAGAAGGTTCAGCATCTTCTCTTGAAATTGATGATGAAGGTGGTAAGTGAGGTATATCGAGAATGTTGGTAGGAGTGATAAATCGAGAAATGTTTAATTGTTCTTTCTCTCGTTCTCTCGTTCTACGTTGAGCTAAGGAACTGCCCAAATTTAAAAAAAATGAAAACAATTAAATTAAAATATCTCAAGAAACATAGATTTTATGAACTTGCAATCGGATAATAAAATAGAAAACCTGGCAGAAGGCAGAGCATATCGATCAGAAATAGTATCATTTAGCGAGTATGAGACCTCATGGACCTCTTCAGTTAGGGAAGTCGATGATGAAGTAGTTTCTTGATGTATATCTAGTGTGTTTTTATGAGTGATAAATCGAGTAATGTTCCGTTCGTTTTTCTCTCGTTCTCTCCTTCTACGTTGAGCTAAGGATCTAACAAAAGTTAAAACAAAAAGGAATACAATTAAATTACAGTATCGCAAGAATAGTGGATTTTATGCATAGGCAAGTGGGTAATAACATAGATAACCTGGCAGAAGGTGGAGCATCTTGTTCAGAAAAAGTATAACTTCGCGAGGCTGAGACCTCATGCACAGCTTCAATTAGGGAAGTTGATGGTGAAGTTGTTACTTTTGGTATATCGAGTGAGATGTTAGGAGGCCTAAATCGAGAAACCTTTATTTGTTCTTTCTCTCGTGCTCTCCGTCGGCGTTGAGCTAAGGAACTGCCCAAAGTACAACCGAAAATAAATACAGTTAAATTACATTAGGGTAGAATAGAAATTATGTACATGTAAGTGGATAAATACCTGGCAAATGGTTCAACATAGTGTTCAGAAATCATAGCAGTGTGTGAGGCTGACCCTTCGGAAACTTGAGATATGTTTCTATGTTCATGTTCACGATGTCTCCTTTTGCGTTGAGCTAATATGTTTTTTGCTACGAAACTATCAGCATATGCCTAAATTGAGTGTACAGGGTAAGGTTGAGTAATAATAGTATGTGAAGTATGTAACACAATGATTTATATTAGCAAATGCCATACCGGATGCATGTTGGTGTGAAGCAAGTGGAAATGATAAAGTCTTGCTGATGTTAAAATTATGACAATGTCCAACTGATTCAGCTAAAATAAACGTTAAAATAAAATAACATTACAGATGGTAAATAGTAATAGTAAATCTATGTACGAAAGAAAAAACGTTAAACAACTTTATAAAACATGTTTAATGTTGATAAGCATGTATAATTTCAACATTGCAAAGGTAATCAATAAAATCTATTATAGACTCGTTAAACAGGATGGACACGTAATTGATGGTTGTCTTCCGGACATAAGTATGGGGGATGGAAAGCTTTACGTGCGTAATAAGGGTTGGGTTGATATTTAAATGGCAATGTATCAGGGTAGGTGTATGATTTATATTGTGGGGGTGGTCACATATAGACAATGCTATCAGTATTAGGTCACCACCCAAACAATGAAACAAAAACAATCAAAATTATCTTACAACGATTTGACGGACAAAAAATTCCCTTCACATAACCAGTGTAAATTTCTTAGGTTTTATTTTTCAGGATTCATAATTTGCTCAGTTGGTCATGCAAGTTCTGTGTGGGGGGGGGTGGTGAGTGGATCGGGGGTGAATATATTACTGCACATAGAATTGAATAAATTACCCGTAGAAATGACGCGATCTCAGAGTACCTGGGTCTGTCCAAAGAACAAACGAAGAGAAATCAGCAGAGAATGAGAATCGTTCGCAGAACCATGTTTAATGATTTCTAAACAGAGAGTATGTTACGAAACTGTTGTCATTAATTTAATGATAGAAACTTACAAAAGGGCGGGACTGTGAAGTTATTAGTAAATACGATCAGTTAAATCAAGTTAATTGGTTCTGTAGCGTGTATATGTAATAAATAGAGATGGGAATTGGTGTATTTTATCTCTCTCTATCTCTCTCTCTATCTCTCTGTGTGTGCGAGCGCGCGTGCGTGCGTGTGCGTAGGCGCGCGTGTGGGGGGGGGGGGGGGGGTATCGGTGGATGTGGATGAGGGCAATATGATAATGGTGAAGTTCAGATGGTTAGAATAGGAACATGTGGTATTTAGCCTTTCTCAGATTCTTCTCGTTAGATTTAAGAGGGAAAACATGAGAAGAATATGAGTACAGAGTCAATATATGAGAAGAATATGAGTACATGCTAGATATTTGAGAAGAAGCTGAGTAACAAATTATATATGAGAAGTCAAATAATATATGAGAAGAAATTGATTACAGGACTAATAATATGGTAAATTTCTTAAGTTTAATTTGCATGATACTCATTGGTACTCATCCAACATAGGTCAACATATTTGGAAGAGTCCATAGCGTAGCAGTCAATTTGTGATACAAAATTAGAGTGTTATATATTGTTAGTTCTAAATTCGGGGCAACTGTTAGATTTATGATAGGTGTATTTAGGTAGCATACGTATCACTCATTGATCTGCAGACGTACATAAGCACATATTCAATGATTGTTGTCTAGCATATAATTGTAGCAGGAATATGTTTTCTTATATCTGCATTTCACATAATTATAGCAGCAATATAATCGTGAAGTTTAATAACAGGAATACGATCTGGTTTCTAGCATGTAATTAGCATAATGTTAGTGAAGTGTTATACCACAAACATCACATAATCCTACGTGCACTGTAGGATTCCGTATTTTGAGGAAGCTTGCTTGGCAATTGGGTAAATTTATATGTTTACAAACATGCAAATATAATGTAGGGATCTGTCACATTTGTTTGGCAACTGACACATAATTCATTAATCATAGGTAACATAATTATCAAGGAACAAATGAACACAGATAATTTACCTTATTGCAATTATTATTGAAACATAGATAATTGAAACTAATTGGGTGGTAGTTGTAACATGTTGATGAAATGAAATGAAAGAACCTGTTAATGCTAGTTCAAATTGAAACTAATTGGGTGATAGTTGATACATGTTAATGAAAAAAACCTGTTAATGAAATGTAAAATGAAACTAAGTGGGTGCTAATTGAAAAGCATAAAATTGAAAACATAATGGAAAATAATTTGAAATGCAACTTGAAATGCCAACAATATGGGGACTAATTGAAACTAAGGCTGCCAACTTGAAATGCTACTGAAATGATAATGAAAAAGCTGGGTGCTAACTGTAAAAAAAATTGAAATGATAATTAATCAGATGTGAAATGTCAAAATCTGGGTGCTAATGAAGATAGTTGCATGATTGGGACATAGTTTGACAGAAAGAGATGCATATGATGGCCTACAAACAGCAAGGAGTGGTTACTAACAACCATGGAAGAAGCCAAGTGATAGAGCTCTGATTTAGATTAGGGAACAACCCCAACTTTGTTTACATTTACGTCTCATTTTGTTTGAGTAGCTTAGAAGCAAAAAACCCTATTCCAACTGGCAAGCATCTGGAAGTCACATAGCCATTCCAGGGTCAGACCCTAGCCTTGGCTACTTTGTAAAGGAGATATAACCTTGATTTCGCATGTATTTTTGCTTAGTGATGCTGTAGATGATGATTATTAATGCTGAATTGTGCCTGTAATTTAACCTTTTGGCTTCAAATTGTTATTATCACGAATCAAGCCTTCATAGCTTCAGGCCGCTACGTGCATTCACTTCAATAGAATTATTTGGTTAATAGATTTGGAGTTTAGATTCTATTAGCACGAAGTTTATGGTATGTTTTCTACTAAACAACATGTTTGGGACAAAACATACAATTTAATATTTATACCTTACAAGAAAACTGAATTTTGTTGCAACTATTTCTCCAGGTTGCTATTCCAACATATTTGCATCATTTTCCCTGGCAAATGCATTTTAATTAAATGTTGGTGAATGTCCAAGCTTTTAAAATGGGATTGCTATGCGAACAGACCTTTTTGCTCGGGTCACAAACCGCTTAATTTTTAGAAAAATAACAAATTTGCCATTCAAAATTTTGCCGGCAATACCCTCTGAATTCTTCCTCCTGTTCTTTGTTTGCTCAGTTCACAGAAACACTAACCATCATTAAAATAATTATTTAATGCCATTCAAAAATTATTTTTCGAAATCCATGAAAAAGTGGAATCAATTTGCATATCCATGGAATTTGCAAATCCATGAAACAGTGGAATCAATTTTTCGATGCTGACATTGTGTTGGGTATTAGACTGAATAATGTGAAAAACGCATATTGAATAATTTGACAAATGGATAAAGATATCTAGCATATAATAACTCCCCTAAAAATTTTACCAGATGTTATCTAGCATATATGGCTAAAGACATATAATAACTCCCCTAAAAATTTCTGCTCATCTTCTCCTCAGCTTCATACTGAATAATTTGACAAATGGCTAAAGATATGTAGAATATAATAACTCCCCTAAGAATTTTACCAGATGTTATCTAGCATATATGGCTAAAGACATATAATAACTCCCCTAAAAATTTCTGCTCATCTTCTCCTCAGCTTCTGGTCTTGGTGACTCTTCCTCATATTCTCTTTTCTACCTCCTATTCATGCCAGGCACACCCAAAACACCTAATAATTTGAAGGGTTCTCCGCACAGAAACATCTATGTTGTTTGCCAACCTAATATTGTATGGTTGGCCAATCTAGAAGTCTGTGAATATTCAGGACAAATATTCATTTTCTATATTTCATTTAATGGTTTTATTTTTTTATTTTTTAGGAGAAACAAATATTCAGGTTTAGAAGAAACAAATATTCAGGGCAATGTCTGTGAATATTTACTTAAATAAACTCACCAAACATAAGAATTCGTAATCTATAAAACCTTGGTTTTCAATGTAAGAAATATCGGATATCGCAGCCCTTGCATGATTCAATGTAGCATCATGTTCTTACATGACAGACCCAATGATACCAATCATCAAATTGGGCACATGAGTGATACTCAGAAGATCTCTGTTGCTTGTAACCCGTGGTTGTGATTAAAACAGAAGCATTAAGATAGGAGAAGGAGAAAATCATGGTTGTGATTAAATTGCAAAAGGTCAGAAATTTATGGTTGTGAGTAAATGCAAAAGGTCAGAAATTTACTTGACATTGATTAAAACAGAAGCATCAATACCCGTGCAAGAGAGGAGATTACCTGCGGATCACAAGTGAGATTACCTGAGGAGATTACCTGAGGAGATTAATCGAGAAGTGAGAAAAGTTAGTTAAATCACAGAGAACAGAAGAACGGCGAACGGCGAACGGCGTAGAGGAGAACGCAGAGAAGAAGAACGGCGAACGGCGCAGAGGAGATTACCTGAGGCGTTGAGAACATCGTAGAGGAGAACGCAGAGAAGAAGAAAGGGGAAGGAAAATGCCAAACAGGAGAGAGGATCAGTTTTTTACAGTTTTTATGCAGTTTTTATAACTGGAAAAAAAAGACGTTTCTATTGACGTGGGAACTGTGGCAGTTTTTATGTAGTTTTTTTAAAGGGTGATTGTCCTAGTCATATTGTTGGGAGACACGTAGGACAAAAGGGGACACGTAGGACAGAATTCGAAAAAGGTCCTGAATTGTATAGGAGATTACATATATATATATATATATATATATATATATATTTTTTGAAAAGTATATATATATATATATATATATATATATATATTACAAATAACACGTGCACATCCGGGGGGTGTTAAAGGGAAAAAAGTAGTGGTTAAATTGTAAAAAATGTTGGGGGAGCAAAGTGCAAAAATGCCAATGACATACACGTATAATAGGTGAGAGGTGGAGGTTTAATTGGCAATGGCAAGCTTGTAATTCATGAGAATGTGTGGGATTCGCTTTGAGTGCTCCACAACAACATCCTAACCCACACCCAACTTCACATCCACCCCCCAAGTGGGCACTACCATAATGAGGTGGACAAATATAGGCCACCACTCTATCAACATGTTTGTCTTAGTAGGACAAACATCCCTTCAAGAGTCCTCTTTTATATAATAGACTAGAAATAACCTATGCACACAGTGCACTGGGACCCAATGGAAAATCCATGCACAGGATGTGGGCTCATGCGCAGTGTTAAATGAGAGAGAAGTATGCGTATGTGCGTGTGTGTATTGTCGAGGGTAAAAAAGAGAAAAGAAGAGATGAAAACACAAAAAAACACCGAGAGACAAAGTGGAAAAAGACCATGGCAAGCATGCCAAATAGGGAAGAGATTGTGTTTTTTTACAATGGCAAGCATGCACATAAGAGGAATGTAAGGGCCTTTACCTTGGAGGCTCCACAACAACACCAAAAATCACACCCAAACTCCCCAAGTGGGCCCACCGTGAAGATGTGGCAACACCATGGCCACCACTCTATTCACTCTTTTTTTTTGGAAAAATAATTAAATTTCACTAACTAACAAATAATGTACAATATACACATCAGTAAAACATATATATATAATCTAAATTTGAATGTAGATGGGGGAGAGGAAACAAGCGTCGTCATCCCCTACTAGCCAACCCTAAAAAAAATCTAAGCTACTGAGACATCAAATAAATACATGTTAGGACCAATTTCACAGGGCAATACGAAAGTTTTGCCTTCCTTCCTTCCAGTTGATGGAAGCATTGATAACACGAACGTCTTCATAAATGTCCCTGAAAATGAGAACTTCATGCTCGCCAGAGTTGTGGAACACCCTTCTATTCCTTTCATGCCATTTATGACATACCACTGAACAGATAGCCATCTATTCACTCTTTTGTCCTAATAGAACAAACATCACGTCAACCTCCCTCATTTGTAACGTAGACAGGAGTCCTACCGAATCAAAGTCAAGTTCAGCCACTCGTGATGTGCTCTCCTTCTATACATAATTCACTCGTACTCTGCCAAAGTCATTGCGATATATTTAGGGGTTTTCACATATACATTTTTCTTAAATTAGTCCATCTCGTTATAAAAGTACATCTCAAGTAATCACATTTAGAAGTTGGACACTCTTATCATGGAACATCCCAGAAATGCGAGGGCTATTCTTCTGGAATAGGAACGTTTGAGAATACATGCATCGGTTAAAGATTACTTTTGTAATTAACAAAGTATAATCTAGCTTCTAGAAGATCGATGTGTAAACGAGATAAAAGAAAGTAAGGTACCTATAACATCTCATCTGATATTATACATCTATGGATCGGTTTCATTGTAATCCATATTATCTCATCTATCTATTACTGCCGTAGACGTACGGCTTACTCGGAACCATATAAATGGGCATGTGTACGTGTAGAGCAAAGTTAGCTGTGCATGCGCACAAAAAACAAGTTCTCCTTTTTTTTTTCAATTTTTTTTAAAGAATTGTTGTACACATTCTAAAACTTCAAAACTTCAAATATGAGTGACACTAAGGATATTTGACACTCGAATCCCTCCGAAGCAAAACAAAGTTCCACTACTCGTGATATGTTCTCCTCTTATATATAGTTGACTCGTACTTCTGCCAACGTCATTATGATAAATTTAGGGGGTTTCGCATGTCTTTTTCCTAAATATATCTATCACATTTGGAAGTTGGACACTATTAGCATGGAACATCCTACAAATTAGGGGTGAGCACGGTTTGCTCAAACCGCCCAAACCGAACCAGACCGAACCAGACCGAGCCAAAAACCGAACCGAACCGCTCTCCATCGGTCTGGTTTGGTCTTAATCGTTGGAAACCGCCATTTATATTGTCTGGTTTGGTTTCACCCTGTCGAAACCGCTTAAACCGAACTGAACCGACTCCTAATATATATTATATATTGTGCTGGAAATCTGTTGGGATTTTAACCCTAGTCCATACGAACCCTAGCCTAAGGCCTTTAGACTGAGCGGTGCCGCGCCGGCCCTATTTGGCTATTTGCCCTCTTCAATCTCCAGTCTTCACTCTTCAGAGTTCAGACTGCATTCGTTTTTTTCCTGTTTAAGCATCGCTAATTCTCCATGCACTTAATGCATCATATAACTTTCTTTAACCTGGAGAAGAAAATGGGATGTGCTTAGTTGACAATGAGATAGTATGGGACTTTCCTATCTGTAGAAACATCAGTGAATTAACATGATCAACTCAATTCAGCATCAAATACCATTTTGATACAACTTCTAGTGATGAATGCACCCTAACCGCTATAGAAAAATGAAAATACATAGAACAATAATAACCGCACCTGTCGCAGTCACAGTTAGAACTCATGCAAGCGATGCAGTGTCTAATTTTTCCGGGTTTGATAAGGAGCACAGAAATGAAGCCATGTCATGAAATTATTTTAATGACAAAGTCTATATTTAGTAAAATTGGGTATATGAGGGGATCTTCCGTCATCATATGTCTGAACCGCGGTTCCAAACAGAACCAAACCGCTCCAAGCGGTTTTTGTCAGCTCGAAAATCGTCGGTCTGGCGGTCTGGTTTAGTTTGGCCTGTGAGAAACCGCTACTTATACGGTCTGGTTCGGTTTAGGTCCCAAACCGCCGGTTTGAGACCGTGCTCTCCCCTACTACAAATTCGAGAGGAATATTCTTCTGAAATAGGAACATTTGAGCTTATATGCATCGGTTAAAGATTTATTGTTGTAATTAACAAAGAAAAAATCTAAGATTGATGGAAAAACGTGGTAAAAGAAACTAAAGCATAGTTTATAATTAGCAATACAAACTAGCAAAAAAAAATGAGCCAGTGCTCGGTTGGCACTCTCTCCCTCTCCTAAGAGGCGAGGAATCGAGGCCCAACGTGTGCGCTTAAATCACGTTCTGCTGTCCAAGGATGCAAAAACATTTTTTAGCCCCTAAATTCTTCACTTATGTTTTTATCTCGTCTATTACAAAATAAGTTTCATGTGGAAACCCGATGGAAGCCCAAAAACAAATTTCATGATTAACAATGCACAAATGCAACTCATTTACATGTCAAACGAGAGAATAAACATGAACATATCTTATTTTTATGATATATGCATAGGAAGAAAACCTCTTAATTTTATCGCTTTCTTGATAAGAGGAATAATTAATTAATCCAAAAATATGCATTAATTAAATAAAATTAACAAATTCCCAATTCTTCGTCATTCATGTGTAGCAGACAAGAACTCTTTATATAAGCCATCCATGAAGAAGTTATAATAACCTTCGGTGTGGCTACGGTATATATAAGCTGAGGAGTGTATATACACTGTTTTTTGATGGGAAGTTTATGGTAAGTTGATGAGTGTGTATCATTTCTTTCTTTTCCAAAGATG
>CM061141.1:278779172-278949820 GCA_030789695.1 Scilla litardierei | reverse complement strand
ACATTCTATTGTCCATTTGATTATCTCAATTTGTTCTTCCTGCAGCCAATAAATTTTCACAAGCCATTGATTTATATACTCAAGCCATAGAACTAAATAGCCAAAATGCTGTTTACTGGGCAAATCGTGCATTTGCACATACCAAGCTTGAGGAATATGGTAGTGCCGTGCAAGATGCAACTAAGGCTATTGAAATTGATCCCAAGTATTCTAAGGTGAGGTTTTCTTATTGTTTCATCTGTCTTTATATGCATATAGAATTTATCGAGGGTTTGAATTTCATTATTTTTATGCATAATTAAGTTTGACTTTTTATACATAATTAAGTTTGACGTGCTGCAATGAGCTCCTGCCTTTTTTTGTGTAGGGTTACTATCGACGTGGTGCAGCATATCTTGCCATGGGGAAGTTTAAAGAAGCTTTAAAAGATTTTCAACAGGCACGTTTAATTAACCCAGTCCATTGTCCTTATATGGTGCTTATCTTTTAAGTCAATGATATTTTTATATAATTTAGTGGGCTAATATAAAAAAGAGTTGTATGTCTGTTATATTAATTCTTCAGTGCGATTTTCTAAATCATACATCAGTTCTCCTTTCACCCATGGATATAGATGGTATATTAGTTCCCATTATGTAATTTGATACTTGGTTGCTTGCAAATAGTGTAAGAAAAGTTATTATATTAATTGTTCAGTTTCGTAGCGAATAACCAACGAGCCAATTTCCCTTTCCCACCCACCCCAAACTCAAAGTGAGGAAACAGACAGTATTATAACTAAATGGAGACATGGACAGATTATTAAAAACTTAGGAGAAGAAGAAACTGGATAGATATATAGGAGGAGCATATGAATATAACTTGATTCGTTTATCATTATAAATGGATTGAAATCACGTGAGTTGGGCATTTTAATAGGGCTTTACAATAAGCACAGGCCCTGATTTTAAACTAAAAACAAGCTTGTTAATGCCTACTGCTTAGGCTATCACTACAAATAGCTGTAGGTACCAATACTTGATTATCCTTTCATTCGTATTTACAGGTCACATTTTACTCCTTAACTAACACTGGAATGTACTTATCTTTTCTAACCTAATCCAGATAAACCGAGACTTTGGACTTGAATTATTTCATTGGACAACTATATCATTAGCTTACATTGCAAATGTCTTATGCTTAAATTGTGAGCCTTTCCTTGATCAATGGGAAATTTTTCAGCGCTTCATTTGTTGAGTTTTTTTGACAATGTCAGAACTCTCAAGGGCATGTATGAAATTCCATTTTAGATCAGTAGATTTCTCGATCTAGCTTTTATAGAATTTCTTGAGTTGAGAGTTTCTTGATCAAACAGAAATCTTTAAATGATTTCATTTATATTGACAATGTCAGAACTTTCAAGTGCTTGGATAATGTGTCATTTCAGATCAGTAGAATTCTCAATCTAGTGTCATAGCGTTTTGAAACTAACAGAAGTGCACTGCAGAGATTCCATAAATCACAAGGGCCGGGTTGTTATCAGCAGATTTCTTTTTAATCTCCCTAATGCTTAGCAGCAGGGATAGTGAGAGTGAGCTTTAGGGATGAATGCTGCATAGTGTAGCTGGTGGAGAAGTGGGTTGATGGCATTTGTGAGTGATTGGAATTCTGATAGCTGCATGGTTGTGGGGGTGCGCCGAGGTTTGTGGGAGAAGAAGGCTACAACAGTGGTACAGTAGAGTGCAATCTGATTTGCATTAGCATGGATATTGTACCAGAACCTGACGAGTGGAACACTGTAAGCTGTCTCATCAGATATCCTCACTGTACTTGAAAACAAAACCCCGAGATCTGGTTCCACTCATTCCAAGAAGTGATATAACCATTGAGAGATGGAAAGATGGTGAAAATTTAAGCAAGAGACAAAAGATACATGGAGAAGATAGAACACCCTAGAATCTTCATTCTGGCATCATCATAAACAACTGAAAATAACAACAGATCAGTCTTTTAATAAGCTTTACAACAAAATTTAACCTATAACACGGATAATCTTAAACTAACAAACCAACATAAATCTTTACGAGCCTTATTTCTAGTCACATGATTACTGTTTCTGTCTGATACTGTAAGCAACAATTATCTTCTCTCTTTATTGGATCACGTGCTGAATCTTACTCAGATTATTCAACTACAATCTTATTTTAATTATATCCAATCTAACCAAACAACAAGAAAAATGAATTTTTGGAATTGAGCTCTTTTGATGGTCAGCGATTACATCAGATGATACATGGTTACTTACGTCACAAGTTTATTGGATTCACGAGGATATAAGAAGTGTAGGAAGCCAGAATCCAGTTTCAATGTTTAAAGCTACTAAATTGTACCAGTTGCTGCTTATGTTCCTAACCTAAATTTAACAACCAAAAACCTTCATGACACATAACATTTGAACTAAATCAAGCATTGCAAGTCTCTTAAGATATAATGTGCACAATCAGTATCACTACACGAACATCAGCAACATCAGTGATAACTACTGTCAGCATTTTATGGTTGATTTAAGCAAAACTCCTATTATCTTGGTCATTCTGCTTCAAGTTACTAACTTACTAATCATTAACATTTACATGAAGAAAACTGCAACAATTCACTTACTGATACCTTTAGTCCCCACTCTCTGATTCATCCGCAACAGATTCAAGATTTATACATCTTCCATATGTTTTGCCAATTTTTTTAAGATGGCTTCTGCCTTTTGCTGGTGTATCTGAGTAGAGTGGGCATTCAGTTAGGAAAATTCTACGAAGATGCAACGTTTTTTCATGGACTTATTGTTATATATTACATGTGTTCTAACATGGTATAGGTAAAGCGGATTTGTCCAAACGATCCGGATGCTGCAAAAAAGTTGAAGGAGTGTGAAAAAGCTGTCCAAAAGATTCGATTTGAACAAGCAATTGCTGTAAATGATTCTGAAAGACGCTCAATCGTGGATTCTATTGATTATCATTGCATAGGTATTTTCCCATGTTCATCAATAACTCAACTTATCCTTGCATTTTCCTGGGAACTTTTACTTTCCCTTCTTTTTATGAAAATTTTATGGTTTACTTCTTTTTCCATGCAAAAGATTGTCTTTCTTCTCAAAAGCCAGCACATTGGAAAAATGTAGATTCGATATTATTTCAGTCTTACAAAACAGTTATGTCTTTTTTCCTTTAAATTTTTTTGATGTACACCTTACTTCCCTCCCCCGCATATTCCTCTTTCCATATGAGCTCCAAACATATTCTAGTTTGAAGCAATTGCCAGAACTTCTTGATTTAATTAAACAACTCCAATCTGCTACCTTATTTGTTAATTTACACGTCAAAAGTTGAGACGACTTAAATGCCTTTGAGTTTCATTCTCGTTATCTGCTTTCTATTTTCGAACCTAACTCTTTGAGGCTTAGTTTGGCAATGCAGGTTCTGAAACCTATGTTTTGATTAAGTTAAAATGAAATCAAGGTGTGTAATTGTATGAACCATGGTTTCTTTTGGTTTGTGAAAATCTAAATCATATCGGATTTTCACAAACCCTAGTTTCATAAAGTTTGGGCACATTTCGACCTTAATAAACTCTACTTTGGCATCTAGACAAGTCAAAGTTCCAAACACCTCAACTTGAGCCACAAACCCCATCAAACCTTGGTTTTTGAAACTAAATTGTGTTGCCAAATAAGGCCTAATCGGTTGTTCCGTGATTTTTTGCTTCACCCAAGGCCCTTGCGCATCTAAAACTTGAAATAGTCCAAATGAATTTGAGATAATAGGCTTAGATTTGTGGTAGTTGAAAACATTGTTCGAAAAGATGGTTTCTTATGCGTGCAGTCCATAGCGCATATACGGATTATGCGGCCGATTATGCAGATTATATGAAAATAAATATAAATATATATGTTAATATATAAATAAGAATTAATATATATATAAGTATATATGTATGTGTATATTAATGTAAAAAATATTTAAAAGACTGGGAACAAGAAAAAATCTTATCAAGTTTTCAAAACATGGATTAATTGTGTGTGTGTGTATATATAATATATGGATACAACAAGCAATGTAAAATATTGGATTCATGAATAAAGAAAGCACAATTCTTAGATAACACTAAATTTACAATATTGTATTAAAATTAAATTTTATTAGAATTTGTAGTACGCTTTTGCTTCATTATATTATTCTTTTTAATAATAAGAAATGCACTTGTGATTTTGTAGATTCTCTTATCTATATATTTATTAAAAATCTAATAATTGCTTTTAGTGGTTGTTTAGATAAATAATAAAACAATAAAAGTCAAGAAGAAATTATGTTGTCAGTTAACAAATTATGTTGTATATACGGGTGCACTTATTCTATGATCAGTTTATTTGAGGGATGAGGGATATAGTTGAATTGAAATGAAACTTGATTTATGGGGTCCTCAAGTTTTACCTTACCAGGGATAATATTGTTGTCTGTTATTGCAAAATATGCAAAAATACTGAATGTTTGTTCAGAATAGTATTATGTTCAAATATCACCTTTTGTGTGTAAAACTAAATAAGCTGGAAAAATAATTGCTTAATCCACTTGATAGGGATACGATTAAGATTTGTATTTGTATTTGTATTTGTATTTTTATTTTGAGTTTGAGCCTTAGTTATTTTTAAGTCTTTTATTTTAGTTTTAAGTTTTTTGGTATTTAGTCCCACATCAGATGGGAGAATGGAAGTGTTAGTTTGTAAGCCTAGATAAAGGTCCCTAAGCTTGTATCTTGAAATCAATCAATCAATGAATCAATGACATCTTGAGACTAAAAGTCCTCCAAACCCGTGAAAGGTCCCCCTTGGTGTGAAGCATTGGAATCCTTGGTGAGGAGCCAATGAACCCTAGTTGTCTTATTTCTTCCCAAAATCATGTCACCAAATCCTTTAAACCCTTCCCGTTTGTGTCAGATTTGGTATCCGAGCACATTGAATTCGTTATTACAGATCATCCTCCACTTACGAATACATAGATCTTATATGCTTTTCTACCTTATGTGAATGGAGAGAAATTTTCTCAAGACGTGCCTCTACCAATTTGCATCCTGTTATATTTCAGAGATCGTGGATGAGTCTTCTCCAACTGCACGGGACTATTGGTTGCTACCCATCAGTGCTACTTTTGTTGTCCTTCACCAGGTGGTGGTGAAGTTTTCAAGTTGATGAGAATGATAGGAATATAATTAAGATTTTTATTTTTATTTTAAGTTTGAGTCTCTTAGTTATTTTTGAGTCTTTTATTTTAGTTTTAAGTACTTTGGTATTTAGTCCCACATCGGACATGAGAATGGAAGTGTTAGTTTGTAAGCATATATAAAGGTCCCTAGACTTGTATTTTGTATCAATCAATCAATGAAAGCTTGAGATTAAAAATCCCCCGACCTCGTGAAAGGCCCCCTTGATGTGAAAGCCTTGGAATCCTGGGTGAGAAGCATATGAACCCTAGTTATCTTATTTCTTCCCCAACTCCCTCCACCATATCCCTAAAACCCATCCCATCTTGCGTCACCACTACATCCATGTGAATTGTCAGTCCAGTATGTCATTCCACATGTGACTTGTCTTAAACCCCTTTTGAGATTTATGCACGATTACATAGGTATGCATACAGACATATATATACGTTCTTATATATTATGTATATGGGTGTGTATACTATATGCATGTTTGCATACAGAGGAAAACTGGAGTTACAATGGCATTGTAGTGGGGCCCCTTTGTGTGGGGGGGGGGGGGGGGATGGGATCTACAACGGCATTGTAGATAGCTATCTACAATGGATAGCATGTAGATAGCTAACTATAATGGATAACACATGAAGCAATGATGTGACTTCTCATGACATCTTGATGTGCACATGATTTTTAGCATATGAATGAAATATAAAGCAACTTCGATATTATTTATGTTTGCATCAAATTCTTTGTAAAATGGACCTATTTCAATCATTAAAAAGTGAAACAATTTGACACACTTGATGCATTGGTAAATGATATCCAGCTTGATTTATATTACATGTATGGGGGCTAAAAAAAACATGTATAGGTCAAGTTGAATAGATCGGATAATCTATGAGACATCACAACTTTGCTGCATATGCAATCAATTATAGATAGCTATCCAAATGCCATTGCAAACCCTATTTTCCCACCCAGCCTAACACAATTAAATCCATGTCATGTGGAGCAACGATCGGGCAGCCAATGGATGATCCGCTATGTTCGTCTTGATCCATACATGTCTATTCAAGGTTCTAAATGTCGGGTATTGGGATCATGTTGGATTGTGGGGTTTTTGTATCATATACCGCATATCCGATGATATATTAGGATACATGATCATATCATGTGTTCATGTCAATCATTATATATAAGTAAATCTTGATAGTTAAGGGTAGTTGTAATATCGGTAGATGTCATCTACAAAATAAAAAACCATGGATAAGGAAAATATCATTGAATAATACCATATTTCATACAAAGTGATAAAATAGATTATTAATAAAAGATAAAAAAGAATTTCAAGTAACTCATTACCTATATATCATAAAAAGTTGTATTTTCTTCCTGGAATTGGATGAATGAAACATTAAAAGATTATTTCCTCACCAATTTTAAGAATTCAGTTTTGAATTTGTTAGAGTGACTTGCATGCAAGCCAAATGACATTCATAAATGTCTTAGAACTGCAAAACACATGAAGTTAGAAACGCAAATTAATTAAATGAAAATATGCCAACATAAAGTACATAACTAGTGACAAAACATAAATTACAGAGCATTTTTTAAAAAAACACGGCTAGAAAATTAAAACATAAATTACAGAGCATTTTAAACAAAAAAACAAGGCTAGAAAATTAAGAGCATATGTGTATGAGCCTCCTAAGGAGGAATTCCCTACTATGCATCTGGGTGTGAGTTGCCTGAGGAGAAATTCCCTCCTGTACATGTGAAAAGTGTAATCTCCACTGGTTTTAGATGAGTTGCACGATCATTTTTGATATTCATATTCTAAAAGCCCAACACATCAAACATCTGTTGAACCCAAAGTGGGTGTTTTGCTCGTTAATCTAGTCTGATAATATATTAATATACTTTTTAACAAACATTAGATCGATGAGCAAAATACTCAGGGCTAACTAGATCTTCTCTGCGTCAGGGTTTAATAATATGAAGATCATAATGAACTGTACCGATCATTTAACAAAATAGCATATAATGAACTTTTAACATGTGCATGGAAGGAAATTCCTCCTTGGGTTGCCGACACCCATGTTTCTTAAAAATTAACAGACATTGTAATAAACACTATCTAAAGTCATCCTAACTTTACAATGATAGCATCCAAAACTAGCAATGGAACTATTGAAATATCTTAGCAAGTCTTAGATATGGTCACATTATCACAATTCATAGATTAGTAACCCCAAGTAGTAGTTATAGCAAATATAGAAAAACTAATCCCATATTCCTAAGAAAGGGTCATATTGGCCGATATTTGACTGATACATATAGATATTGGTATATACACCAAACATTGACTGGCATTGGCATTAGACGATACACCTTTTTTGATGCATCATACTGTTTATTGTTTGAGGGCTGTTTCAGAGTGTTTTCTCACTACAAAGCGTTGACCGTGGAGAACCCGGTCAACGTGGTCAAGGGGCCCGCTTTGGGTCCCTCGGGGGCTTCGAATCGGTGCAGAAGGGGCGAGGGGAAGCCTCGGCCCTGGTTGAGACGCTCGGCCTCGGACAGGTGTGCTCGGCCTCGGCTGGAAGGGGGACGAGGGGTAGCCTCAGTCGCCCGGGTAGATGCACGGCCGACGGGTGGCGAGGGAGAGTCTCGGACCCGATTAGGACGCTCGACCTCGGTAGGGCGTGCTCGGCCTCGACAGGCTGACGGTGAGGGGAAGCCTCACTATCCGGTCGATCGAGCGGTCGGAGAGGGGCGAGGGGTAGCCTCGGCCCGTTGATCAGCTGTCCACCTGCGTGGACGAGAACGCTCGTCAGGGGGCCGGACCTTGGTTCCGGCCAAATCCCCTCCGATGCCTAAGGCAGATAGTGATCTGAGAAGGGAGGCCCGGCGGAGACGGTTCGACTCGTGAGGAGATCGTAACGGCGTCTCTCGGCGCGAGCGGGGGAGGAAGGAGATGAATTGGGGGAACGAGGTCGTTGATGGAGTACCTTAGGTTTTGTTACCTGAGATGCCGTCCCCGGTGAATGATGCCCACCCTCCCCCCATATAGGTGGCTCGTCCTGATCATGTGCCATGATGTGACATCATAGCCATCATTCATGGGGACGTGCAAATGTGGGAAGTTTTGACCTCCACTAATTGCGCCCATCTTGATGAGGAGATGAATGTCCTGAAGGTGGCCATGATGGCTGGAGTGATGGACTCGGGCGGTTGCCATATTTGGCGGGCCATGATGGCTGGCGAGTGATGGCCATTCAAGTCGGGCCATTAAGCTGAGCCATTTAAGCCAAGCCATGATGGCTGGTGAGTGAAGGCCATTTAAGTCGGGCCATTAAGCTGAGCCATTAAGCCGAGCCATGATGGCTAGAGAGTGATGGCCTTGGACGATTGCCATATTTGGCGAATGTTTCCTTGACTTGGGCTCCGATTTCCTCCACTGTGGAAGTGGGCCTTCGTCATGTGTGGAGAAGCGCGGCCCGCCCGTGAGATCCTTGGGCCGAGGCCCCAAGGTCGTAGTAGTCTGGTTGACCAGTCGTAGTTGACTTGGCTCTTCCGGGCCCGGCCAAACTAGTCCCGTTAACATGCCCCCATCTTCTGAGCTCTACCATTGTTGAGGTGGAGGTCGGGAGATGTAGTATAATGTGGAAGAAGTTGTACTCTCTGCAAAACTTTGGTCCGTCTTGCGACGTTTGGCCAGGGACGATAGATCGTCAGCCCGAGATTCGTTCGGTCGTGGGGGAGTCGCCCATCGACTTACGGCCGACGAAGGAGATCCGTTCGGTGGCGAGGGGAGTTGCCCCTTGACTTACGGCCGACGAAGGAGATTCGTTCGGTGGCGAGGGGAGTTGCCCCACGACTTACGGCCGACGAAGGAGATTCGTTCAGTGGCGAGGGGAGTTGCCCCTCGACTTACGGCTGACGACGGAGATCCGTTCGGTGGCGAGGGGAGTTGCCCCTTGACTTACGGCCGACGAAGGAGATTCGTTCGGTGGCGAGGGGAGTTGCCCCACGACTTATGGCCGACGAAGGAGATTCGTTCAGTGGCGAGGGGAGTTGCCCCTCGACTTACGGCTGACGACGGAGATTCGTTCAGTGGCGAGGGGAGTTGCCCCTCGACTTACGGCTGACGACGGAGATTCGTTCAGTGGCGAGGGGAGTTGCCCCTCGACTTACGGCTGACGATGGAGATTCGTTCAGTGGCGAGGGGAGTTGCCCCTCGACTTACGGCTGACGAAGGAGTTTCGTTCAGTGGCGAGGGGAGTTGCCCCTCGACTTACGGCTGACGAAGTAAGGATCTTGTGAAGACTTTCGAAGATTCCACGGGTGCGCTCTGCCACTACTTCGTCCCACTCGGGTTGATGCAGGAGCTGTTCGGCTAGCGGAAACCCAGCAGCACAGTCGGTGGTGCTTCGGCCAGATCGGCTCGGTCACGATCGGGGGAGCGGGCTGGATGCTCGAACTCAGACGATGGCGCTTTGGCCAAATCGGCTCGGCCACGGTCAGAGGAGCGGTCTGAATGCTCGATTGGTTCAACAGCTCCGTCGCAGTGGAGATAACTTTGTAAGCTCGACAAGGTGGCTTGGCGCTGAGACTCAGATACTTGGCAAGGCGGTCGGACTCGTCTGGTCGGCCTCCCCCTGGGTCGGTTGAACTGGTGTGGTCGGCCTCCTCTTGGATGGGGCGGCCTCGTCTAAACACGGTCCCAGTTCCATTTCCAGCTTCTGTCTGGATCATATCTCCCACTTCAGCTCCAGCTTCAGCTCCAGCTCCGGCTCCTGCTCTCACTCCGGCTCCCGCTTTTGTCTGTTTGGCGGTACGACCAAGGTAGCTCGGCAGGGGCGGCACGGTGATGGGAGCTCAGCCCATATGTTTGGCGATGGCAGCACGGTGTTGGTATGGCGGACGTCGAGATAATGGCCAGAGATGGTGGTAGGGCCATCGATGAAGGCCGAGTCGGGGCTAAGCCCGACGCTTGCGAGGGTCGTTGGTGTTGTCTCTTGTCTGAAATCGATCGAGATCTCATTCTCCTTGGCGGCCTTGCCGAGCCGCTTGTAGCCCCGCGTCTTCCAGGCCCGTCTTCGGATCTAGAAGCACTCCTTGCGCCTCCCCCTCAAGTTGGCCGAGGCTGCAATGCCGGTCGTCGTGTGATCCGGCGTTGTCGCGGCCATGACAGCCTTATCTACAAGCTTTTTGTGAGACATTTGTTGAATCCGGAGGATGTGGCTTTTAATCACCATCTCGCAAGAAGTTTAAGAGAGGAGAATTGTTAGGGAAGCTCTTGTAGTTGTCTGATAGCACACAATTAATTAGCAAGGGAAAGGAGGATAGTTTGACCTTTTTGCTGGGTCGGCTTCCTCTGGGGTCGGCCTCGGCCTGGACTGGTCAGCCTCAGCCTCGGCCTGGACTGGTCGGCCTCCTCAGGGGTCGGCCTCGGCCTGGACTGGTCGGCCCCCTCTGGGGTCGGCCTCGGCCTCGGCCTGAACTGGTCAGCCTCGGCCTCGGCCTGGACTGGTCGGCCTCCTCAGGGGTCGGCCTTGGCCTCAGCCTGGACTGGTCGGCCTCCTCGGGGGTCGGCCTCGGCCTCAGCCTGCACTGGTCCGCCTCGGCCTCGGCCTGGACTGGTCGGCCTCCTCAGGGGTCGGCCTCAGCCTCAGCCTGCACTGGTCAGCCTCGGCCTCGGCCTGGACTGGTCGGCCTCCTCAGGGGTCGGCCTCGACCTCAGCCTGCACTGGTCAGCCTCGGCCTCGGCCAATCGGGCGAAGAACGGAGCGTGATCTTCTGCTGCCGCTACCACCACTCCGCCGCTAGATGCGATCAGACAGCCGCTGGACAGGGACGTAGGCAAGCTTGATGAGCTCGGAGGCCGGGCGGATCGGAGGAGGTGTGCACGGTGGGAGCCTGCCGGCACTTGGATCCGACGTGGCCTCGAAGCGACGTCGATGTTACGGCACGGGAACCCCAATACAGGGTCAGATCTGCTCCGACGATGGCTTTGGGGCGATGTCGTGGAGCTTAGATCGAGCTTGGCTGGGCTGGGGTCGTCGTCATCGGCACCGGTAGAGCTCGGATCGAGTTTGCTGAGATCTGAAGGTTAACTCCTTGGTGCTCGTTCATCAATCAGGAGGGTTGATCGAGCGAGGTGGTGGATTCACCGATGCTCGCACAACCTCGGGTGCCTGGATCTGGATTGAACACTGCTGGGGGGAGCTCTGATCCACGCCGCCTGCCCTCGTAAAACTTCAATCGAGCTTGCCGGAGCTCAGATGCGCGTCGCTGGCGAACTCCTTCGATCGGGCTAGTTGGGGAGGAGCAACTTTGAGAGTGCCTCGCGATTTGAGCATCCCCTCTCCTGGCGCGTTCGGCGCGACCTCCGTCCGTTCCGAACCTCGCTCTCCCCCTCGTAGCAGTACATCGCCGGAGATCGCCGGCTACTGGAGCGGATCTGGAATCCGTCCCATCCTCTTGTCGGATCAAGAGGTAGAGATCTTGATCTCGGCCGTCGTCGTCCGCGATCAGCCAACGAAGAGGGATCAGGGCTTGGACGAGAAGTGCGCAGCCACCACCCGCCTCCTCGGTCGGTCGATCGCCAGCCCCGCCGAGGTTTGCCTCGTCTGATCGCCGTCCGCTCCTCCACGTCCTTGCCAGGTGTGATATTGACGACAGCACTCTTGGAGAGCGTGGAGGCGATGGATCTCCGGCCAGCCTGGTCACCCCTGGGGACATTTATGGGCAGGGCCGGCCATCTACAGTTTTCAACAAATGGTGGATCTGGATCAGGGGCCATGGGACCAGGGCGGCAACGATCGGACGGTGATGCTGATGCTGCGCTGCTTTGGCAGGAGCAGAGGACGATGACACACGCTCATAGGAGGGGCACACGGTGAGGGTCGGAGGCGGCATCACGTGCATGTAGAACTGCGGCGAGTGCTTCAGGATCCGGAGCTCCTAAACCTCATTCCGCAAGCGGCGGTTCTCCTCTGTCAAGTTCTCGCATCACCTTTTCATGAGCTCGCAGTCCACCTCCGTTTGCTTCAGCTTGGTTCTCGCTTGACCGTTCTGGAACCAGACCTCCACTTGTCTCGGCCGCCGGTTCAACCGCTTCGTCAACGCTGTTGTCTGGGATGGGAGGATCTTCGGTCTGGAGGAGTTCGGCAAGGAGCGGCGCGGATCGTTCCTTGACTCAGCGGCCTTCGATCGATTGACTTATCGTGCCCGGATCTGGGCGGATCAATCGAACTTGGATCGAGTTTGGGAAGAATCATAGGAAGAAGATCAGGAGCCCGAGGGGCTCGGTCCGTCAAGGAGGTGATCTTGGTTCGTCGAGGAAGCCTCGGCATCTGGTCTTTCGGACCTTTGATTAAATGAAACGAGTTGTTGTCGATGTGGATACTAACATGGGTGTTCGACTCGTTTCCCACAGACGGCGCCAGATGTTTCAGAGTGTTTTCTCACTACAAAGCGTTGACCGTGGAGAACCCGGTCAACGTGGTCAAGGGGCCCGCTTTGGGTCCCTCGGGGGCTTCGAATCGGTGCAGAAGGGGCGAGGGGAAGCCTCGGCCCTGGTTGAGACGCTCGGCCTCGGACAGGTGTGCTCGGCCTCGGCTGGAAGGGGGACGAGGGGTAGCCTCAGTCGCCCGGGTAGATGCACGGCCGACGGGTGGCGAGGGAGAGTCTCGGACCCGATTAGGACGCTCGACCTCGGTAGGGCGTGCTCGGCCTCGACAGGCTGACGGTGAGGGGAAGCCTCACTATCCGGTCGATCGAGCGGTCGGAGAGGGGCGAGGGGTAGCCTCGGCCCGTTGATCAGCTGTCCACCTGCGTGGACGAGAACGCTCGTCAGGGGGCCGGACCTTGGTTCCGGCCAAATCCCCTCCGATGCCTAAGGCAGATAGTGATCTGAGAAGGGAGGCCCGGCGGAGACGGTTCGACTCGTGAGGAGATCGTAACGGCGTCTCTCGGCGCGAGCGGGGGAGGAAGGAGATGAATTGGGGGAACGAGGTCGTTGATGGAGTACCTTAGGTTTTGTTACCTGAGATGCCGTCCCAGGTGAATGATGCCCACCCTCCCCCCATATAGGTGGCTCGTCCTGATCATGTGCCATGATGTGACATCATGGCCATCATTCATGGGGACGTGCAAATGTGGGAAGTTTTGACCTCCACTAATTGCGCCCATCTTGATGAGGAGATGAATGTCCTGAAGGTGGCCATGATGGCTGGAGTGATGGACTCGGGCGGTTGCCATATTTGGCGGGCCATGATGGCTGGCGAGTGATGGCCATTCAAGTCGGGCCATTAAGCTGAGCCATTTAAGCCAAGCCATGATGGCTGGTGAGTGAAGGCCATTTAAGTCGGGCCATTAAGCTGAGCCATTAAGCCGAGCCATGATGGCTAGAGAGTGATGGCCTTGAACGATTGCCATATTTGGCGAATGTTTCCTTGACTTGGGCTCCGATTTCCTCCACTGTGGAAGTGGGCCTTCGTCATGTGTGGAGAAGCGCGGCCCGCCCGTGAGATCCTTGGGCCGAGGCCCCAAGGTTGTAGTAGTTTGGTTGACCAGTCGTAGTTGACTTGGCTCTTCCGGGCCCGGCCAAACTAGTCCCGTTAACAAGGGCTAATCCTATGTATGCAATATCAGTCGATTTGGAAACCATTAACATATGCATCAAGTGCATTAATTTTTTTTCATTTCTTCTACAGTTGAAGTAGAGTTCATATTTCAAAGAATTTGATGCACATGTACATGATTTGCTATGTATCCAGTGCCAGATAATTTTAAAATCATTTACATATGAATCAAGTGTATCAAATTCCAACAGTTAAATATAGTTCATTTTAAAAGAATTTGATGCATATGTAACTGTTATCTAATCAGTTGGTATTTATACATAAGACTATTAATGTGCAAATATTAAGCTGAACGGAGCAGATTATCCTTGAGATGTTCCATCTTTCATCCATGTGCTATCCATTGTAGTAGGAATCCATAATGGCGGAATCTGTTTTACATACACGCGTGCACATGATCAAAAAGTTAGACTAAAATTTCTGTTTATTTTTTTTTGCAAAAAACTTAATGTCCAAAGTAAAATTATTGTGAACCCAAATCTTAAATTCATTCCATTGGATATTATTTTGATATCATTCACCTATGCGTCACGAGGGTGACAAAGTGTCACTTTTAATAAAATTACGTATCCTTCATTTTTTGTCGCCACCTGGTGCATGGCTAAAACATAACAAAATCATATAAATTTTTGCTTGTTGACAGATAAGTTAGATCACACCACCGAAATGAATTTGAGATTTATATTGACAATTTTTTATTTTGGTTGTTAAGTTTTCATTCAAAGATAAAAATGGAGATTTTGTAGGCCACATATATATAATTATATAAAGTTCTAGGTGTTGGGATCTGTGATGGCAATGGAAACACTAGAGGGAAGGCGACTATTGTTTATGAAATAATAATATTCTTGTAGAAAATTATCCCTAATATCAAAATTACTGTTACCTAATTTTATCTTAATCAACTTACTTGCTATAATAGAGATAAGCAGCTGAATGTAAAGTACAAATAAGAAACACGTCATAAAGATCATAATCGCAAACACACAATCTTATCATGGTTTATCCCTTCTGGGCTAGTCTAATCTCTAAAGCTCCGTTGGGCCTTAATCCACTATTTCAACAAATAGTTACAACCACCTCACATCCAATGAGGATTTTACCTTGCCCTCCTACAAGAGTGCTTTTACAAACACTTTATGTACAACACGGATTTTTCCTCACAACCCCAAGTGATAATACATATAATGTTTTTGTAGATACACTTACATTTAGCCTTTGATTGAAGCTCTTTGTGTGGAAGTGCAGCTATAGGGGAAACTTTGATCTTCGTAGATTTGAAATGAAGCTTCAGAAGCTTCAGGAAGATCAAGAGTTGGCCAAAGAAAAGATTGGAAAGCTTTTGAATATTTTGACCAAGAGGAGAGTGTTTTTATTTAAAGCTTTGGAGCACAAAAAACTTGTTTTTCTCTTTTGAAATAATCTTAAAAACTTCTTATTTTAAAAACTGAAAAACCCTCAATATATAGAGGAACATTTGGGTCCAAATATTGATCAAAATGTCACTCCATTGGTTAGAAAACAGATATAAATCTGACCGTTGTACGCTGACGGGACTTAAGTAGTCGACCACTATTTTGATGGTAGTCGACTATTGGCTGGGTAGTCGACTCCCTACATAACAGTCGTCGACTATTAGCTCATTCCAGTAAGTCTCCAGAGAAGCCTAGGTTTTAGTAGTCGACTCCTATTCAGTCAGCAGTCGACCACTATTTGATGCGCTGATTTGTATCGGAATCTCTAGGATACACTATTCTAATCAATTTAAAACATTTTTAGTGTAATCCTAAGTGCGAAAGAGCTTCAACTAAGGTTTTAACATGCTAAGACAAGGAAAAGAAAAATACATCAAAAATACATAATTACATTGAAGACCCTTGGTGTATTCTTTATGCTCCAAGCTCCTTGTCTAGCTCTATTTGATCCATGGCTATGTTGAAGTCACTAATCCTTTGAGTGCTTCTTTGATTTGCTTCATATTTCTACAGTCATGTGTTAAATGACATGTTTGCTCATCATTAAAATTATATGCGGTGACTCAATATCCAACATTCTCTCCTTTTTCTGATGATGACGAATATGAATGCAAAATACTATGAATTTATGAATTAATACTCACATTTCCTGCAACACAACTTGGTAGTTCAAAACAAATGCTCTAGATATCGAGTGTTAGCGTTGCAAGTCATATTATTTATGCATGTTCATCTAATATTTCTCACTTTTGTTATCATTAAAAAGAATAATAGTGCTCTCACCTTTTGAAAATAAGATAAGAATAAATGTGCCAATATCTCTCCCCCCTAAGTAAATGCAAGATGAACATAACGTGTTTGTGACTCAATATCTATTCAAGTGTTCTAATAGTGGGGAATGCATGATACTAAAAGATAAGAAGGCACCACGTATAAAAATATACCATGTGTTGAAGTATATTCACAAAAAAATCATTAGTTCTCATTACAAAGTTGCTCATCACCTTTTTAATCCTCCACATGAATTTGAGCATACCTTTTGAAATTTTGGGGGTAACCATCTAATCCCATCAAATGTGCGTACCTGAAAAATAAAAATCTTAGTACTCTCTTCTTTTGTGTCCATGTAATTAGTCATACATGATAATTATCAACGGAAAACCAAATTCATTTGGGTTTAGACTGTCCATCATGAACAAATATATAATTATCATTAAAATGAACATTATTCACTATCAACATATTCATCTTTCATTTGGATAGTCCATCTCTTGTGTATCCAAATTTTGACAAATCCATTTTTAATCTTATGAATCCTAGTATGATGACAAATGACCTTAGCTTTTTGATTGGTCACATTATTTCCTAGACCAAATTTGATAGTAGATGGTCTATGTGAACTAATCAAATTATCTATTTTTTACATTTGTTAAACATATCCACATATCTACATAAATCGTCGTGCTTTGCCTTAATGGCAGTCATGGTCTTTTCTAGGTCACTAAACTTATCACCTAAGTCTTTATGCTCAATACCAAGGAATTTATTCTTTCAAGTTAACTCATTATTCATGCTAATTAATTTTAAATTCTCTTCCTTGATCTTTTCTAACTCAAGATTGGAAGAATTTGATTCAGAAGCTTTATGCCTTTTCTTAAGAGTTAAAAGTTCTCTTAAGGTATCCTCATATTTAGCATATATCTTTTGAAACTCTTCCTTCCAATCTTACTACTTATCATCATCACTATCATTATTACTAGAGTCAGAATCATAGTTTACCTTATTGTCCATTTTGGCCATGAAGCACATGTAGGTTTTCTCTCTTCTCTCTCCTTCTTCTTCAGATGATGAAGATTCATCGGATGTGACATTGTCTCGATCCCAAGCCGTAAATGCTTTCTTCTTTGGTTTTTTCACCTTTCAAAATTTTCTTTCGTAGGTTCTTTCTTAAGGGACACTTTTTTATGGCTTGGCCTATTACATTCATAACAAATAACATATGTGTCAGATAATCTTTGTTTACCAAGTTTGAGTTTACCAGCATTTTTTTGAAGCCCGTTATGAGAGTAAGTTGGCTCTCAATTTCATCCTCAGATGCCTCAGATGCTGGAGCAGCTATGAGAGGAAGAGTCTTCTTCTTGTTTTGCTCCTTGTCTTTCCTTTCTTGCATTTGGAGTTCGTGTGCCATGAGGTTGCCGGCAAGATCTTCCAAGGTGAGCTTGGTGAGATCATTTTCCTCCTCAATTGCCGATGCTTTAGATTGTCATTCGTGTGTGAGAGAATGAAGAATCTTTTGCACATGATCTTCTTGTGAGTATTTCTTTCCTAGCCCCGCAAGTGTGTTGACAATCTCGGTGAACTGTGTATACATATCTGTTATTGATTCACATCTCTCCATTTCGAAGCATTTATACATGTTGGCATGAAGAGAAGATTTTGAAGATTTAACTTTCTTATTACCTCATGAGGTACCTCAAGCATATTCCATGTTTCATGTGTGGAGGTAGCTATGGAGATCCGGTTGTACTCCGATGCATTGAATGCACAATAAAGTGTCGACATTGCTTTGGCATTGAGTGCAATCACGTCCTTCTCCTGTTGGGTCCATTTCTCTTCTTCTAATGTTGGCTTTATGTAGGGGTTCTCCACCATCTTCCAAAGATCATATGATATAGACAATAAGTACATCTTCATTCAATTCTTCCAACTCTCGTAGTTGAATTCGGTAAGAAATGGTAGACGAGCGTTAGATTGGCCTACGAGGAACTTGTCGTCAGTTAATGCCATTATGTATCGGGCTCTAATAATGTGTTGGGATTTGTGATGTCAATGAGAAACACTAGAGGAGAGGTGAATACTATTTATGAAATAATAATATTCCTCTAAAAATTCTTTCTAATATCAAAATTAGTGTTACCTAATTTTATCTTAATCAACTTGCAATAATAGATGTAAAGTACAAATAAGAAACAAGTCATAAAGAACACAATTGTAAACACACAATCTTATCTTGGTTTATCTCTACAGGGCTAGTCCAATCTCCCAAACTCCCTTGGGCATTAATCCAATATTTCAACAAATAGTTACAACTACCTCACCTCCGATGAGGATTTTTCCTTTGCCTTCCTATAATAGGGCTTTTACAAATACTTTGCCTACAATAAGGATTTATCCTCGCAATCCCAGGTGATAATACATATAATGCTTTTGTAGATACCGGGTTTTAGGTCGAGGTATCGGTATCGATATCAGTCTTTCGAAAATTTGGGTTTCGGTATTGGTATCGTCCGTTTCAGTGGGTTCGGAAGTAGGTTTCGGTTCGTTCGTATCGGTAGTTTTAAATACTTAAATACATATCAAATAATATCTACTTTTTAACTATCAAATACTATTTAAAAAGTTCTATTTTTTGATAACAATAGTGCTTTCAAGTTTGCCCATTAGTGGCAAAACTGCTGCTAGTCACATACACATTTTGCTAAACCTATTACATTTATTTACAAGTTTGCCCATTAGTGGCTAACCTATTACATTTATTTACAAGTTTGCCACTTAATGGCCTTTAGTGCTGCAAGTCACATGCACATTTTTCTAAACATTGCCTTTATCTACAAGTAAGGTTTTAGGTCTCAGTTTCGGTCTGGGTATCGTTCGTCCCAAATTTAGGTTTCGGTTTCGGTATCGCCCGTTTCGACGGGTTCGGAAGCAAGTTTCGGTTTCGTCCGTATCGCTAGTTTCGGCAGTTTCGTTTCGGGTATCGGTTTCGGTTTCGAAGATACTTTAAATATGTATATACTATACACACACAAAGGTTCTTAAATCTAAACCTATCAAATACTATTAAAACTTAACAAACTAAAATATTAATCATATACTATCAAATACTAAATACTAAATAGATAAACTAAATTTGAGTTCGTAATCATATCAAATACTAAATACCTAAAGTTTGGTACTTAAATACTAAATATTAGATAAATGAATAGATCCTAAAGCTTGCCTTGCACACCCACCGTTTTACCTTGTGCACATACCACTTATTTTCAAGTTTGCCAAAAAATCGCTGGGCGTTGCTTTGCACACCCACCATTTTGCTTTGCGCACATACTACTTATTTACAGGGTTGCCTCAAAATATCCTTTTGATATGCATACCGACGGTTTTACTTTACGCACATACTACTTATTTACAAGTTTGCCTTTTAAAAGAACACATCATCTCCTGAAAGGCGACTCGGACCTCTCTACTCTCTCTCTCTGCTCTCTCTCACTCTCACGCTAGATGGTCGAGGCGGATTCGACGAGGCAGGAGGCAGGTTCGGCGAGGCGGCGACGCAATGAGGTGAGTTCAATTTGTTCATCTTCTTCCTTTGTCCATTTTCTTCTTTTTAGCAATTTTTTCTTGGTCTGCATCTTCTTCGCCTAATTCTTCATCATTTTCAAGCCGAAACTCGAGGGTTTTCTCCTCTCTTTTAACTGAGCTTTCTATGCAACATATTGATTCACGAAATTTTTTGGGTTTTTAAGAGAATTTTTATTTAATTACACGTTCTTCTTCATCCATTTTCGATCGGTACTGAACGGTATCGGTCAGTTTCGACCGGTATCGGTCAGTTTCGACAGGTATCAGCCGAAACTGACCGACACCGTTCAGTATCGACCGATACTGAAAATAACCATTGGTTTTGATATCGTCAACTGTTGATACCGATACGATATGGATGATACCTAATGGTATCGGCCGATACTTCAAACCCTGTCTACAAGTTCCTAAACACTGCCTTTATTTACTAGTTTGTCTCAGAAATTGCGTTTATTTACAAAGTTTGCCTTTAGTGGCTTTTAGGGCTCTTTCTATTGCTGGCTTGCCTCCTCGACTCGATTGAAACGAAGGTGGGAGGCGCGGGTTGGGGGGGGGGGGCTTGAGGCCCCGGTAAGTCTTCTTCCTCTTTCCCTTCATCATCATTTTTTTAGATTTTCTTGTTTGAGATTTTGAGCTTCTTTTTGTTTATCTTCTTTTCTTGTTCATTTTCTTGTTCTTCATTAAAAAAACGCAGATTTTGAGGTTCTTCGTCATTTTTTCTTCCTGGGTTTTGGTCGAAATGCTGCCATTCCAGTCGGTTTTGGCCGAAGCCACCAAAACCGACTGAAACGGCAGTGTTCTGGTTGAAACCGATAACTAAGGGGTTTCGGTCTTGTTAGGTGTCGATACTGTTACGATACGGCCGATACCAACTGGTATTGGCCGATATCTAAAACTTTGGTTGATACAATTACATATAGCCTTTGATTGAAGTTCTTTGCGTGGAAGTGCAGCTATATGAGAAACTTTGATCTTCATTTCAAGGAGATACAATTACATATAGCCTTTGATTGAAGCTCTTTGTGTGGAAGTGCAGCTATATGAGAAACTTTGATCTTCAAAGATTTGAAATGAAGCTTTCGGAAGATTAAGAGTTGGCCAAAGAAAAGATTGAAAGGCTTTTGAATATTTTGACCAAGAGGAGAGGGGTTTTCTTTAAAGTTTTAGAGCACAAAAAACTTGTCTTTCTCTTTTGAAGTAATCTTAAAAACTTCTTATTCTAAAAACTGAAAACCCCCAATATATAGAGGAACATCCGGGTCCAAATATTGATCAAAATGCCACTTAACGTTTAGAAAAAACTGATAGAAATCTGACCCTTGTAGGCTGACTGGACTTGAGTAGTGGACTACTGTTTTGCTGGTAGTCGACTCCCTGCACAACAGTCGTCGACTACTAGCTCATTCCCGTAAGTCTCCAGAGCAGCCTTGGTTTTAGTAGTCGACTCCTATTCTGATACGTAGATTTGTAACTGAATTTCTAGGATACACTATTCTAATCAATTAAAACATTTTTAGTGTAGTCCCAAGTATGTGACAGCTTCAACTAATGCTTTAACATGCTAAAACAAGAAAAAGAAAAATAAATCAAAAATGCATAATTACATTGAAGACCCTTGATGTGTTCTTTATGCTCCAAGCTCCTTGTAAAGCTCTGTTTGATCCATGGCCTTGTTGAACTCACCAATTCTTTGAGTGCTTATTTGATTTGCTTCATATTCATGCACTCATGTGTTAGATGACATGTTTGCTCAGCATTAAAACTATATAGGATTAAAACTATATGGGACGACTTGATATCCAACAATAGGTAGATGGACATATCATAGATTGATTCATTAATACATGAGATGTTGATAGAAGCTGAAATTGTTCTAATCAGGCCATTTAGGATGTGTTTGGTTTCTAAGAAATGGAAAGAAAGAAAGGATGAAAGTATTATCTCTTGTTTTGTAGAAAGAACAGAAATGAAAAGGAAAAAGAAAGAAAAAGAGGGAAAACTGTATCTTACAATTTTCTTTCTAATTATTCCGCTTAACCCCTGGGGAAAATGTGAGAACGATACAAATATTTTAAAACAAAACCAGCATGTGCCTATCCATATTTGAACTTGAGACATCTTTAGCAAGGAAAAGTTTTCAAACTATTAAGCTAACTTAAAGTAATGTTGTTGTATTTTATTTTTCTATTTAACTTTTTCAACAACCAAACATCAAAATTACATCCTTTTACTTTCTATTTCTATTTCTTTCTATTTCTTTTATTTTTTCCCAAACCAAGCACAGCCTTAATGATGATATGTTTTTATTGATGATGCAAAGGATAAATTGTTTTAATTGTGCTAATTTTTTTTGAGAAGAGTTCTTAATTTAATATTAGCTCCACATTTTAACATATGTGACCTGACTTCAGTGAAAACTGAAGTATTTGCTTACATTAGTGTCTTGGTTTCTTTAAGTTATGAAGTTGCTGTAGGAAGTCTAATCTCTAATTCATTTCTTCCTAGACCTATCTTAAATTCGTATTATATGCATTCTTACAGTTTTCCTGTTTATATTATTGTTTTCATTCTGAGGAAACATTCATGATTACATAGTGTTTTTTCATTTAAAGTTTACGGACGTGGCTGACAATGGGTATTCATGCTTTGGTTGTGTAGGATAATCAACCTTCATCTTGTTTGTTTGGATCCATGTTTAATAATTATGAACCATTAGTTAGAAACTTAGCATCTGCCTTCAGAAAACATGTCTGTTAACAACAAACAAGGAAAGGAAAGATCCTTGTTCTTTTACCATTTGTTTTTCCTTGTTCTCTTTTGAATTATCAGAATGACTTATATTAAGCATTTGAGTGTCTTCACATAGGGTAGTCTGGTTTCCGTATTTTTTCTCTTCTACAACTGTCATTTATAAGAGGACTGAAACATTGAGTTTGTACAGAGGTGGAGCCACACTATACCGGCGCAAGAATAGAGGGAGAAGTTGTAACATTGGACTTTGTGAAGAAAATGATGGATGATTTTCGGAACCAGAAATTTTTACACAAAAGGTATTTTCCTAATAATCATGTATATCAGATTGCATGCAAGATAAAGAACACAACCCAACACCTTGGCCACCACCAAAAAAAACCACCACAGAGAGAGAGAGAGAGAGAGTTTTCGTGTGTCGTTGTTTTCCTCTGGCCTCTGATTATCTTCTCAAACTGTTTTATTTATAGGTATGCCTACCAAATAGTTTTACAAACCAGGGAAATGTTGTGCTCTATGCCTTCACTTGTTGATATAACTGTGCCGGATGGGAATCATTTCACAGTTTGTGGCGATGTGCATGGTCAGGTAAGGAAATGGAAGAATCGAGATAACAAATATTTTGTTCTGATTTTTCTTTGGCCTTGTATTAATAATTATTTATTCATATTCCATTTTAGTGAATTTTTTCTTCCCTATATTTCTAACCGTAAATCTTGTAAGAGGTTGAGGTTTTTGTGATCAGTTAATTAATAGGTTTCTGAATCTGCCTGAAAATATTACTTTGTGTATGTACACAAAGTCTTTTCATGAATTTTCTGCAAGATCTTGCACATTTCTTGATAAACCGGCAGTTCCTAGTGTTATTTGCAAGAAAATGTGTCCTTGTAATTCCAAAGTGATATTCTAATATTTTACCAGAAATGGAATATTTTGCATTTTGGTTCCACTGAAATTTGTTTAATACTCCTTGGCACAGCATTGCTGCAGCTTGTAATGTCGGGACTGTATCCGTCTCCTAAGTCTCTATATGTTAATGTGTTCTGACGCGGTTTTGCCTTCTATGTATAAATAGGAGGTTGGCCTGTGTGCTCATGTTCCTAATGAGAAAGTTCTTCTGGATACAGTATAGATCATACAATGGGTAAATCAATATTGTGGTTTCTTATGTTCAAATTATTTTGGGGAGAACCATTCTCCTTTTTAACATTTAGTCTATCCCTCCCATTTCTCTTCCCTTAAGAGTAGGAGCTACTTTATGTGTATTCTCAATATTTATTATTCTCTTGTAATCCTTTAGTGCATTAAATCTGTAGCTTTTGGAGAAGTGGGGGCCATATTTATTAAGGGTATAAAAGTAGCTGGTACATCAAACCAGATCAAATCAAATCAAATCAAGTGAATAGGTAAAAGCCATCTCACCTTAAGCAATTTTAAAACTAAAAGGAAGCTAGGTACTACCAATGAATCTGACATAACTAGGGACGTCAAACTGATTGGATCTGTTGCTATCAGGTCAGCCCGAGTGTGGCTGATTAGTGAGTTTATTTAAACGGTACTGTCTCTCTATCCATACCTTGTCCAGTCATAATGGGGTTAACCTCACTTGACTTGCATACTTTGCATGAGCTTTAGAGGAACAAATAAAGGGGGTTGTTTCTGAAAAGAAAATAAGTTATTAGATTCGAACGTGAGACCACCAACATGGTTATAAAGCTCCAACTTCTATGTCAATTATAAATTCTATGCTAGATTAATTCTGTAAACTTTTTATAGGAATTAACGTTTGCCTTGTAAAAAGAAAGAGGAAAAAAATCCCAAGCCACATAAGATTTGGTGGCTTAGTATATTAAAGTCCATAACCACCAAACTGTTTGTTGATTTTTATATTAAATGCTTGGAGCTTTAGTTATTTAACCGTGTAATCTTGGATTATTAATGATCAAATGGGTATACCCAAACTCCACCAGTTTTTAAATATGTCAGTAGGATCAACCCTTTAAAGACCCATAGGTGGTTATGGCTTACCCTTGCTAACTACAGGTCAGGTTCAGCACTGACCAAAATCGCCATGCCTAGGACTAATCTCAGATGGAGAAATCTTTTGTATGGAATGTAATATCCTTTTAACTTCCTTCTTCAACCACTTTCTTAAATGTGTTTGGCGTAAATAAGTTCTTTTCCACGAGCGCTTTTTTAAGAAATAGCTTTTATATTGTTAAAAATAGAAGTGCTTATGTGATATTTGAAATATAGATATGTTGAAAGGGGTTTAAGTTGTAGATAACACATGATGTGCTAGAGAGAACGCTCCGATGAAGTTAATGAACATACATAAAGAGAACAATTCAGTTATAGATTAGTTTGCGTTGGAGATCATGGGGGAGAAAAAATAAGAGGAAAAAAGGAGGAAAGATCATTTTGTTACTTGTGCCCTTCAAAAACAAACGTTTTAAGTGATGCCCAACCATCGGATTTTCTTTCTTTTTTTGCTGGTTTTTTCTTGGTTTTTTTTTTGGGGGGGGATTGGTTGCTTTAAAAGCAACGGAAGTATTGATTAGAAGCAAATTCTAAAACACCCCCAGTGTAGTAGAGAAATTTGACAATTTGCATCTTGGTTTCACAAAGTGGAGTGCCGAGATAAAGACCATTTGCTGCCTGGCAAGTAGTCTGATCTAAATTTTACTGGATGTACTCATTTTGCTTAGGGATTTGTTGCCAACTCACGTGTTTGACAACCAGGATTAAGTTTGACTTATTTTTCACGCAGCTTCTCAACGGCCATGCTCCTTGACTGACCTCAATCTTATGATGATGGTGATGTAAACACTGATATTGGTTTGATCTTTCTTAAACTTTGTGGAGTAAATTGGAATCATGTTTCATGAATCATGATGCTATTGAAGGGCTCTTAGTTAACCAGTAAATGATGTAATTAGGTGCATCGAGCATGTTTATACTGCTCTGTAATATCAAACTAGTCTTCTTTCTTGAGATCAATTGATGGGACACCACAACCACTATCTGTTCAACTCTCCTTTTTCAGTATATATATATATACTAGTTGTAACCCGTGCCCGTGGGCACGGTTCACTTAAGATTTCTCTCGCAAAATCTTTGGTCCCCGAAAAATTATTTTCACAGCAGAACAAAAAATTAGCGTAAAAATATTTAGCGGCACAGGCACTTTCGGCGGGGGCGTCTTCGGCGCGGAGCAACAAATTCGATGCAAGCATCTTCGGGGTGTAACAACAAATTCGACGGCGAACAATAAATTTGGTACCCGCGCTTTCGGCGCGGAACAAATTAGCGTAAAAAAATTTAGCAACAATAAATCTGGTACCCGCGCCTTCAGCGCGGAACAAATTAGCGTAAAAAAATTTAGCGGGCGCCTTCGGCGCGGGCGCCTTCGGCGCGGGCGCCTTCGGCGCGGGCGCCTTCGGCGCGGGCGCCTTCGGCGCGGGCGCCTTCGGCGCGGGCGCCTTCGGCGCGGGCGCCTTCGGCGCGGGCGCCTTCGGCGCGGGCGCCTTCGGCGCGGGCGCCTTCGGCGCGGGCGCCTTCGGCGCGGGCGCCTTCGGCGCGGGCGCCTTCGGCGCGGGCGCCTTCGGCGCGGGCGCCTTCGGCGCGGGCGCCTTCGGCGCGGGCGCCTTCGGCGCGGGCGCCTTCGGCGCGGGCGCCTTCGGCGCGGGCGCCTTCGGCGCGGGCGCCTTCGGCGCGGGCGCCTTCGGCGCGGGCGCCTTCGGCGCGGGCGCCTTCGGCGCGGGCGCCTTCGGCGCGGGCGCCTTCGGCGCGGGCGCCTTCGGCGCGGGCGCCTTCGGCGCGGGCGCCTTCGGCGCGGGCGCCTTCGGCGCGGGCGCCTTCGGCGCGGGCGCCTTCGGCGCGGGCGCCTTCGGCGCGGGCGCCTTCGGCGCGGGCGCCTTCGGCGCGGGCGCCTTCGGCGCGGGCGCCTTCGGCGCGGGCGCCTTCGGCGCGGGCGCCTTCGGCGCGGGCGCCTTCGGCGCGGGCGCCTTCGGCGCGGGCGCCTTCGGCGCGGGCGCCTTCGGCGCGGGCGCCTTCGGCGCGGGCGCCTTCGGCGCGGGCGCCTTCGGCGCGGGCGCCTTCGGCGCGGGCGCCTTCGGCGCGGGCGCCTTCGGCGCGGGCGCCTTCGGCGCGGGCGCCTTCGGCGCGGGCGCCTTCGGCGCGGGCGCCTTCGGCGCGGGCGCCTTCGGCGCGGGCGCCTTCGGCGCGGGCGCCTTCGGCGCGGGCGCCTTCGGCGCGGGCGCCTTCGGCGCGGGCGCCTTCGGCGCGGGCGCCTTCGGCGCGGGCGCCTTCGGCGCGGGCGCCTTCGGCGCGGGCGCCTTCGGCGCGGGCGCCTTCGGCGCGGGCGCCTTCGGCGCGGGCGCCTTCGGCGCGGGCGCCTTCGGCGCGGAACAACAAATCTCCAGGTATTTTTACGCTAATTTGTTATTCCGCTAAATTGTTTTACGCTAAATTTTTATTTTGTTTAATTTAATGGATCATGCTTCTCAACAATCTTTCCTAAGGCACTTTTAATTTCAAAGTTTAGGTTCCTACGACACTTTCCCCCCAAATTTAATCTCCACAATCTTTTCCAAGGCACTTCTAATTTCAAAGTTTAGGTTCCCAAGGCACTTTTCCCCCCAAATTTAGTCTCCACAATCTTTTCCAAGACATTTCTAATTTCAAAGTTTTGGTTTCCAAGACACCTTTTCTATCAAAATTTAACTTTTCTCACTAAAATTTTCACAAAATACAATCTCAACCATTGATTTACCAAGATCAAATCTCAACCACTCTTTGTCTTGTCTTAGTCAGCCCTAGAATTCAAAAAACACTGTCAAATGTATAATAGATATATGCATTATAATTGTGACAACGAATTTGTTTAGAATATTTTCTGATTGAATAATTCTAGTTTTTGCTATAGGGACATGCAAGTATTTTATACAGGCTTGTAGGTTTTAATGATATGCTGAATTCAGGACCAAGATAACTAAATATATTAAATTCTGTGTTTAAAAATGGCCACCTAGGCGCTTAAGTGGTCCGGTTTAACGGTTTTAGGACAATGCCACTTTGCTTAAACCTCCTTAAGCTGTCTGCTGTTCTCATCTCTGTGTGTGTGTGTATATATATATATATTAAATTTCCCATATTCTCTTAAAGAAGTGCATATTCTGATTATAAAATGGATGATAATATCACATTTCAGTCTCACTTCCATTATCCCATGGTTGTGGTACATAAGTTACAAATTATGCTGCATCTGACAAGACCATGTGGATATGCGCCAGAGTTACCACATTCATCAAACTCTTCATGGATTTGCGATTTGGATCACCCATTTCAAGGTGCATTCACGATCCAAATCACGGAAAAATTGTGATTTGATTCAAAGACAAGAAGAAACAAGAAGATCCAAATCTAATGATTTGTGATATACCATAAACATTTTACCTTTTGAGAACAATTAAACGTGGAAATAAAATATTTACGAGAAAGGAAACAAATCCTACTGCTTATTTATCACTTTCAGTCTTGTATTCATGTTTATGTGTGTGTGGGGCCATAATCCTGTGCAAAAATTTCACACGGATTATGGTGCGATTTTTTTCTTTTTTTCTTCTTTTTTCTTCAATTTTTTTTCCAATGTTTAATACACACACACATATAAGGGAAAAAAATGGGTGAACCCTTGGGGGATTTGATCCTCGACCAATCCATTATAAATTTAATGGTTTCAGAACAATAAAACAGATTCGATCAAGGGGCAAATATGGGGATTTTCTTGATGTGTAGAATACATTCAAAAGTTTGTGTTGTTGAAAAAACCCTACAAAACTCTTCTCTCACACTTTTTGCACCGAGAGTTTTTCTCACATGAAAATTTGTCTATATACACGTATGTGCGCGTGTGCTTTTGTTCATGTATAGCTAAGTAGGGATGCACGTGCATAAACAATCCTAGTGCAGTAGGGCGCAACATAACGAATCATCCGCACATATCTATCTTGCCACTTAAAGCAGCGCACCTTGTGCCCTTACCTTACATTGAAGCATTTTGCAAACCTGGCAATGCGGATATGTACCTATCAATTTCACATGCAACAAATTCTAAAAAATGTACATAATACATGTGTCAGACAAACTTGTCCGACATGACATGATATCATGAGAGGAGTGCCCATGCTACGTTGGTTACACTTATGAAGGGTGAAATTGGACTTCCATGAGGATAAAATGTCTTACAGATTCGTAGTTAAACAAAAAATCTATAGTAATTGACGATCACTCTCTGAATCCCTACTTATAAACCTATTAAACTACTTCATCTTTTTTGCGTACCAATATAGATTTTATTTTACTTTTTGGTTCATGTTTTTTCCTTTATTTCTCCTCTATGTTTTTTCTCCGTCTATTTTCAACATTTTAATCTTTTAGACGTTTAAAAACTTTTTTCTTTAGGGTTTTCAAGTTCCCTTTTTGTTTCCTTGTCTTTTCTTTGCATTATTTTATTTATTTTCTATCTTCTTGTTTAGTATTTTTAGGTAATGAATTTAGCACAAATTTTTTATGTAATTTTTTTTTGATTTCATCAGTTATTGTTCTGTTGCGGAAGTAGTCTGTTTAAATGTTTTACACCTTTAAAAGTTCTCATTAATCACTTTATTAGCCAAGGAAGTTACCCAGTAAGTAATATTATAGAATATTAGTCTATTAGATGATTTCTTGGTTGTCTATAATGACTAGAACCATTAGCTGCTGATGGTAATTGACTGGAAGCCTGAGCGGGCTTTAGTCCCTAAGCACCCGGTCATATTATGACTAGAACCATTAGCTACTGATGGTAACGGACTGGAAACCTGATTGGGCTTTATTCCCTAAGCACCCGGTCAAGTGCTCAGGTAATTTTGGTGCTTTGCTTTTTTCTCCCTCTTGAAACATTGATGTCGATCATGCTCTATTGATCATGCTCTATTTTCCACAGTGTTGCTATGATAATTATTGAATTGCAGTGTACATTTGATATATATTTTTGGTGCGCAAAGATAGTAGCGAGCTGGTTATAAGGATATTATGTAACCGAAATGTTCAAGGGTCGGTGGGTTGGGGATGTGTATGTGTGTGCTGTAGTGATAAAATGAGATGTTATGATATATTCTTATTGTGAGATGGCCCAATTGGTTAAGTTAGTCAACAATTAACACTCTCCATCATTGCTTAATCATCAAGAGATCTTTATGTATCTAATTTTAATTATTTGGAGCTTTCTAACACATGCATTAAGTGCTCATGTAACAAATCGCTTTCAAGCTTAAATAACAACATTGGGTAGCTTGATCCATAGTTTGTAGGCTCCAAATATTCTAATTTTTCCCTTGATATGCTGATCAAACTTGATTGCACGGATCATTGATTTGGTTTACCGATTGGGCGATCTCACAATACAAATATCATGATCCCATCTCACTTACATACACACTTCCATAGTGGCGAGGTTGCATTCTATGAATTCTTCTTCTTTTAGTTCTCTCTTTTTTAAGTTTTACTAGGAAATATTGTAGGTGCCATTTGGCAATGGGTTAAGACTGAAAGCAAACTCTGATTGGTAAAAGAAAATAAATGTTTAATACAAATTAAATTAAATTCTATCATTTTTAGAATTTGGAGAATGAGCCTTGAAAAATAGGTAATAACACTGTGGTGTTTGGAAACATGAAACGGGTTAAGTGCTTTCCAAGAGACAAAAGTCAGTTAACATATTTAAGTTAAACCTTTTCTATTTTATGATAATTCAAATCTACTTTTTAGTGAGAAAACCGGGTTAGTAGATACTCCTCCTAGATACATGGATTCAGAAATTCCCATTTAACCTGTTTTCCATATCGTAATATCTTTATCCGGATTATTTGAATCCTTTGTCCAAAAAAATTGTTTGTAAACCCTCTTAACCCTTGGTTTAACCGTTACTCGTGTGGTTTTACATTCATTAGATTATAGTAATGCATCTTTAATTTTGCTGTCATAGTTTACATAATTAGATTAGGTATTTTGATTTCTTTTATTTGATATATTGTATATTTCTGTGCCCAAGTTTTTTGTAGCATCCTCGCACACATGGATTCACACATTTATGTATGAGTATATAGTTTGATACTTGTATAACCTGCTTCTAATAAACTTCTGTTTTGTTGTTCCTTCTCCTTATTGACTTTTTAATTCCAATGTACCAGGCCGATGATATTTTGATATTTACACAACCACACTTGCGCACATGCACCCATGCTCGCTCTCACACACACGGTTTACATGTGCAATTGTCTCTTTGATTTCAGTTGGTGTTATATTCAATATGATTTCTGAACTGAGTTTGTCTTCATGTGCCTGTTTGCAGTTTTACGATCTGTTGAATATTTTTGAACTCAACGGACTTCCCTCAGAAGATAACCCTTATCTATTCAATGGGGACTTCGTGGATCGAGGTTCTTTTTCAGTTGAAGTCATTCTCACGTTGTTTGCATTTAAATGCATGTCTCCAACAGGTATACCCTTTCATATTGTTATGATTGTTATTAATTTTATGGCCAACCGGAAAGTGGTTATGACCATGTAGATTATTGTTAATCCTTGGTTAGACATGAAATTTTATTTAGTACAACCTTATGTAAAAAATATTGCACGGACATGTAACCTAGGTATAAAGGTGAGGGGTTACTTATAGATGCCAGAGGGAAGGGAACTAATTTTTATCTGCAATTTCATAACTGTTGGTGTTCTGATACCTTAATTCTTTTAATCGGTATTTCTTATTTTTGTCATCTGCAGTTGGAAATTTCAAATTTCTACTGTTTTCCAATACAATGCATATGTAGTAATTCTTCACCTGTTTTCTGTCAGTTGTCCTTTTCCCTGGGATATTTTTGCTTCCATGTCATAATGGTCATAATTAGTTGCTTTCCCTATTCCTACCCAATCCTGCCCGCAACCCACCCTGGTGCAGGTCGTCATACATTTTTGAATTTTTGATTTCGTGAGATTCGTGATTGCCAATGTTTAAAATGTCAACCGAAATCTGAAATGTTTCTTACATCTTGATCTTGAAATAATTAATGAATACAACTTGGTTTAACATTGTTTTTAATATTAGACTTTTGTACAGCAATCAAACTTTTTGTAATGCAGAGTTCATTCTAATTTGATGATTGAGCTTTGAGCTACTTTTGCAGCAATAATTTTGATAATCTTTTGTGTGACTAGATCAAAGTGGTTGTTCTCATACATCTATATTTGATACGTGTGTGTATGTGTTTCTTTTACTTATTTTATTACTAGTAGTGGTTTTTGCTCCATCCCCTTGCGGTATTAACGTTCAATTTATTTTTCGCCATGCTTCAAATCAACCATCAGAATTGTTGAGTGGCTACCATGTCTAATTGATATTATTGGTCTTCTGATTTTTTGTCGAACCATTTATATGTTTCAACTTGTCTCATTTCAAACTTGAACCAAATGATTTACTTTAGAGTTTATGAGGGTATGGCTTTGTCATGCCCTACCCGGAACATACACAAAAACCTCCTCATGCTCCTCATGGTATACACCTATCGGTGCAATAAAACATGAAACCGCTAGACTAAAGTGGATTACATCTAATCAAGAATGCGAAATTTGAAAGACGGTATAAAAAATATAACTGAAATAAAGCAGCAGAGAACCGTAAAGTAGTAATTAGAAAATACCAAAGGACAAGCATGCATGACAGTAATATTAACATTAATAATAGGGCAGCAATGACCAATTGACAATCAACACATGGCCAGAGGTAAATAAGTATCTCACTAGCAAGCAATGATCATCTAGGCAGGGCAACAACAAACCGTAGCATAGACCAAGCATGAGATAGACTATCCTATAAGCACTATCTTATATACTAGATTGCGATATCATATGCTAGTGTTGTGGCTTATAATGAAGAGTACGATATGCAATCCGAAGTTGTACCACATGTGTGCTAAGCCGGGCAGAGTTCAAACTGAAACTGTGAAAGGGACTCTGGATCTATCCGAATAACTGCGACGGGTCTAACAAAATACTGAGGAGGGGCTCGGTCGATTATCAAGAAATTGTGCTGGGATCCATTATGAAACTATGATGAAGTATGGCTCCAGTCGTTTTCGCACACTGTATTATGAGTTTCCCATACACCAGTCAGGCTAGTGTAATATTGTTTTAGTGTCAGTTTGTGTGTCAAGTGTAATATTCGGGTAATGTAACTGTTCTCTAGTTGTCTAGTTCTCCAAGTTCTCAAAAAGTATTCAATGTTCATATAATCTTAAATTATGTAGTTAGGGGTTCTATGCATTAGTTAATCATTTCAATTCTGGTTTCCAACAGTTACATGTCATGTATCAATTTCCAGTATCGTGCTTCAAATCATTTTGCTCCAGTATCATTATAAGCACATCCCCCAACTTAAGTATCATTATAAGCACATCCCCCAACTTAACTACGCAATTTAGTGATATAACAGTTCTAATCATTTCTTGCATGTCAAATAATTTCACAATGTAAATTAAAGGTGGTGTCAAGTATGATCTCGTCCAAAAGTAATTTCTCGTGAATTTCTAGTCAATGATCCAATCTAATGAAATTTCAATTTTCTATGCATAACATATCAACATAAATCTGACAATTAATTTTTAAAACTAAAAATTATATATATGCATGAAAACATAAATTACATGTGATCAAATTTAATACGAGGCAACCTAGGTATTTAACACCAGTCTACCAGCCCAAGGGGGAGTGCCACATGTAAACAATAATAGGATTAGCAACCCAAGCCCGCATGCATTCAACATCTTGGGCCGAAATCCCTCCTGTTAACAAGGAAAAATAAGACTAGGAACTGACAGCTAAAAGGGCAATGGCCCGTGTAACAACCGTGGACACCAATCCAAAGAATAATCAGCAGTGCTTAAAGCCCAGTTAGCCAACAACAGCAGGCAACAAGCCCAGGAACAAACCGCATGGGCAAGGCCCAGGAACAAACCGCATGGGCAAGGCCCATGGGAAAAACCAACAACATGGTTAAGCCCACCGAGATCAAACACAGGGCCAAAGCCCAACAACAGCTATCAAAGATTTCTCCTGCAGGGAACCAGCCACGGTGCGACATGAAACCAAACCCCCCGATGGTCAACTGAAAAATCGAAACCCCAACCCAAAATAGAGAACAAGGAGGGAAGCGGCGAGGGTTGCCGCGAAGCTCAAATGGTTGTCAGAGATTATTGGAACATAGAGAAAGATTCTCCATAACAAGTTTTCATCATTATACCCCATACACCAAACAAATCCATTAAGTTTTCAAAAATTTCAAGCTCAAATTCTCCACTAAATAATTTCAGAATTAATCAAGAATTTGTAGCATAAACTGAAATAAAACGCGGATTCAAGAAATAATCTACTGTGCACCAAAGATAGCCAAAAATCCATTGAATTCCGCTCAAGCCCTCGTAGGTTGCTTGATCCACGAGAAAGAAGCAAAGAAATTAAGACCGGAAAGATATCGGAAGCCCAAAATCCGAAGAATTTTAAATCGGAAAAGTTTAAGAGGAAGAGATATTTTTTGCATAAATAGAAACCCTATAAACAGTAAAACATATATAGAAGAGTAGAGGTGCTTCGGAGGAAAACGTGTGAGCTGATAACACAGCGAGATTTGATTTCGAGGTGGATTTCTCAAAAGGAGAGGAGGCGCATGCGGTTAGGGCTTGGGCGGTGTCGTAACTGAAGAGGAAGATGAAGAGGAATATGGATGAGGTTTTATTGAGTTAGTGGGGTTAAAGGAATTTACGTGGGCTAGGGAAATATTAGGCAGAGAAATGGGCTGGCCCAAAGGAAGAAAAGAAGGGAGAAGAAAAGAAGGGAAAGAAGAGAGAGAGAGAGAGAGAGAGAGAGCTGGCGGTTGTGTTGGTGATGGGACGTGGGTTTATACCCGCCGAAGGATCCGCGTCCAAGCCCAAGCCACCGGCCCACCCGAGCCCACGCGCGTGCACCCTAGCCCTTGAAACCCCATTTTCTCTTATTTATGTAGGGGCTAGCCGTCACTTTGTCTTTTATGCTATTATTTGATATTGGTGTGCTTTCATAGGTAGACGAGTGCGGACGTCCTCGTTTGGCGTCTTGGAAGGAGAATACACCTTTCTTATATTCAATTATATAGTTTGTGCTACTATTTCTTTATAAAGTTGGGATCTTTGGTTTGTTCCTAACAATTTGGTATCAGAGCGTGACGATCCATGGCAGCGCCGACGATGAGATCGAAGGACAAATTTGATACATTGGAGGAGAGGTTGACGAAATTCAAGGGGTAAAAAGGTCGTTGGTGGGAGACGAGGAGGGGATAAAGTCATTGATATCAAGACTTTGGCGGCAAATCAATCACGACACGAAGACCAATTTGTGAAATTCATCCTCCAATGGTCGGCGAGCAACCACAGCGAAGGAAACCCTAAATCGACGTCAAAGGCGACACCTTTGGAGAAGGGAAAGAAGAAAGACGAGATTTTTGACCCGGATCATCCCTTTGAGGAGGAAATTGAAGACGATGAAGGCGGGGAGCCGGAAGGGGTCGATTATCGCGAGGTGGTGCGGCGAAGGGCGGTGGAATTCTAGAGAGGGGGCGGCGGCCCTAGCCGCCCCTTTCAGACGTCAAGACCTAGCGCGGAAGGGCGGCCGAACCCTCAAATCACTCCTGGGGGCCGGTCGCCGCAACAGTGGGGCAGGGGGGCTGCCCCCGCCTCCAGCGAGGCTCGGCAGGGCTTGCCGGGCCCTGCCGGCCCTGTCGATGTTACCGACCCTGCCGGACTCCCGGCAGGGTCTGCCGGCCCTCTGGTAGCCCCGGAGGGTTCCGCCAGAGGGCGGCTACTGTCGGGAGACCCCCTGGCAGCCGCCAGGGGGGAGGCGCGCGCAGACATGGCCCCGGGGGGATTTCGGGCCTTTAGGGCAGCGACCAGTTGTGGAATACCAGTATTACGGAGACGGAAGGGGTAGAGACTATTATTACGACGGTGGGAGAGGCTACGAGGCCGAGTTTGGCGATGATGCAGGTTGGGATGACTTCGATGGCAGGCGTGGTGGTCACCGAGGGGATTATGGGGGCCGCGGAGGAGTGCCACCTAGACAGTACAAGACCCAGGATGAGAGGCGGCAGCACTATCATCCGCATGTATTGAGGGGAGGCCCAATCAGGGGCACTTTGGGGGAGACTGCAGGGTGCGAAAGCCGAAGATGTCGCTATTTACGGGGGAGGATCCACATGCCTGGTTGTTCACAGCAGAGAGATACTTCGCAGCACACCACATGACCGAGGCACAAAAGCTGGAGGCGACAACCATTTGCATGGATGTGAGAGCCTTAGGGTGGTTCCAGTGGAAGGAGAGGAGGCATCCGATTCGATGTTAGGAGGAGCTGAAGGACCTCGTGTTGGAGAAGTTCAGAGATCCCCGCTTGTGGAACCTTCATGAGCAGTTATATGCCCTCAGGCAGGAGGGCCCTGTACGGGAGTACATCGAGAGGTTTGAGACCTTGGCAAGGTGAGTATATGGCGTTTCAGACGAGTCGCTAGAGGGCACCTTCCTGAAGGGGCTGAGACCCAGCCTTCGAGCTGCTATGAGGCCCTACAAACCCCTGGGGCTTTCTGAGGTCATAGAGATGGCGCAGATGGTAGAGGACGCTCAGACAGAGGATAGGAGAGTCAGGAGCAGCTACAGCGGCCAGACACAGAGGAGCATCCCATCTGGAGCTGGAGGAGCCACGACCACCACGGGAGCGGTCTAGCCGAGCAGGGAGAAGACGGGGGAGAAGAGTAGTGCTACCCCAGCAGGAGGATAGTTCAGGAGGATGACGGATGCTGAGATGAGGGAGAAGCGTCAGAAAGGCTTATGTTTCCGGTGTGATGAAAGGTTCACACCAAGCCATAGATGCGCGGGGCGCAAGTTGCAGGTTCTGCTGCTTGAGGATGACGACGTGGACGGGACGTCGAGGATGAGAGTGCTGAGCAGGAGGAGGAGGAGCCCGAGGACCATCAGCTGGACGTGGCAGAGGTGTCCCTTAACTCCGTGGTAGGGTTCACCCCGAACCACACCATGAAGTTGAGAGGGGAGATCGGCAAGCAGGAGGTGATCGTGCTGATTGACAGTGGGCGACCCACAATTTCATCTCCAGGAGAGTGGTGGACCAGCAGGGACTGCAGCTGACCGACTGCTGGAGCTTCAGTGTGATGATGGGCACGTAGAAGAAGGAAAGTAGTCGGGGAGTCTGCAGGGGGTTGGTGTTAACCTTACATGGGATACAGGTGACGGCGGACTTTCTACCTCTGGACTTGGGGAGCACAGATGTCATCCTAGGCATGACTTGGTTGCAGACATTGGAGGAGATGATGGTGAACTGGAAGCTTCTGCGGATGGAGTTCCAGGATGAGGGGAGGACGGTCACTCTACAGGGGGATCCCAGCCTTTGCAGAGTGGTAGTGTCATTAAAAACCATGCTGAGGACTTTACAGGCTGAGGGTGGATGGTACTTGGTTGAGCTGTATACCATGACAGAGGGAGGAGGCATAGAGACCAGTGGAGAGCATACCGTGCTAGGGGAGGTGCAGCAGATGTTGGCACAGTTTGAGGAGGTCTGTCAGGAGCCTCGGGGTCTGTCACTGTCGAGGGACCATGAGCACGCCATTGTACTGCGGGAGGGAGTTTCCCCCATCAGGTCAGACCCTACCAGTACCCCCATCACCAGAAGGACGAGATTGAGAGGATGGTAGCTGAGATGGTGGAGGCAGGAGTGATTCAGCCTAGTGTGAGCCCATTCTCTAGCCTCGTGCTCCTGGTGAAGAAGAAGGATAGGAGCTGGCGATTCTGTGTAGACTACCGAGACATGAACAAAGAGACAGTGCCGGATAAGTTTCCCATACCGGTGATAGACGAGCTCTTGGACGAGTTACATGGGTCAGCTTGGTTTAGCAAGATAGATCTCAAGTCCGGCTAGCATCAGATCAGGATGCAACGGGAGGATGTGTCCAAGACGGCGTTCAGGACGCATGAGGGCCATTACGAGTTCCTCGTCATGCCCTTTGCTTGACGAACGCACCAACCACCTTCCAGTCCCTTATGAACACGGTATTCCGACCGTACCTGAGGGATTCGTACTTGTTTTCTTTGACGATATACTAGTGTACAGTCGCACCTTGGAGGAACACTTGGACCATCTGCAGGTGGTGTTTACGGAGTTGCAGTACCATCAGCTGGTGGCGAACAGGAAGAAGTGTCTATTTGGGCAGCCACAGGTGGAGTACCTGGGACATGTGGTGTCAGCAGACATGTGAAAGATTGCGGCGATGCTGGACTGGCCGCGCCCTACTACTCTCAGGGGGCTGCGGGGGTTCCTAGGGCTGACAGGTTACTACCGCAGGTTTGTGGAGGGATATTGGACCATCGCCTGGCCGTTGACTAAGCTATTAAAGGACCAGTTCCACTGGGGGAGGAAGCGACGACAGCTTTTGAGGCCCTGAAGAAGGCCATGACTACAGTGCCAGTCTTGGCACTATCAGACTTTTCCAGACCCTTTGTGGTGGAGGCGGATGCGTCAGGGCATGTGCTGACGGCCGTGCTGGTGCAGGAGCAGCGGCCTATTGCCTACTTCAGCCATATGTTGACAGCTAGCGGCTGACTGCGGTCGGTCTACGAGAGGGAACTGATGGCCATAGTCTTGGCAATTCAAAAGTGGCGGCTGTACTTGTTGGGGCGGAGTTTCTTGGTACGCATCGATCAGCGGAGCTTGAAGTATCTATTAGTGCATCAGATGGTAGCAGAGGAGCATCAGAAGTGGTTACGGAAGTTGATGGGGGTACAGATTTGAGATTGAGTATTGCCCGGGGCTGGACAACAAGGCGGCTGATGCATTATCCCGGCGAGAGGAGGCGGAGCTGGCTGCAGTAGCAGTGTCCGTCCTTGAGGACTGGGACCCGCTATAGCAGGAGGTGGAGCAGGACCCAGAGTTAGCAGGTATACGAGATGCTCTTCTACATGGGTCGACTGAGTTTTCGGGGTATTCTCTTCAGGGTGGACGGCTGCTATACTGGGGGAGACTTGTGCTATCGAGGACATCCGCATATCTACCGGTCATACTCTAGGAGTTTCACGGCAGTGCCATTGGAGGACATTTTGGGATGCTCAAGACCTACCAGCGACTGGCGAGGGAGGTCTACTGGAAGGGGATGAAGAAGGATGTGGCAAGGATGGTGGCAGAGTGTGACGTGTGCCAGCGTCACAAGTATCAGGCGATGTCCCCAGGAGGACTACTACAGCCGCTTTCCTTACCAGATCGAGTATGAGAGGACCTCTGCATAGACTTCATAGACGGGTCGTTGAAGTCGGGTGGATACACCATCATATTTGTTGTAGTCGACCGCCTCAGCAAATATGCGCACTTTGTTCCGCTTCAGCATCCTTACATCGCAGTATCGGTGGCAGATGTATTTTTGCGGGAGATCATTCGTCTGCATGGACCTCCAAAGTCCATAGTCTCGGATCGAGACAAGGTGTTACAGAGTAGATTCTGGCAGGACCTTTTCAGACTGCAGGGGACGTCGTTGAAGCGAAGCACGGCCTACCACCCTCAGACCGATGGACAGACGGAGATGGTAAACAGGAGTGTGGAGACTTATCTGCGGTGCTTCATTTCAGATAATCCTAAGGAGTGGGCGCGTTGGCTAGCGTGGGCGGAATACTGGTATAACACATCATATCACACGGCAGCACAGACAACACCCTTCAGGATTCTGTATGGCAGGGACCCCCCCTCACGTACTACATTATGGACATGAGACGACGCCAGTGTCGGATGTGGAGCAGTACTTGGCGGAGAGGGATCGGATGCTGGAGGAGCTGAAGCTCTATTTGGCGAGGGCGCATCAGGTTATGAAGGCGATGGTAGACTTGCACCGTCGGGACGTGCAGTTTAAGGTAGGGGATATGGTGTACCTGAAGCTGAGACCCTACAGTCAGAGATCAGTGGCTCACAGGGGAATGAGAAGCTGGCACCGCGTTATTTTGGACCTTTCGAGGTTGAGGCGAGAGTAGGGCCGGTAGCCTACAGGTTAAGATTGCCCCCAGGATCGGCCATTCACCCAGTCTTCCATGTTTCGCAGTTGCGCCAGGCCATCGGCGACCACACACCTTATCCTTTCTTACCAGAGACACTTACTGCTGATATGGAGGTGACGCTGAAGCCTGAGGTGTTGAAAGGGGTTCGGAGGGGCGAAACAAGAGACCGCCAGGTGTTGCTGCAGTGGAAGGGCTTGCCAGAGCATGATAGTACGTGGGAGGACATGGACAAGATGGCGACGCATTTTCCAGACTTCTACTTTGAGGATAATGTGGTTCTTTGGGGGAGGAGTATTGATGGGACACGGGTTTATACCCGCCGAAGGACCCGCGTCCAAGCCCAAGCCGTCGGCCCACCCGAGCCCACGCGCGCGCACCCTCGCCCTTGAAACCCTATTTTCTCTTATTTATATGGGGGCTAGCCGTCACTTTGTCTTTTATGCTATTATTTGATATTGGTGTGATTTCATAGGTAGGCGAGTGCGGACGTCCTCGTTTGGCGTCTTGAAAAGAGAATACACCTTTCTTGTATTCAATTATCTAGTTTTTGCTACTATTTCTCTATAAAGTTGGGATCTTTGGTTTGTTCCTAACAATTGGGCCCCAAAGGAAAAAGAATGAGAGAAAATAAAAGAAGGTGGAAGGAGAATGGGCCGCTGGGTTGGGCCCAGGAAAACGAAGAAAGAAAGAAAAAGACGAAAATAAAGAAAGAATTAAAGAAAGAAGAGAAGAGAACAGTGGGCTTGGATCATGGACCAGAAAAGAATTAAGTAGTAATCAATAAAATATGTGAAGATCAGCACCAAAAGGAAAAATAAAAATATATTAATATTAAGATACTGTATAAAATACATGCCATTACAGGCTTGTTCTTTGACTAGCTATCTTCGTATTTTGTTTAAATTCTCCTTGGTTAGTGCTATCCCTAGTTAGTCCTGGGATACCAAATTGTAATTTGTATACTAAGATGAAATTCAGCACCTACGTATGTTGGTAGTCTACTAGATAATACTTTCATATTGTATATTCTGTTGTGTAAGTCATGGTACAAAAACATACTTATCATATGAAGTTATTCCTTTATTTAGAAACATTGCTATACTGCACTTCATAATGCTGGTAGTTTGCGAGGTGTAATTTAATGGTAAAGACCTATCTGATGAATTAACTTTTTCAATACAAATTCAAAAACCTTGTCTTCCCGGAAATAATATCTTCATGCTAGGTTCTTGGATGTGCTTCAATTTGATGCTCCCCTTAGTCTCTTTTCTATTCTCTCTTCAAGTAGGTTGGGAATCTTCCTGAATTCCATCTGCAAGTGTTGGCGCCTAAGATCTGCATAGTTTTTTTTTCCATCCAATGTTTTCTTTGAGTTTATACTTATAAAGGCGTCTGCGAGTTCTTTCCCAATTTCAGCATTTAACATTCTGCTTTGCTTACAAATTATATCTTCTATTCACCACATTTTTATTTATTATTTTCTGTGTTATTATTTTCTGTGTTATTATATTTCTGTGTTATTATATTTATATTCACCACATTTATTTGCTTTGTACTGGTCATTCACCTTAGAAACTAAAGGCTTAAAGTTTATAAGAAACATGTCCTTGAGACTGCGACAAATATGCTTCTACTTTATAGTTTTCCCCTTCTTTTGGTTCATGTTCACATTTGTCTCATTGTCCACATTTCATTTTCTCTCTTCATCTAATTTTGATGCTAACTTATTGGCTGAACATACTTCATATTTCTTTTCGATGTACATTTTGTTATTTATCTTATCCGTCATGGATAATTTAATTCCCTTTGGTACATGTTAAATTGTCTGGCATCCCCCTTTTCCTCTCCGTATAGTTCATGTATATTTCTTTTTAGTCATGCTTGTAATTTCCTTATAACTGGTGCCGCTTTTTGAGCTTGGGGACTCTTTCTGACAAGAAGAGTTGTTTTCTTCATGAGAAATGACTTGCAGCTGCGGATAACATTACTTCTCGTTATCTATAATATTATCTGCATGACCTTTTCCCTTAATGAACAAATGTAAGTCAATTTTCGACACAACCGCAATTAAGGAAGCAGTCAATTTTCGACCGTTGGGGCCTGAGAGTCGACTCATGTACACCAAGGAGTCAACTACTGCCTCAGGAGTCGACTACCCTGGCTATATGAGTCGACTGCTTTGGCAGTGGCCCAACATAACTAGAAGTTGTTAAGCTTCAGTAGTCGTCATATAGAGTAGAGAATCGATTACTCCTCTGATACATGAATTTTGTCATGGGAGAGCATGATAAGCTATACATATGAACTGAAAATATTTTCAAAATAATTTTTCCACTTTAAAAATATTTTCTAAGTGTGTGCGGAGCTTCAATCTCACATGCCTACATCAATTCTAAGGACATTGACTAAATAACAAAAATACATCAAAGATATACCATTTTGACTTGATGTAGCTCGAAGTCCTTCATTTCCATGTCTTAGGGTCTTGAGCTCTTGTAACCCTTGAGTGAGTCTCATTCACATTCTATCTTGACCTCATGCTCCAATTTGATGTCTTTACTGTTTTGAGCAAGGTTTTAGGTCTCGGTTTCGGTCTCGGTATCGCTTTGCCCAAAATTTAGGTTTCGGTATCAGTATTGTCCGTTTCGGTGGTTTCGGAAATAAGTTTCGGTTTCGTCCGTATCATTAGTTTCGTTAAGGTTTCAGAGATACTTTAAATATGTATATACTATATACTATATACTATATACTATACACATAGTGACGTATTACATACAGTTACGATATTTTTTCGGTATTTTCGGTATTTTCTGGTATTTTTCTGTATTTAGCAGTTATGAAATATAGCTAACAAATCTAAAATACAGCTAAAGTTCATGAAATACCTCTAAAGATCTGCATGTATTTTTCTGTATTTTTCGGCATTTTTCTGTTTTTCTGTATTTTTGTATTTTTCATGTGTTTTTCTGTATTTTTGTATTTTTCATGTATTTTTCTGTATTTCAGTATTTTTCAGTATTTTCCATGTATTTTTCTGTATTTTCATGTATTTTTTCTGTTCACACTTCATATTACTCATTTGTAACAAAAATTAACTAATAAATAGATATAAAAGAACAACAATAAAAATTGATGAGTGATATTTATGGCATCGTAATACAAAATTGAATAAAATACATCAAAAGATACAAAAAATGAGGAAAATAAATAAACCGATTCAAAAATTTCATCCGAAGTTCTCTTCATCCGGTTGTGGTGCATGGTAGTATGGAGGATATGAATACTGCATTTGTTCCGGTCCTAAAATGATATCATCATGTTATAATATGCTGAGGCTCGGCTCGGCTCGGCTCGATGAAAGGCATGTCGTGACTGCCTTGACTGCTGGACTGCTCAGTCACGTTTGGACCGTACATGTATTGACTACCATAATCTGCATAGACATCAGATTGTCCATACGGTGTGAAATAACCGCTAAGATTGCCTGAGTATCCACCAGAATACGATCCATGAATGTCAGGAATATCATAATCTCCATAATAATCAGAAGAACATTGCTACCCTTGATATTCAGAGTGTCTACCGTAGGTATCGTCCCACCGTTCTTCACTTTGGTGCTGCTTATCATGATCTCTATACCCATGTGAATGTGGTGTATCATAAGCATGGTCTCCACGTCTCTCAGTAGGGCGAACAGATGCCGACGTACCATAACCTCTGTTTGTAGGACTTTGGTCATCGGGAGACGAAGCATCATCGCTATCGTGTCGAGCCTGAGTGGGTGCCCTCTTTCGCTTGTACGTGATATTCGCTGGGGCGTGAATTAGCCGTGGCTGCTTGCTTCTTGTACGTTCTGCTTCCACAAGCGCCTCGTCCAACCAAGGATTATCTCTGTCATTGAGCACCATGTCTTCTGTTTCCCTGGTCCATTCATGCAATGGATCATCGTCATGAAAAATCTGATCTAAGTTGATCAGCTGGTGGTCGTCCTTCTTGCTCCTTTCCACATGTTTTTGATTCAATCTCATGTTATAATGCACATAGACCAGCTTTTTAAGGTGTTCCATTGTTAGCATGTTCCTGCTCTTAGTGTGAATGAGTGAGAAGGTGGTCCATTTTCGTTCACAGTTGGAAAAAGAGACCGTTTGGCTCAACACATGCACAACTAAACGTGTAAGAGTTGGAGCTTGCTCTATCCCAACGCTTAACCACCATTAAGCTGTAAAAAATTCCATTGGTCAGAAAAGATGGTTCGTTTTATGGAAAACATATAGAAATCTAAGATCCTTATAGATACCTAGAGTGACCCTTGGTATCGCCATTTCCGTCATACTGGAGTGGAGCTGAAATAACCAACTCTCATCTAATAGGTTTCCAGCTACAATTATCAATCATAATTTTAGAATGTAAATTACTAAATCGAATCATATATCAAAATAAAATATCCGAATTCCATTTATCTCTTTGTCTATGTCATTTTGCTTCGAGATGTCTGGTACCAGCCTCTCGATCACGTGCCTGAGTCCAACCCGTACCTCGTTACCGTTTGTTGCATTGGAGTAGTACTGGAAACGAGGATTCAGAAAATAACATGTAGCATGAAGATCTTGATGTAGCTGCTTATCCCATCTCTTGTCGATCATGTCCCACCATTTTCTGTATCTTCTACCAACATTCTTCTGAATTTCCTCTTTTACACGGTCAATGGCCTCGTAGAGATACCTATCTTGACCTTATCATCGTTGTCGACCATTCGGAGAACCTTCACCAGCGGCTCAAATACGACGATGCCATTAGAGATATCCTACCAGAATTTATCGCCGTGAATCAGATCGTACATGTTGTTTTCAACGGTCTTATATTTTGGTTTGAGCCTTGGAAAGTTATCGGACCAGTCCCTTGAGATGATCATTCTTCGCAGGTCATCTCGATGCACGTACAGAGAGTCCAAAGCAATAAAGTGGGTCACAAATCTTGTGATCGCGTGCCTAATCAACTCTTTTCCACACGTCTCTCTTCTCATCAAGCTGACCACCCATCCTTTGTTGTATATGAATCATGTTACCATCTGACTTTGTGCGACGATATTTTTGACTTCTTCTTTTGTCATGTTAGAAAATATCAAGTCGATACAATACGCCTCACACGAGGTCCAATACAGATGATGTCTCTTTTGCATCAGCAGCTGACCAGCTGATTTGTAGTTTGCTTCGTTATCAGTAACTATTTGGACTACTCTATGCTCCCCAATTAAATCTACATATTTGTCCATAAGATGAAATATGTATGGACCGTTTTAGAATTGGTCAGTTGCATCCACAGCGTCCAGGAACACCGTCCCGTGGGTCGAATACACAAAGAAGTTAATAATCTTCTTTCTGTTTTATGTTGTCCAGCCATCTCACATCAGTGTGCACCGTACTCATCCCACTAAACACGAAAAGTTTCTACATATTTTTGATCTCTTCATACTCCATGTCTAAATATGTGTGTGACTGCTCCCAAGCAGTGAGTAGAGCAACGCCACGTTCCGATTCCGCAATAGCTTCCACTATGGGCTTGTAATATGTGATATTGGTCACATTGTATGTGATGTGGTTAAAGTAGAAAAATTTGGCCATAGCTCGGTCGACATAGGGCTTGGCAGTCTTCATGAAGGTATTTTTTATGGTTGACTGGGATTTACCCTTCTTCGTTAGAGAAAAGGGTCGGCACCGGGTCTGAGAGCACCGGCTAGTCGACCAGTTGGTTCAACATCGCGAGCCGAACCGCACGTGAACATACCGGCATTCGGTTGGCACGACTACCCGATCTGACTAGCCTAGAGGCCCCAGACCCAGACGACCCTGCTCCCATCCAATTACCATCAAGTCTAATATCTTCTTCGACAAGTTTTTGCCCACTTCTTCTAAGAGCTCTTCTAAGATCTCTCGCCTCCTCAGTGTTATCCTCATACTCATCTGAGTCATTTGATATTTCCTCCGTAGGCCTTGCCCTTATCTCCTCCTCGATCCTCTTCTTCTCAGATTTGGCATGTACCATTTCTTTCTTCTTCTCAAATACGTGTGCTCTCATCTCTGCACGCATGTCTTGCGGTGCCTCGGTGCATGTCTGCACATCCCCGGTAATTCCCGCGAAGTATTCCTTATGGCGAGACAGGCCTTCATGCATTTCTTTACAGCAATAGTTGCACCTTATATGTCTATGATTATCTCCGATCATTTTATAACGAGACCACCTAATATCTATCGTCTTCTCCTTTGGAGTTCTTCGAGATATTTTAATTACTGCAACATATATCAAAGAAAAAATTGTAGTTAAAAGACTAACTATAACTATTTTTTTACAATTTCTAACCTCATTTTTTAATTACTGCTACTATTTTTTATCACATAACAATTTATGTTTTATAATAATTTAATTTATTAATGGCTACCCTAGTCAGGTATTAGAAATCTGAACAATTATCATATAATTAACTTAGAGCATATCAGCATTAATCGAATAATAATTATCACATACGTATCACAGATCTACTCTAAATTATCACATAATAAAAGAGATCTAATTTTCAAAAATGCAAACATTTACAGTGCAAAAGATAAAAAATTATATGAAAAAATTTAATTACAAAATTATGATATTTGTTTAACCTATTTTTTATAGTTTCCAACATTAATTTATTTAATAAATTAAGTATGAAGTAATTTATGTATTTCACTATTTCTAACCACTTTTTATTAAGAAATTTTTGTATTTTTAGTATTTAAGAGTTATTACTTATTATCATTTTTAGTGGAAGCTTTCTAGTTTCTAGTAACTATATAATTTAGTATTTCTTTAGTATTTTAAGTATTTCTATTGTAAATTTCTAAACCGTTTTAATAATTTAGTATTTCTTTTTTACTAGACATTTTCACAGTTTAACTATTTATTAGTTTTTCATACTAGTATTTTATAAAAACTTGCATATATTTAAGTTTCATATATTTTTACTAGACATTTTCAAATTTTCAAGTATTTTAAGTATTTTTCTACTTCCTTTTCACTAGAAATTTTCAAAATTTTTAGTATTTACTAATATTTAGTAGCAGAAAGTACTGTATAAGTATCCGTATCGGTTTGGTAAATACTCGTAAATATTAAATATATGAAATTTTTTAGTTCTACTTATATAATTTGTTAATATTATTAGTATTTTTAGTATTTCTTTAGTAAAAATTACTTAGCATTTATTAGTATTTTATTATGTTTATTAATCTTTAACATTACTAGTATTTTATTAGTATTTGTTATGATTGTAATATATCTTTAGTATTACTTTAATTATAAATACTATTTATATTTTTGTTACAATTTTTATTTTTTTATTACTAGAAATATTTATTAATATTTATTCGGTATCGGTTTACTATAAAATTTTTTTTGTAAATACTAGTAAATATTAAATATATGAAAATTTTTAGTTCTACTTATATAATTTGTTAAAATTATTAGTATTTTAAGTATTTCTTTAGTATAAAGTACTTAGCATTTATTTGTATTTTGCTATGTTTATTAATCTCTAACATTACTAGTATTTTATTAGCATTTGTTAAAATTATTAGTATTTTTTGTATTATTATAATATATCTTTAGTATTACTTTAATTATAAAAACTATTTATATTTTTGTTACAATTTATATTTTTCTATTACTAGAAATATTTACTAATATTTATCTGTATTTAATTTCCTAACTTTTTTAACAATTTTGTATTTTTACATAAATTTTATTGCAATTTTCCTAACAGTTTTTTATTCAGATTATGCATTTTCTTATTCATACGCCATAAGTTAATGTGGTGTGGCAAACTCGTAAATTAGATTCATTAGGTTTAACAAAATGTTGTGTCTAGGAGAACTGGTTATCTTTCCCATTTTATTCAAAAGGTTCAAAATATTTACCGTTCTGCCATTTGGTTTTACCCGTTATTTACTACTGATGGCAAAGGTGTAAATATGTATTGTTTTGAGAGCAAATTATAGGGCGACCAGTAGCTGGCGCTGATCCTGCTGGTCGCCCTTTAATTTGCACAAAATATTAAGAATATTTACAAGTTTGCCATTCAGTTATGTTATGTGGTTTTTAAATTGATGGCATGATTGTAAATAGATGAAATTTTATGGTCAAAATTGGAATAGAATATAATTTTGAGTATAACATGCTTAGTGGCTAACCTTAGAGAGAAGCGATTCGTTAAAGCTCTCAAAATTCTTTTCCCCCCGAGGTGATCTCCCAGCCTCTTCGCTCCCCCGTGTCGAATCCCCAAGCGATGACACGACGAAATCCCCCAGCGGCGTTGAAATCCCCCGGTGGCGACGACGAAATCCCCCAGCGGCGTCGAAATCCCCAAGTGTCGACAATGAAATCTCCAGGCAATGACGACAAAATCCTCAAGCGGCGACGACGAAATCCTCAAGCGGCGACGAGTACCTCTTCCATCGATTTTGGGTAACATGGCGATAGGTAAAAGGATCAGCGCCGCCTATAGGTCAAGGCGACAACGACGACAATGTCTAGGGCAAGCGACAGTGATGGCAAATGTGAAGGCTAGGTTAGTTTCCCATCAAAATTTTCTTACCAATTTCTCATCAGCTATGCTCGCTCTTATAGAAAATTTTTCGCTGGAAATTCACGTGTTGTAAATTCACGTGTTGACTGTAGATTCACAAGCTCTTTCTCTTCTTTCACGGAAGAATTTCATGTTCTTTCACGTTTTTCCCGTGTTGATTCACTTGAATTTTTTTTCTGTTTATACTTCACTCCTCCTTCAGTCTGTCTCCGACGGGCGAAACTTACTGCTGATACCAATCGAAACTGGGAAGTTTCGCCCTGAAACCTTCGATACCGATTCTGGTATGCTGGTATCGTACCGCCTGTGGTCGATACCAATCCGATTCAGTCGATACCGATCCCTGATACCTTGGTTTCGAGCATGCACATAAAGTCTTGATGAATTTTTTGCCTTGTCTTTATAACCTACACTCAATAATCTAGATTAGTACCTTCTTTTGTTTAATCATCGTCAAAACTATACTTGGGTACTCAATGTCCAACACTCATCTCTCTTGTTTTTATGAGAGGCAGACACACACATCATAGTCTAGTTTCAGTAATTCTTGTTTAGCCTTTGGGAAAATTTTTACTAGATCAACATTCATGTTTTGCCATCTTCATTCTGTGACATTTTTTTTTCAAATGCTATTATATATTGGGCATTGGTATTTTCTTGGATCAGGGAGGTTTGCTTTTTATGAGGTTGTGTTGTTTAATTGACTCTGGAAACTTTTTCAGCTATGTATCTTTCCAGAGGAAACCATGAAAGCAAGAACATGAACAAAATCTATGGGTTCGAGGGGGAGGTCAGGTCTAAATTGAATGAAACATTCATTGAGCTGTTTGCAGAAGCCTTTTGCTGTTTACCATTAGCCCATGTCATAAACAACAAGGTCTTCATAGTTCATGGTGGGCTATTCAGTGTTGATGGAGTTAAGCTGTCTGACATTCGAGCAATTGATCGTTTCTGTGAGCCTCCAGAAGAAGGTAACTTAGTTGACCAAGCTGTTAATTTGTTTTTCTCAAATTTTGTTTACAGACAATTCTTTGATTTCTTCCGGGTCATCTGTTTAGTTTATCTAGTGATATTTTGTTTATTCCACACTTACAATTTAACATTCCCTTTTTATGTCATCTGTATTCTTTTGTTTGACCTTCTGCTTGGTAAACGGTACTTATGATATGTGAGAGTACATTTTTTTGTTAAAAATATATAACAATTATCTATATATTCATCTTGCCAAGGAGAGTGAAGGAATTGCACACATTCCCTTGTGGATCTGTATATCCGCTCTGCGTGCATATCTTCCATATGGAAGTGCGTCCTTTTTGACTCAACTTCATGTGTGCCTCAGAGTTGAAAGCACTTCAGTGCAGCAAATTTAATTTCTTAGTCAATGTAGCAAATGTTTGATCTTTTTCCACCTCTTATTGATGCTTCCAAAGTTTGGAGAATTTGAATGATACCAATTGGTGTATAGGATTATGTAAAAGCCCCTCTCATCCATTGTTTTTTGGTCAGGAAATTGGCAGTGTTGAGGTTTGGTCAGTAGCTGCTTGTTGAATTTTGTCAATTCTCCATGGAGATTTGCTTAGATGATGACGATGTGCATTACCTTGTACTTTATGTTATAGAATAATATTCTTTACCAATAGTGAATGAAGCTGAGTGGATTGCTTTTGAGTAGATGATTTCTTTGACTTTTATTATATCTAATAACAAGGAAACAAGTACACACACACAGATGATGACGACGTGCATTACCTTGTATTTTATGTTGTAGCATAATATTCTTTATCAATAGTAAAAGAAGCTGAGTGGATTGCTTGAGTAGATGATTTTTTTGACTTTTATTATATCTAATTACAAGGAAACAAGGAGGGAGGGAGGGAGGGAGGGGGGGGGGAAGAGAGTCTTAAAATTTGATTGAAACTTTGGTCAGTCTCTTTGTGCTCTTGTTACCTCTAACGAGGGTATATATGCCTGTCAAAGCCTTTCTAATCCTCAACAACACTTGAGACCCCCCTCATCACTGAAGGGTTTCGAGGGACCCTTACGACATAAAATCTATGCCCGTCCTATGTCAGACGGATGATAGAAGCAGAAAAACAAGCAGCGGAGATAAATCATTAAACTATTTAATTAGCTCTAAGGATATCATTAACCCTAGCCAATAAATCTACTATCTTGAGGTGGGTCTGACCAAACCCGAAGATAGATCTGAACTACTGCAACAATATATGAAAGCAAAGGAAAAACAAAAAACATACCTGGAACTTCGTTTTCGCAGAACACGAAGTGTCGTTTTCAGCAACCTTCTTTGTTCCCGCAGCAAGCCGATTCCGCGCCTCCAAGACTGGACATCCCGAAGCGAGCCAACACCGTGCCTCTGAGCCAATCACTCGCCGAAGAAAGTTTTATATGAGTATGATCCACGTCAAAGACTATGGATCTAATTCAAACCTCATCGTCATCTTGATAGGACGCGAATGGAGGAACATAAGATATTAAGGAGGATGGAATAATTTAAGTCTCGGCTCGAGCGTGCTCAAAACTTTTGGAGCTACTCAAATTGGAGACTTGGGACAAATTTTCCAGGGGTCATCCCCTATTTATATAGGAAGCCGGACCCCCTCCTCGTCTCACGAGCAATGTGGGACTAAACAATTCTTAGAGAAAAAATTATTTTAGTTTCCCTTATACTAAGGTGAAACTTTGACTAATTTTTTTCTCCCTCACCATTGAGCTTCACAAGTGATACAACCTATCAAATCGAAGAGCACAGGACGGTGATCACAAAGAAACAAACGGCGATCAATTCCGACTTTGTTTGACCCCTCAAACGATAGCTCAAAGTTGGGCAAAAACCACAAACTTCTGAAATTTCCAGCCGTCAATTAGGAGCTAGGTTTTTTCAAAAATGGGCCTACCCGTAGGTCAGGTCAGCCTGGGCGCCAGCCTGGGCGGGCCAGGCGATCGGGCCTGCCCGCTTGGGCGAGCCCGCCCACGCGGGCGGGTCCTGACCCGCCGCTTGGGCGGGTGGGCTCGAGCTAGCGCCCGCACTTGCGGGCTCGATCCGCCCGCAAGTGCGGGGGGGGGGGGGGGGGGGGGGGGGGGGGGGGGGGGGGGGGCTTGACCCGCCCGTCCAAATTGGGCGGGCTAGCCCAGACCGCATGGGCTGGGCTAGCTGGGCCAGAATTGGGTAAAAGCCCAGTTCTGGCTATTTTCCCATTATCTTGAGCTTTATAACTCCGATTGAGCTGATTTTCGATCCGTTTGAAATCAGGTTTCGAATGAGACTATCCCAAAAAACCATGTAACCTATTCTATGCTTTTATTATTTAAAATATTCCCATAAACATTTTACGATTTATTTTAAACCCTTTTGCATCATATGCATTAATCCCACATAGCATTCTTTTAATGCTTATATCGCAAACATTTTACGACACTTTTAATGTCCATTTAATATAGACTTAATGTCACAAACTTTTTGTGACTAAATAATTCCCGTGCACCCGAGTGCACTTCTCCTTAATCCTTCCTATTACTAAGACGCAAATCCTATTTGGTATGAAACCCTACAGTCTGACCCCACTATAGGTTGGGGCTCGAAACCCCTAGACGATAGTGACCACGAGCAGCATGCATCGTCACTATTTTGGCATCATAATTACGTGATTGCTTCATTGACAAAAGTGTCGTCGGGATCACTCTGACTGTGTCCGTGATGAATACCACAGTTTTAGTCTCTTCGTCAAAACTATGGCACTGCATAGCCTAGGTTATGGTAAATCGTCAACCCTACTAGCTAGCACTGGTCAGTATGCTTTGTTCTTTGGTATATCCATATTGTACTTCTTACAACATACCCCGGTCAAGGTTTAGCACCAAGAACCGTATTGAGCCTATGACACTAACTTCCCATGAACGGAAGAGACGAATTCTTTCTTGATCACTACTTACCTCGTATGCTTCAAGGGTCACCCAAGCTAAGACCTTTCAACGAGTGAAGACTCGAGGCTAGATCATAGATCTAAGTGACACCGTTTACGCATAGGTTCGTACAATGACTTCAAGTTTTAAGGACCAACTAGCCTATCATCACTAGAGAGTTATCAATGACAGTTTAGTTAATGTTAACCATTTGATAACTCTATTGGGTCGTTCAGTGGACTCATTCTCCAATTAGCACCTGTGTCTTGTCTCCGACTTCACCAGGTCGAATGATTATGAGATCTTCATCACCATTCAGGTTAAGACAGACACAATGGTCTATTCGATGTGCCGATATCCTAATCTCGACACATCTATGACCATGAACATTTTAAGACTTAAGTTCCTATCGGTCATTCACTTCCCATAATCGAGATCTCCATCTAGATACGTGCATGATCTTACTTTTAAGTCTAAGGAAATTATCCAAGTATTTAAAACCAGTTTATTCAAACTTAATTCGTACCATTTAAAATCGAACAAAATGTTCTCTTGATAAATTTCGTTGAGGGCACATATCTTCCTACAATCACACACCGGTCATTATTGTGAAAATATTTGCATCGCTGGTGCAGATGATGTGTGACTAATTACAAGGAAAGTAGTGCATTGGTTATCATACTTACTTGAGTGGGGTTCTACTTATGATTGGTGCTTGTGCATAACCCCCCCCCCCGGGGGGGGGGGTGTTGTATATAAAAAGTGAAAGAGAGAGAAAATAAATAAAACATATGTTTATTAGTGAAGACTCATTTTTTGGCAGTATTAGTGAATCTCTTGATAACTAGTTTATTGCAAAAGTCATTTGTTGCATGTTAAGAATTGTTGGCTTAGAAGAAGGGTTACTAGCAAGGAATTAGGCAAAAGCCGTTGCATGGTGGTTTTGTTGCATGGTTGTTTTGGAGGAGGCCCCTACAATACAAAGCGGAAAACATAGTTTTAGCCTGAAATCCCAAAAAAGGAAAATTCATAAAAATCGAAATATATGGAATCCCTCATGAAATAACATTGAAATCCGTGGAATCCCCAATAAAATTATGCAGAAATAAAACAAAAACATGAAAAAAAATCAATGAAAATCCTAGATATTTGAGAAAAACAAAAAAAAGGAAAGGGAAGAGAGAAAGGATAATAGAAAGAAGAGACTAAACTTACCTAAGATCTCTTGATTCTTTGCTGCAGCCATCTCAATTTTTTTGAACAAATTTATTTTCCTTTTGTCATTATCACTTTTTTTGAACAAATTTACTATTTTTGATAAAAATGAAGAAAGTAATTGTTTATAAAAATATAATTTTGTTAATGAAGTAGACTTATGCTAAAATTAAAATAAAAAATAAAAATAGACATTCTTTGTATTTATTTTATTCATATTTTTGATCAAATTTATAATTTTTGGATAGTGAAAAATTCTATATGATAAAAAATTTATAAAATTCTATATATAAAATAGCATTAGGTAGAGAATTGAATTTTAAATGTAAAATTAATATATAAATGGAAAAATATTATTATATAACCTATAGCTACTCATAAAAACTTTCTTCCTTTTTTCCGTTTCAGGGTGTATTCGTAATTATACTATATATAGAATTAAGTTTTATATTTGTTTAATAGGTAACATAAGAAAATAGACGTGAAACTTGTATGAAACTAGAATTCTACTCTATTCAGAAGGAAACACTGTAAAACCAATTTTTATAAAATAGAAACACATTAATTTGGTAATAAATATAATAAAAATTGTAATGAAACATAAATTTTATAATTGTAAATTGACATATTCTGTTTTGCTTCTTTTTTCTTTTTTATATATTCTTAATTTAATATATCATGCATTAATAAATAATAATATATAATAAAAATTGAAATAAAAATAAAAATACAATTTGCTTAATTATGAAGCAATTAATTTAATATACCATGAAGCAATTACCTTAATTATGAAGCAATTAATTTCTTTTTATATATTCTTAATTTAATATATCATGCATTAATAAATAATAATATATAAGAAAAATTGAAATAAAAATAAAAATATAATTTGCTTAATTATGAAGCAAAAGAAAATAACATAGAAATTCATATTAAACTAGAAGTTTAGCGTACTTGGATAAATATAGTAAACCGAAATCTTAACAAACTGCAAATTCCTTAAATCAAAATATTAATTTACGTAAAGCAATTATAATTGATTATTTCCTTTTTAGCTAAATTCATCAAATTAGAATGATAATGTATACAAAATAGAAATTTAAGTACATGAACACTAAATTTTTTTAAAATTAATCTAATAATATATATAGACACACACACACAATATCAAAGAAGAATTTTAGTATACTTAAAAAGCAATTTAAAATAACATAGATGAAAATACATGTTAAACTAGAATTCTAGCCTATTCCTCCTAAAAACATATTACAACGTAATTTCAGATATTATGCCTTTTGAAATTAATAGCCCATAAAATCAGAATCATTATTTAATAAAAATTCTAAAATTAATATAAATATATGGTTTATATGGTTAATAGTTCTTTTCACATGCTGGGCACGCTCTTAAAGTTAGTGTGTGTGTGTGTGCAAAGCACTAACGAGTAATAGAAACTGAAACCAACTAAGAACAAAACATACGAAGCTATCAAAAGTGGTCGAAACAAACAATTTCTAAACGGTCCGAATCCGAAACCAAGTTCTTAATCCTTGGTTGCTAGATTTCTGGGTCAGTAGAATATACTTCTGCAAGAACATATTGGCCTTTTGTGAAAATAAATAAATTAAAAAACGAATTAAAAAACAAACAAATGGTGATGGTGGTTTGTTTGTTTGTTTGTTTGTTTCTCTTCTTTTCTTCTTCCTCAGGGGGGCTGTGTTATTGGGAGATTAAACCACAAGCACTTGTAATAATCTGGCCCTTTTCCAACATTACAACGCCGACACAACTTACTGTGATGATAATGGAATTTCTCTCTCTAGAATGGAATTAACAATAAAATGAATAACTGGATTAAGTTTTCATCTTTCTACTCTATTAAATAATTACATTGTCAACCCTCAAAGGAACTGTCAGACTCACTATCAGACTCTTTCCAAATACTAAAAGGACCAATCCAAATCTGTTACAAATAACTAAGCAAAAATGGGCAGGGAGTACTTGCTCTCATGTCGTGAGAAGTGTCCCCCTCCAAAATTCATCAAAATAGTAAAACTTAAAAACAAAATCAAAGCCATGGACTGTTTGAACTTCGAAATACCAAAATACCAACGACACTTTCTTTTTAGATGGGGTGGATCCAACAGTGAGATATTAACCAAATCATACGGCTCCCATCCATTCCAAAGCTTGTCCAAATCATACGGTCCCCATCCATTCCGATGATGCATGTCTTTCACGTTGCCCTTTACAAGTTTGGAGTGAACGATGTTGTCGACGTAGAAAAAAAATAGCTATCGCCGCAGCAATTTGAACCATCAATTTTTTTGAATTTTTACAGTTCCGGGGGGAAATGGAAATGCCTAATAAGCCGACTTTTGTCTTCATCCTTTGTGTTAAGGAGTAAATCTAGGGCATGGGTTTGGTGGCAGATCCAGGGGGCTCAAGCAAGGCCCGGGGGGGGGGGGGGGGGGGGGGGGGGGGGGGGGGGGGATATGTTTGTTCTGAATTTTCTGATCATTATTGGGTGGATCGTGATTGAGTATGATCCTTGAGAATGAGAAGATCATGAATAAAGGAAAAGAGTCAATTTAGGGGTGTGTATCTAGGTTTCATCATTTTCATCACTAGAGAGTTAGTTTTCTGATGCTTTTTAATTGTCATAAAAGGAAAAGAGTCTGGTTACGAAATAGAGACATTTAAGTTGATGTGAAGAGCTTTGGAGGAGGATTTGTAGAATGTCTTTATGGTCTTTGTGTAAATGCTTGTAAGACCTCTGTTCGGATGTTGATTCTTTGAACCTAGGAAATACAAATACTGGGTTGGGATACCAGTTCAATACAATAGATGTACTATGTTTTAATAAATATTATAAAATATATGGGTGTGGTAAAGATACAATATTTTTTATGCATGTAAATACATATATAGCATTCAATGGAGAGCTGCCTTAGCTTAGCTGGTAGAGTGCTTGCCATGTAGCAAGGTTCCAATTTTCAATTAAAATTTTCCTAACTGATATCTAATATTAAAGTAACAGATCAGATCTGTCCCAAATTTTGTTCAGACCTAGTGGGGTTTCAATTTTCAATAAAAAAACATAGATCAAACTTCCATATCTAACTTTCTAGAAAAAACAAAAGCGAGGTAGAGCGAGAATGGCTGGAGCAGATGGTTCAAGAAGATATTTCTAACATTCAGATCGTCATCTTGTCATTGCCTTCTACTCGTCTCACGTCGCTTTTGGTTTGTTTACCCGTCTTTTGATCAACTTGCTGTCGCAACATGAAAGAAAGTGAAATCAAGATTTTTGATAATAAAAGAGAGGGAGTTGTGTACCGAGGTGAAGCTCTAAAACTATTGGGCTTGGTCGGGTTTCAATTCAAACAGCCCAACCAGAAAAAGAACTTGACACATCTCGCATGTGTTTCGTGTGTATCGAGGACGTATCAGGTTTCTTTTATTCCCTCTTTTTTACGTCTGGTCTCAATACATACCTGATATGTGTTAGGTTTGTTTTAATCCTCTTTTTAAAATGCATGGTCTCAAATATCAATAAGCACCCGGTATGCATTAGTAAGTATCAAAACCATATCGGTACCTGATATGTATCAGGTACATGTACGCCACCCAATTTGAAGTCTCGGTGCTTCATAAATTAGCATAAGAGGGAACGGTAAGCCAATCCTTTCGTGTGATAGCTACATACTGTCATATGGAATTTGCAACCCATAAAAGGCATATACAGTTAGCAAGTTATGAATTATTTAAAAAATTATTAACTTTTTTAATGAAATGTGAATTTGTGATGACTTTTTAGTGTAACACATTTTGCATTATTGCATGCCTAACTTAATGAACGTGGATTGTTTATAAAAGGCATCAGAAGTCAGCACCTCATCGGATACATTATGAGTATTTGTATTATGTAAAATAATTATATTTTAGACCTTACATATAATAGGTATTTATATATGGAGATATATTCCCTTTTGTCGATTTTTATTCTTGGAAAGATAACTTTCTTATTCTTTAAATATTGATAAACTTCAGTCCATATTATGATACATGCTTAAAGCTCTCTATATCTCAATGTTAATTCTATAAATCAACTCTATATTGTAATAACATTCAATTCTGGATACAACAATCATACTGCTATATTGGAATCCAATCAACTCGGGATGTTTAGTTTCACTTAAAATAAGCATCCAAAGTTAGAAAGAATATCTTTGAGCATTTATGTTGATGTGGCCCGAAGTTGGTTGTCATAATTAAAAAAATAACAGTACTCTTTTTTTTTTGAATATTTTCAAAATATTTTTTTGCTTAAAAAATATCATTTTCAAACTAGAATTGGTTTGAGCCTAGGGTATTACTCAGGCTACTAAATTTATATTTGGTCCTATTTTAATTATCTGGATTTATTAACACCTTATATTCCCTAGCAGAGCACAAAAAGGTACATTTCACATTTAGTTGACTCTTCAATTAGGCGACCTTGCAAAAGTCGACATAGTTAGAGAATGTGTTGGAAGTATAGGAAGGGAATATTCCTACCTCCATTTTTGCATCCCAGATGAACAAGTGATGTAGGAAGGGGCGGATTTAGGGATTTTGGTGGAGGATTTAATGAAGAAATTGGATAACTAGGGTTCTTGGCTTCTCACCAAGAATTTCCAATGCTTCTCATCAAGGAAGAGGGGAACCTTTCACATGTTTGGGAAAATTTTCATTTCTTGATTAAAACAAAGCAAGCCTTTATATAGGCTTTTACAATATTTCCTAACCCTATTTGGTTTCGCTAAAAAATAAAATAAAATAAAATAAAATAAAATACAAAATACAAAATCAAATCATACTCAAACACAAAAACCTAAATTAAAATAAAAATTAAAATAAGAAATAAAAAAGGAACTTGGACCCGATTGGTTCCCCATCATTCTTCCTGGCTTGGGAACTTCATCACCTGAAGAATGACGAAAAAATAGCACAGCTTGGCAGAAATTAGTAGCCCTTGTAATTAGAAAAGATGCGTCCACGAACTCTGAAGTGTAACAAAAAAACAGACTTACCGATGTGCGTCTTCTAAAAATTTCTCTCAATTTATAAATGATAGGAAAACATTCAGGATCTGTTTGTTTGTTAAGGGAGGATGATCTGGAATACCAAACTTGATGTGCTCAATTAGAATCAGCGGTGCTTCTTTTAGCAATTCTGGTGCATGCTCCACAGGTGGCTTTAGATCAGGCCCTAGCTTAGGTTGCAAGGCTGGATCAATTTCTGACTGGCTCAAACTCTAGTTTAGCCTCTGATTATGGTACTTGATCAATTTTTGGTTCAGGTTCGGACTCTGGTTCGAACTCAGGCTCTTGCTGTTTCTCTAATACTAGCTCAAGCTCCAAGTCGGACTCAATCTCAATTTTTATCTCAATTTATTGGTCAGGATCTGGCTTTAGCTCATGCTCAAGCTCACTTTCAGCTTCATGGGTTGGATCAATCGCTGTTGTGGGCTTTGGCTTAAGTTTGCATGCTCGAAGAAGAATGTTGCGTTTTTCACATATCAATTCTATATGATCCTCTTTTACTATCGGCCCGGGCTTGAGGATTGTTGGGTACCTAAGAAATTGGTTGATGTTTGGGAGAATACCGATATCGAAGAGCGAATCTGAACATAGACCATTGATGATAAGGATCTACAAGATCCAAACACCAAGATCACGTTTCTTAACCTAACTTGATATATGCATACTTATATTTTTCTTTATTTGAAAAATTAAAGCGGGTGAAGAAATATTCTAGACGGTACTCCTAGTTATCATACCCATGTCTATCCTTGAAGCTATAAAAGGTACTCATTTGATTGTCTTAAGATCAGTAGATGTTATGAGAGAATAATCATCAAAGTAATTACTGAAATATCCCATAATCTAGAGTAGATTTCCTTGTATGGAGAGTACTTATACATAGTTGGCCGAGTCAGCTATCCACTGGCACGAACCGTTCTGAATTTAGACTCCGAACGGGCCCTGAATCGTCAAAATATGAAAGCTGTGCAGAAATTCCTTCGAAAATAGCTCAAAAAATCCAAAAATGAGACGACTCATTATTGAGCCATTGACCGGTTAACAAGCTCGGTTGAGCCGGCTCGGAGGCAATTTGCGACTCAGGCGGCTCGAGCCGGCTTCGGGTCGACTCGGGTTGGCTTGCCCGAGCCAATGAATAGTGTCGGCTCAGCTCGGGCACAAGTTCGGCTTGATTAATCCAATATTGTTGCTCCAGGGGCTCGGTCAGCGCAGACTTCTAATTCCAGCGATTTCACAGACGGTTCGGCACGGATTTTGTTGATGGTGATTCGCCTTAAGATGGGGAAGATTTGAGTGGGATTGTCCAACCCAGCCGCCGCATGTGGCGGTGCTTGTGAACCTCGCAAGATTGACGCGGTGGCGAATCAAGGCCACACTCGTCGGTGGTGATGGATCTGATAGCTGATGACGTCAGAGAGGTGGTGGGAGCCCTTTGGAGGTGATGAAGTTGCTCGAAAAGGCCGCGGGAAGCAGCGGTGGAGGGTTTCGACAGAGGCGGCAGCGGTGCAGTGGGTTATGGTCGACGGTTGTGGTGCCGTCGACTGCGGAGGTTGACGTCGAAGTTGTGGCGAGTGTTGTAGGCCAGGTATGGGTCGACGGTACGTCGGTAGATGCTTGTTCGGGTGGATGCGCCCCCCCCCCCCCTTGATCTACCCAATTTATGCTCTGATCGGGTAAATGATTTTAGGATGCAGTGATCTACACCATGATATTTCGGAAGATGCTTGATAGATGTTGGTTGGGGGCTCTGATGATCTGATTTTGGGGGTTGTTGACGGCGTGAAAAGAGGTCGAGCTGCAGTGACGGTGGATCACTAGGGTTTTTTTGGTTTTTTTATTTTGGGTGAATTTTTTGGAAATCTGAAATCGGCAAGGGAGCGAAGATTGGATCTCTGATACCAAATTGATGCACGGGTGGAATTTAGGGATTTTTGTGGAGGATTTGGAGAAGAAATTTGATAACTAGGGTTCTTAGCTTCTCACCAAGAATTTCCAAGGCTTTGAAAAACACCATTGTGGGGGGTGAATAGGATGTATGATACAAATTAAAATTTTAACACGCAACGAAATAATGCAAAGCGCATAATCACAGATCAAAGATAAGCAATCAAATACTTTTAACAGAGTGGCTCCCCCGCCTATGTTCATCGCCTCTGATCCGACCCCAAATCCTTAAGGATTTCATCTCTTTTATAACCAAAAGAAAAACTTTGATCATGCTTGCGGGTGTTGGTCGAACTGTACACCAATAAACCTAAAAGTTTTACGCCCAATGATAGCTCCTAAATTAAGCTAAAAATAAATACCACTGATTTCATAAATATTGCCGTATTGTTGAGCGCTGAGTTGTGATCTTCATGGCCCAAACGGTTAGTCGATCCGAGCTTTATGAAGAAAGTTATGCACTTTGCAGCATCATCTGTCGAACTCCTTCCACGAACTTGATGATCTCTTTGAAGCTTAGGGAAGATGAATTCGGCCAAGCAAGGAGGATGATCTCTGGAGATTTTTGGCTCAATAAGATGCAATAGGATACTTCTCCAATGGAGGGGTCTTCTTCTTTTATAGGGATAATAGTCCTTTTCGGTTAGAATCTCTATTCTTCAAATCAATCTTCAAATTTTCCGTTTAACTTAACTTGATTGCTCATTGATTTGGATGATTTCATTTAATTGGAAACTCCCAATAGAAGAGGTCTTCAAATCCAATAGAAACTCCTTTGTGTTACTGTGCACATGAATCCTAGTAGAACTCAAATTTTATGTTGCACATTAACTCTTAGTAGCCAACTAGAGTTGTTTGTGCACATGAACTCTTTGAATCCCACTTGCACTAGGATTCTAGGAGTCACTCAAATATGCAATCCTTCATGAACTCTTCTTCCTTCATGATTTGACTTTCAAGATAAGCTTGACCAAGTTTTTGCTCAAATTATCTTCTCTTTCTTTTTTTGACTTTTGTAGAAAATGTTTGACTAATGTAGAATTACCAAATTGCCCCTTTATCTCCTACTTGATTTTTGGCCATTATTTTGAAGCTATAATTCATGGAGAATTATCATGATGTGTTTTGGCCATGTACAATGATCTTTGAGCAACTTTGGGACAAGTTGATTGATGTGGAAATTACGAAATTGCCTTTTGGTCAATATAACTTTGTTTTGATCTGAAAGTCACTAAACAAACATATTGGTAGCATCTGACTTGTTTGTCATCAACAAAATTAAAAGTGTGACCAAGTTAGTGGGCTAACTTGGCCAACAATATCATCCTTTTTGATGATGGCAAACAAGTATAGAAGATTGAGATAAATACAAATATAGAGCTATGTCAAAATATGCACATGTGCACATGATCATGATGAATGCTCCCTATCCATGTGCTTTCATGAATATTTGACAAGCTCCCCATCAAACCATGCATCTTAATTCTTCTATCTGGTCACAGAAGGAAGAGGAGAACGGTTTGAAGAAAATTTTCTTTTCATTGATTCATTGATTAAAACAAAGCAATCTAGGGCCTTTATATCGGCTTTTACAACTTTTCCTAACCCTACTCCGATTCACTAAAAACAAAAAAAAAATCAAATCAAATACAAATACAAATCAAATCCTAATCAAACAAAAAACCTAAAATAAAATCAAAATCAAAATAAAAAATAAAAAGAAGGAACTTGACCCGACTGGTCCCCCATCAACAAGTTTGCTGTGTGGTTCAGCAAGTCATTTCATCTTAGTCATCGATAGAAGTTATTATTGGATAGATAAGATTTAAAATTTCAAACATATTTTTATATATGGATTGGATTGGCTCGCTTCGTAAGACTTAGTTTACAGCTTTGCCTAAATTTTTCAGAGAACCAATATTAATTATAATCTTTATGCACCTTGTATCCCAATCCAAAAATGTCTCAGCTAATGTGTTTTCTCTAAGTGGTCAAGCATAATCAATTTAACTTGCGCTCTTATTTGAACTAGCTAATATCTATTTGTGACTAGTTTCCTAACTAATTGAACTCAGCATTCTCCAATGAAGTTGAAATCTTTAAAAATTGAACACATTGAAAACAAATATCATATTGCTTCCTTGGTAGGCTTGGAGTCGCATGGTCCTCTTGCAATTGGCACTTAAATTAGGATATCTGTATTGGGCGCCGGGCGGACCAGACTGCCTGGTAGGCTGATAGCTTCTATAATATTGCGCTATCAGAAGGTCTAAGTTCATTTGTATGCACTGTGCCCCCTTTGGCAGCAAGGGTTCTTTATGAGTTGAATAGTGATATGATATCTTTGTTTATTTCTTCCAGCTGCTATATGGGTGATTTTGTTCTATGAAATATTAGAGCATGACCAGTTGTTTTATTTGTTCATGTTCAGGGCAATAAAATCATAAGCATTTTTGTTTAATTTTTCAGAAAAGTTTTGGAGGGCGTGCTGCTTAGTTGAATCCATTTATAATTTTCAGACCAAGATTGATGTTTCGGCCAAAACTGAAATGTTTCAGTTGTTTCGGATTGTTTCAGAGGCTGCCAATCCAGAACAGTGCAAAAACTTGGTTTTGGCTGAGATTCCCAAAACAGTATTAAAATTAACAAAAACTGAAAATTTGGGTATACTCCCTCAAAACAAAGTGTAAAAACAATCTTTACTCTATCACAAAACTAGAACAACGAAAAATGAGGAAGAAAAGAAGAAGAAACATAGGAAAAAAGAAGGGGGGAAAAGAAAAAACACTTGCATGTTCTTTAAAACAACATCAATATCTTCGAATCCAGCAGGCTGATCATCATTTCTGTGGTCATATCAAAATCTTTAGATTCGGCAGCAAGTGCCAACCATCATTCATTCAAAGCAAATAGGGCTAGGGCTGGACAACTGAGTTCTTCTGTTATACTAAGTCTGGTTTGGGTTGGGTTTGTCCAACCACTATACAGGTTGACCCGAACTTGGATTATGAACTTATTTTTAGATGAATTGGGTATTTGGTTAGTTAAATAGAACCAAAACCCTATCCAATCAACTTATATGTGTTTTTATGCTTATATACTTGAATCTTGATGAAATTATTGCTACACTTAATCTGATTTACATTCCCTCCTAAATCAAAATCGGATCAAAATAGCTTGTTTATGTAATATCAACAAAAAAGATTAATGTCAGTGATAATTTATTAAAATTTAACTACAAAACTCACTATTTAAACATATATTTATATTAATTTTCAGTATTATTAACAAAACCGAAACCGAAGCGAAACCATTGAAACAACTGAAACTAATCAAAACTAAAATTTCAAAGAGGAAGCGAAAGCAAAACCGAAACCGAGTTCTCAAACCTTGCTTTAGACTATTTTCTGACAAAAAGGGAGTTTTTAGAACGAGTAAACTATATATTTATGCCATACAACATGCATCTTAAATATTGCAGTATTGATCTTTTGGAAATATTTTGTGCTTTATTTGACTGGTTATTTCTGATATTCTTATGTACAAGTCCTCAATGATTGACAGGTTTAATGTGTGAGTTGCTTTGGAGCGATCCACAACCTCAATTGGGAAGGGGCCCCAGTAAGAGGGGGGTAGGTCTTTCTTTTGGTGCGGATGTGACTAAGAGATTCTTACAAGAAAACAATCTGGGTGAGGTTTTGTCTTCTTGTGTTGGAAAACTTTTATCTTGATTTCTGCTCTTATATATGTTAACTCCTACAGATCTTCTTGTCCGATCACATGAGGTGAAAGATGAAGGCTATGAGATTGAGCATGATGGAAAGCTTATAACTGTCTTTTCTGCCCCAAACTATTGTGATCAGGTAATGTAATGCAATTAGCTCAGTTCATTTTTGATCTATCTGCTTGTATGTGGCAACAGCATTCAAATTAATGCCTGCCTGACATTGTCGGTAATGGAAGCACCTGCATGGTGATGCATGCAGTAGAACTAAGAAAGTTTTGCGAATCAGCCAAATGGAAAATCAGATGCGTACGATCTTCCGTGAAATGGACTTTCTTTATCTAAAATGCGCTGTTATTAAACTTATTTAATATTAATTACTTGATATTTGACCTATGATATGTGTTTCCCTCCTACACGAGAACAAAATACGTTTGTCAAGTTTGTACCTTTGTCATGTTTGTACCGATTAATGGTATAGTTGGCTTGCTATAGCAAAGCAAAGCATGACACATCCACAATATTAAAATTTATCTAGCTATCAATTTTTTACTGTTCTCATTTTTCATGTGCACCTCATGCAAGTTGTTATTGTTGTTTTGTATATCACTATCCTTTCGGGCGGTCCATAGCAGTCCTTATGAAAGTAAGACTACATTGTCTCATCTTACAGTAGATATTTGCAATAATATGTACTCTTGAACTGCTCTAAACTCTAAATTCACTTCATTTATGCCAACTCTTGGTATATGTCAATTTTCTTGTAACTTCTCTTGCCACGTCTATTTCAGAGGATTGATGCTACTTCCAGTTTGAGTAGGTCTTATGTATGGTACTCTTTACTTTCACAACTGTAGTACTGTGTTCATTTCATATTATCAGTGTAGGACTATTAGCAAAAGTTTTTTCCCACAATTTCAGCTTGTAGTCATGCTGTTATCTATATTTCTTCACACCATTTCAGCTTGTAATCATGCTATTATCAATATTTTGGTCAGCAGTTCCCTAATTGTTCCATCCGTCAGAGGAATAAATGCAATGTGTCTCGAATTACAAGGTGTACACTTGAATGAACGCTCAGTTTTATTTTATTATGATTATGATGCCGAAAATTAAACATTTAATTCACAGAAAAAATGGAAAAGAACACATAAAAGCATTTCCCATTGTTCTATTTAATTGATTTAATATTTATGAATATTTAAACCCATTTTTGCTTGTTCCAAAGCGAGAGTGCGCCTCACCAAGATTCTCTTATTTTAGCAAATAAAGTCCTCTCACAATTCCAGTTAATGTAACACATCCTATACATGCAAGTATTTAATTCAGACTTGATGCTTGTTCCCAAGTGAGATTTTCTCTTCTACCAAGATTCTTGTGTTTAGATCCATGAGATGTGGGTTGATATTGGATCTTATGTCCCATGAGCAACGGATGTGTTCCGTACACAGAATGCAGATTAAGTTATTTGTTTTGTTTCATTTTGTACATGTTACGATAAATTTTGATCTAGAGAAGTTTGCAATGGAAAGAAATGTTCATTCTTCTTTTGATGTTTCTCAATACCCTTGAAATGTTCATTCTTCTTTTTCTTCTTTTGATGTTTCTCAATACCCTTTTTTGGTGAATGGCCAATAGGCGGATATGGTCGTCATGTACAAGCGGCAGCGGCAAAAGGGAAGACGAGCGGCAGCGGCGGCATAACCCTAGGGGGAGGGGTATTTTCGTGACTTCAGGAGGATTTTGTTATAAATAAGAGGGCATGTGTTATTAGTTTTCTTATGTTGAATATTTAGAGATTAGAAACTAATTAGATTAGAAACCCTAGTTATTGGGAGAGTTAGCCTTCCTCTCGAATTGACGGCTGTATCTTGGTAGTTCCACGAAAATCAATAAAAATTTCAACCTTGTGCCCTAATTTCTTCTCCTTAAATTATTATTAGAGCAACCGATCCTGGAATAAATGATGGCGGCAAAAAAGTAGATGTTTTTTGGAGAACGAAGTGGAGGTCCTTACGAACACGATGGAGGAGAGATTCAAAACGATGGGGGAATGGTTTTCGTCGCTAGAGGCCATGATGAAGCAATTGTTGGAGATGAATAGCCATCCATCACCAGTGGTGAATCTATCGAGACGGTTCTAAACAGTGATGACACAGGAGAGGGCATCATAGCAACGAAAAACAGCAACATCAAAAGAAAGGCCGTCATCGTTGAGGAAGAAAACAAACCTCATGATATATCTGAGAAGGTAAATCATGGTGGCGCATGTTTTTGACATGCGTGGGCTGAATACGCCCCCCGATCCATGGGGGATGTGGCCGAAGGATGTGGTAGGGCCCCGAAGAGGACTAGTGGCCAACAACCTTGGGATTGATTCGGGTGCCCGACGGCCCCTGGGGAGTTAGTGGGGGCCTGTCGCGGTCCGATGGACCAGCCAAGGGGCGGTGGCCCCTGGGACATCAACGGAGGTGGCTATGGCCCCTGGGGAACCAATGGGCCCCAAGGGGCCGTCAGCCCCGGGCTAGCAGGGGACGACCAACGGTGGCCTGGCAGCAAGAAACATGGGGCGGCGATGAAGGTGGAGGAGGCCCAAGGTGGTTCGACGACGGTTGGACGAACGATGACATTGTGATAGGAGGACCGATGGATGATTTTGGGGGTCACACAGCTCAAAATTTGAACGCATACCGGTAATTTTATTATGGGCAGTCTTGATAGAGAGCCGCTGTAGGTACAAATTAGTGCTGATTTTATAATTCAAAAGTTGAAGATGTCAATCTTTGATGAAGAGGACGCCTATGGATGGGTGTACCACGCCAAACGATATTTCGCAGTGAATAGACTTACAAAGACAGAAAAGCTGATGGCATGGGCCCTATGTTTGAAAGAAAAGGCGTTGGCATAGTTCCAGTGGAGAGAACAGAGACGTGCGCATGTGGGAGGAGTTTAAAGATTGCATGTTGGATCGTTTTCGCTATACTCGGTGTGGTCACAAACAACTTTTTGCACTTAAGCAAGATGTGACAATCAGGGAGTACATGAAGAGATTCGAGTTGCTCTCAGGCCGAGTGAGTGGGACATCAGAGTCTGTATTGAAGGGAAACTTTATGAAAGAGCTCAAGACAGACATTCGAGCCGTGCTACGCTTGCTGAGACTGAGAAGACTAAGAGAGACGATGGAGTTGTGCCAGATGATTGATGACATGAATATAGCAGGGCAGCGTGCCAAGGATGCATGGAGCAGCTTTACTTTTCGCACCCAGATGATGACAAGTGGCAAATGACACATGCAAGAGGGACCCGGACAAACTGAGACAAGAACATCGAGACGCTGCGATGAGAAGTTTGCCTGGTAGTCAATTCAAACGTCTCATTAAGACGGAGATACAAAACAAGCGTGCAAAGGGACTGTGTTTTTGCTGTGATGAGAAGTTTGCCCCATGACATCGGTGTTGAAATTGCATCCCTCCAGGTATTGACAGTCTGCGATGAGGAAGATAATGGCATGGAGTTGGAGGAGAAAGAAGTAGGAGAGATGTAGCACCCTCACTTGTATGTGGATGATATCTCGCTAAATATGTGATGTGGTTCACCCTGAATCACATCATGAAATTAGTGAGAAGGATCACGAAGTAGGATGTCGCATTGCTTATCGACAGTGTGTCCATTCACAATTTTTATTTCCAATAAGGTATTGGACTAGCATAGACTGCAATTGAAGGACACATTTTGGCATAGTCATGTGGATAGAGAAGGTAGATTGCATTCAGGGAATCTGCTGTGGGCTGATCTTGACATTACATGGCATTCAGATATTGGAGGATTTTCTACCACTAGATTTGGGCAGCACGAACATGATTTTGGGGATGAGATGACTGCAACCTGGGAAGAGACGATGATCAACTGCAAGCTATTACACCTGAAGTTCCAAGTAGGGGACCCATCAATGATACTTCAGGGAGATCTGAGCTTGCGTCGAACCTTGGTTTTCTTGAAAACCATGGTGAAGACATTATAGACAGAAGGGGCGGGTTTCTGGTGGAGTTACAAGGCTTGACAGGTGAGGTCACTGAGTATGATATTTTTATCGTAGTACAACTCTTGGTTTGATTTGTGTGTGTTCCAGACACCTTGTGGAACACACAAATCGAACCAAGAGTTGTGTGTTCGATTTGTGTGCTTTCCATGTCACGGGATTACGAGCATGCCATAATCCTAATAGGAGCCTTGCCTATGACTGTGAGACAATACCGATATCCTCAGGTGTAGAAGGATGAGATAGAGTGGATGGTATGAGAGATGCTATATGTCGTAGGTATTCAGCCAAGTATAAGTCTATTTTCGAGCCCGATCTTATTAGTCAAGAAGAAAGATGGTAGCCGGAGATTTTACATCGATTATTGGGCACTGAACAAGGGGACTGTCCTAGACAACTCATACCCGTGATTGATGAGTTGCTCGATGGGTTGCATGGAGCGGTCATGTTTTAGAAGATTAACTTGAAGTGGAGATACCAACAGATCCAGATGCAGGCAGAGGACGTGGCGAAGACCACATTCAGGACTCACGAGGGGCATTACAGGTTTCTTGTCCTGCCTTTTGGCCTGACCAATGCCCCAGTTATCTTTTAGGCACTTGTAAGCAAAGTGCTTCAGCCATAAGGCTTGTGTTGATTTTCTTTGACGATATATTGATGTATAGCCACACATGAAGCATTTGGAGGTAGTTTTGTAGGAGCAACAAAATCATCAGCTATGAGAATTTCTGGGGCTCAAAGGATATTACAGAAAGTTTGTCTATGATTGCTTGTCCACTTATAAAGCAGCTGAAGAAGAACAACTTACATTGGGGGAAGATGCAACCCATGCTGTTGAGTCACTCAAACGAAGCATGACCAGTGTTCCATGTTAGCTTTACCAAATTTCAGCCAACCTTTCATTGTGGAGATAGATATTTCGGGACATGGTCTAGAGATGGTAGTGATGCAGGACCAAGGGTCAGTGTCCTATTTCAGCCAGGTGTTGACTGTGAGTGTTAGGCTTAAGTCAGCCTATGAGCGCTAGCTGATGGCGATCGCCTTGGCGGTGCATAAATGGAGGCCATGCTTGTTGGGTCGATGCTTCATTGTTCAGATAGACCAGAGGAGTTTCAAGTTCTTACTGGAGCAGCGTATTGTAATAGAGGAACATCAGTGTTAGTGTTGGTTTTTCAAGTTGCTGGGATATGACTTTGAGATATAGCACATGCTAGGGTTAGAGAATAGGGCAGCTGATGCCCTCTTTAGACGAGTGGAAGATTCTCAATTGGCAGCTTTGTCCATTCCTGTGGTGCTTGATGGAACCTTTGTTACTGAAGATTAAGGCGGATGAGGGCATAGTAAAGATTTTGAGCTGCATTTCTGCTATGGAGTATTTAGGCTACTCATTAACCGGTAGCAGTTGTTATATCAGGGACAGCTCGTATTACTTTAGACATCTACCCACATTTTGAGGTTATTACTGGAGTTTCATGTGAGCACTAATGGGGGGCACTTCAGGGTCCTCAAGACATCTCACAGTTTGGCACCAGAGTTGTTTTTGGTCTGGATGAAGAAGGATGTGATAGATATGATGGCTAGTTGTGATATCTACCAACGACACAAACATCAGTTGTCCTTATCGAATCGGGTCTGAGAGGTCATGATGGACTGTATAAAAGGGTTGCCTTGGTTAGAAGGTTCACTGTCATCTTTGTTGTGGTGGACTGTCTCAGCAGATATGCACATTTCATGGCCTTTTGACACTCTTACACTGCGGTGACTGTAGCAGCTACTTTTATATGGAAGGTGGTACGCTTGCACGAGATTCCAAAGTTTTTTATGTCTGATTGTGATCGCGTCTTCTTGAGACATTTTGGATGGAGGTATTTAGGATGCAGGGGACGGTTCTGAAACGAAGCACAACATCTCACCCTCAAACGGACGGCCAAACGGAAGTGGTTAACAAAAGCATAGAAACATATTCGTGGTATTTTGTGTCGCAGTCACCAAAGCAATGGGTGAAATGGTTAGCTTGGGCTGCGTATTACAAAACTTCCTATCATACAACATCTTAGACCAGACTTTTTGAAATCTTATATAGGCGAGATCCTCTGCAATTGCTATATTTTGGCCACAGTTTCACACCAGTGTCATAGGTTGAGCAGTATTTGGAGGAGAGAGAGATGGTGTTGGAGAAGTCGAAGCGGCATTTGGCGAGAACACAACAGATCATAAAAAAACATGCAGATGGTTATAGGAAGGAGGTGTAGTTTACAGTTACGGACCGAGTATATCTAAAGATTCGGCCATATCATCAGAGATCTTTGGCACATAGGAGGAATGAGAAGTTAACACCACGATATTTTGGACCCTACGAGATTGAGACAAGGATTGGACATGTGGCCTATTGTTTGAAGTAACCGTTGACCTCTGCTATGCATCTAGTTTTCCATGTCTCACAACTTTGTTAGGCATTTAGGGATCACACACCTTCAACATATTTACCATCGACCCTGATTGAGGACCTGTAGGTGATCTTGTAACAATCTGAGTTGAAGGGAGTGTGCCAAGGAAGTTTGGATACCGAAGAAGTACTAATCCAGTAAAAGGGCCTTCTTGAATATGAAGCGACATGGGAGCTATTGGTAGCAATCCAGCAGTAGTTTCCAGACTTTTACATTGTGGACAATGTGTCTCTTTGGGGGAGTAATGATACGATCATCATATACAAGCGGAGGCGGCAAAAGAGAAGACACGGGGCAATGTCAGCAAAACCCGGGGGGTATTTTTGTAATTTCAGTTTAGGGGAAATTTTGTTATAAATAAGAGTGCATGTGTTATTAGTTTTCTTATGTCAAATATTGAGAGATTAGTAGCTAATTAGATTAGATACCATAGTTATTGGGAGAGTTGGCAGTCATCTTGAATTGGATGCCATATCTTGATAGTTCCACGAAATCAATACAAATCCCAATTTTTTGCCCTAATTTCTTCCACAATCCTATCATAGGCTTACAAAGGTTCCAATGAAGGAAGGAAACCCTCACTAATATGGGAGAAAGAAGCCCTTATAAGGGACACTTAGCTCCTACTTCTGTCCCCAAGCCACAACGAACCTCCACAAACTAATATTCCAGTTGTGTAGTCTTCGTGCCACAATCCCTAATAATCTTGTGGTGAATTTTGGCCCCTACGTTTTAGTTCAATCTACTCACGAAGTGCTTGTGGGGAGACTCTAACCCTTGATCTTTGGCTTCTCAATAACATTTCAAAGTCTTGATATTCCTCTAGTTGAGACCAAGATTGTAGGTCTCGGTTTCGGTCTAGGTATCGTTCTTCCCAAAATTTAGGTTTCGGTATCGGTATCGCCCGTTTCGGCGGCTTCAGAAGCAAGTTTCGGTTTCGTCCGTATCGCTAGTTTCGGCAGTTTCGGCAGTTTCGTTTCGGGTATCGGTTTCAGTTTCGGAGATACTTTAAATATGTATATACTATATACTATATACACACAGTGATGGTTTCGGAGGTTCTTAAATCTAAACCTATCAAATACTATTAAATACTTAACAAACTAAAATATTAATCATATACTATCAAATACTAAATACTAAATAGATAAACTAAATTTGAGTTCGTAATCATATCAAATACTAAATACCTAAAGTTTGGTACTTAAATACTAAATATTAGATAAATGAATAGATCCGAAAGCGTGCCTTGCGCACCCACCATTTTACCTTGCGCACATACCGCTTATTTACAAGTTTGCTAAAAAATCGTTGGGCGTTGCTTTTGCGCACCCACCATTTTGATTTGTGCACATACCACTTATTTACAAGATTGCACAAAATATCTGCTTGATATGCGCACCGACTGTTTTACTTTACGCACATACCACTTATTTACAAGTTTGCCCTTTTAAACGCAGCATCTCCTGAAATGCGACTCGGGCCTCTTTCTCTCTCTCTCTCTTTGCTCACTCTCACTCACGCTAGATGGTCGAGGCGGGTTCGGCGAGGCAGGATGCAGGTTCGACGAGGCGGGGACGCGATGAGGTGAGTTCAATTTTTTCACCATCTTCCTTTTGTCCTTTTTCTTCTTTTTTCAACAATTTTTTCTTGGTTCTGCCTCTTCTTCGTCTAATTCATTATTTTCAAGTTGAAACCCTATGATTTTTTCCTCTCTTTTAACCGAGCTTTCTATGCAACCGATTGATTCTCGAAATTTTTTTTGTTTTTAGAGAATTTTTATTTAATTATGCATTCTTCTTCCTCCGTTTTCGATCGGTACTGAATGGTATCGGTTAGTTTCGGTCGGTATCGGTCAGTTTCGACAGGTATCGTCCGAAACTGACCGGTACCGTTCAGTATCGGTCGATACTGAAACCAACCCTTGGTTTCGGTATCGTCAACTGCCGATACCGATACGATACGGCCGATACCTAATGGTATCGGCCGATACCTCAAACCCTGGTTGAGACTATGCTGGGTTGCGCCATTACATTGTTTTCTAAAAATTCGTAACTTTTTTCTTCATAATATTACATTGCTTTCTGCTAAGCTAGACATTTCAAAGCAGAGAAACTCATGATTTGTAACACTTACACATGATATGCATAAAGGAGTTCTGTTTTTACTCTCTTACATGTGAATGTGGCTGTACTGAATTTTGATCTCTTGCCAGCAAGAATGCCCCCTCCCACACCCCAAAATAGAAGAAAAAACCACCCACCCACCCACAACCGAGAGGGAGGGAGGGAGGGGCGAGAGAGAGAGATAAAGATAAAAAATAAAAATAAATAATTTTTTTTACTTTGCCAATGCCATTGAAATTGTTGGGATGTGCATGAACCATAATGGTAAACCGAGGAAGCATGATGGTTGCTTCAGGCATATTGCTTTTGTTCCTTGCAGAAGATAATCAGTTATGTTACAGATTGAAGCTACTTCCCTTCACTTTGCTGATGCCACTGAAAAATTTTGGGATGTATCTGAGCCTCAAAAATAGTCTGAGAAAGCATGACAGTACCTTCAATGATTTTTAAAATTATTTTTTGTTTCAACTGTTTTATCACTATACCTTCCCTTGTTATCCCGTTTGCATCTCTAATTTATAAAAACAGATTATCATTGCCGTTTATGATACTGTTGATAATATGAAAAGAACTAGTTTGTTTTTCCTTTCATTACAACCTTTACCAATGGAACATGATACTAATATAAAAGGAAGAATTATTAAAAACCATTAACCCTAAAATAGGGCATTGATGTTGTTTCTATAACCAAAAACACAAGACCAATACAGTTATAATTACAATTCATATCTGTCTCATTATTTGACACTAATAAAAAGTCAGAAAAATATAGTTACTATTTTTAAACTAGAAACTGTTCTAATTTTTTTTTGATCCTTTGGAAAGCTTGGTAGACAGCACGCACGTAGACCCCCACCACCAGGGTTCGAACCCTGGTGGCCTCGCAGGCAACGGGGGGAATATGCCACTCGGACACAGTCCGCTGGCAAACTGTTCTAATTTTTAACATAACGCAAACACTCCGAACACGTCATGTGCTCGCTCCCAGCTTGATTCAAATGTACTTATGATATAACCAAAAAGTCAGTCAACTGAGCAATCGATTTGACATGTAATCACACATTATCCAAAACATTCTCTTAAATAAAGCGGCAATCAATCTCTATATATTCTGATTTATCATGAAATACTAGATTATTTGCAATGTAGATATTGGCTTGATTGTCATACTTAAGAATCATAGGTCATCGATGCTAAAATTCAAGTTCTAACGGATGCTTTAAGCATATTGACTCTCACGTGTCATTTGTCATGCTCTCTATTCAGATTCTGTACTTGATACCTGATTGAGAGACTCTTGGTTATGTTTTATTTTTCTTAGACAACCATATTTCCTTAAATAAAAACATAAGGGTAACTTCTACTAATATTCCTCCACTACAGTCACTGTGTCACTAAACACTCTTAAACTATAGTATTAGAAGTGACTATCCTTAAAAGTAACAGATGATACTCTTGGTTTTTTTGCATAACGGCTCTAACATTCATTCAATAGTGGTTTATATTAATATCATATTTCAATGGTGTTTAGTGACATATTTGTCTAGTACATAAGGGGTTATTAGAAGTTACTTAAAACATAATAACCAGAGGTATGTCATCGATCCTTTGGAAATTCATCCTAATCTATAACACTCAATCTGAAGATTCTTCTTATCTTTATATAACAACCCACATCTTGGAACACTCTTCAAATATAGCAGTATGCGAACTATATCTTCCTAATGAGTTGTACTATTAACACTAAGAAACTAACTAACATTAAAAATAAAAGGTATATCTGATCGATCAATTACAAGGTAATTACTTTTACCTATCAACCTTCTATACCTGCTGAAAACTTCAATAACTCGAATCAGCTAGCAATTTTGCATTTGGATTCACATGGGAATCAATCACGTTGCAACCCACCATCTCTACCTCAGTCAATTTATCAAGTACATATGTCATTTGAGATAAGGTAATACCATGAGAAAGTCGAGCAACATTAGTCTCCCCGTTAGCACCTTAACTAGCCCGAATCTTTTGTTTGAAATTTCAGTAGTTAAAAAGTCTTCAGTTAGTGTATGATGTTGTCTTCTCTTGTAATGGCTATATCATCCACATACTCAACTAGAAAGTACAAATGTAGTTCTTCTTGGATAGAAAACAGAATGATCCATACCATATTGCTTCATCATATACTACATACCACTACAATAAACTAATCTAGAATCCTTTTACGCAACATACCTAAGAGATCCATGTACACTTCCTTACAAAGATGATTTTGAAGTTCATTTTTGATATCCGAGGTGATGTAACTACTAATGTAAAACTACTGCTAATGATTGAAGAAATCGAACAGCGGGTATTTATGTAATTAGAGAAAAACTTTGAATAATTAAGGTCATAAATCTAATTATAGCACTTATACACTCAGCAAGCTTTCAACTTCTCACGAGTTCAATCTGGATATACTTTGGTAGTTCTGACTCAATGACAACCAACACCAGACTTGTCAGGAGAAAGAGGAATCAATAATCATCTATCAAAACAATACAAAATAAGCATCTTATCATCCATTTTAGCTTTCATCTACACTTCAGAGACAGACTCATGTACACAGATGTTATCAAGAGAAGCAACAAAAGATGAATATGATAACAACAAATTATCAGGAAATTTTCGAAATAAGATGTGGAACATTTGCCCATTTATCTTTTTATTTTCGATGGACATGTTTAGATAAGTCGCGTCATCAAAATTAGAAGGTAGTGTATAAACTGGTATAGAGTCCTAGTCCAAAAGAGCGGAAATGACTTTCTTCCTTTTACTGTAAACCTTAAAATCAGTCACATTATATCGCAAAATGATCTTAGGAGTGAGTGGTGTTTTAAATACTTTGGTGGTAGTTGTGAAAACTATGATGGTTGTGAAGATTGTGGCCATTGTAAAGTAAAAGGTGACAAAGATGTATGAACAAGTATGAATAACTCAGTAGCGAGAGCAGCGAGATCTGATAAACCATATGAAGAAAAGTAAGGAATGATCTTAAAGTAAGTGTAGTAACACACATCTGTTCTCTTTTTATGCATATTCTAAGACGACACATTTAATGGTTCAAGAGATTAACTTATAGACTATAGAATCATGCTCATGAACAAGCCACCATGCAACCAAATTTTTTAGGATGTAACAGAACTATACCCTTGTTAGGAAAAAAGAATCGAATGTGACCATGAAGAAAAGATGGTATTAGATTTATCAAATAAGCTGTGATAACCGCAACACTCCACAACATTTTAAAAATATCAGTTTGAAATAAAATAGTTCTAGTGACTTTTAGAAGATGTTTATTTTTTTGTTTGCTCATCTCATTTTGTTATGGTGTATATGAATAGGAATAATTCTACATCTGATTATTAAATCTCGTAAATATGAAAAATATTCATTTGCATTATCACTTAGCAGTATTCTTATAAGTAGGGGCGTAACCATGTACAAGTTGACCTGGGCTGCTGTCCAGGGCAACAAAATAAAATAAAATATGCTAATACACATTGCTGCATTGGGTTTTAGCCCAGTGGATAAGGCACTACACTATGGAACAAGTGTGTTGGGGTTCGACCCCTTGTTAGCAATACGTAATACGGGAAATATTCGGGACGTGAATAAAACGTGTTTAATTCGGTCAATTTCAAAAGACGTTTGGTCAAAAATTCGGTCAAATATGCGCAATACGAGAATAATAAATAAACTGGTTAAATTGTGTTTAATTCGTTAACCCAAATAAAAAACGCGACTAAAAATACGAATACTGTCCAGATATCATTCATCCACATCAACTTAAAAATCAATAATATCAATATGAAAGAAGAGTAAAATAAGTTCTATTTTCATGATTTAAATTGTATTCATAGTTTTAACCAAAATCATGACATGATCATACTATTATATTCCATGTAGCATGCACTAAACCAAAGTATGATTATTAAATTATAGTTCAAAATGATTTAAAAGTGTCCCTAAAATGCGTTTAAAACGCATAAAATGCGCAATACGGGAATAAAACGTGTTTTGTTCGTTAACCCCTAAAAAACGTGTATTTTTCCGAATAATTCAAATGGACGGCCGTTTAATACGGAAACCATTTTAGACGGGTTTTAAACGCAAAAAACATAAAAATTCGCGTTTTTTACTAACAAGGGTTCGACCCTCGCTACCGACGTCTTTTATTTGTTACTATTATTATTTGTTTGCATTTCATGTTAATATGTTTGGTATTATTATTTGACAAACACATTTTCGCGGCCCAATGGTTAATGCGTTGCTCTGCTGAACCAGAAGCTCTGGGTTCGATCCCTGCTTCTGATGTTTATTATTAGTTATTATTTGTTACCTATTATTATTTGTTTGGTAATATTTAATTGTCATCTCTTTATGTCCCGGTGGCTAATGTGTTTTGGGTTCGATCCCCACTCCTGTTGTTTTTTACTTGTTATTATTTGTTACTATGAATGGGACCGGAGCTATTATTATCTGTTACTTATTGACTGAACGAGATCTTCTGGGTTCGATCCCCGATGCAGTCGCTTTTATTTATTATTATTTGTTACTCATTACTATTTTTGCTTGTATATTATTTAACGTTTAATTTTTTGTTATGATTTTTTTTAAACCTATGCTATGACTTGTTACGAGATGAGAAGAGGGAAACGAGAGCAGAAATATTTTTTTGCATGTTGAGTATTATTTAACGTTTAATTGTTTGTTGCATATTATTTATTAACATTTAAAATTTTTTGTTTTGATATTTTTTAAAAAATATTCTTTATGTCATCTTTATTTTTGCACATGGCAAAAAATATTCCTGGTTACACCACTGCTCATAAGCACATTAAATTAACCACATTAAATTAAGCGTGAATTTCATAACAAATGGCATAAAAATGAAACAATTTAGAACAATTTTTCATTAAACAAATCTTTATAACATGAGAAAAATCATCAATAGATATGATATAATTCCTAAACCCCAACTTAGATGTAACCTTGCATGAACCTTAAATGTCTGAATGAACTAAAACAAAAGAATCATATACTCGTTGATCGACACCAGATAAAAATGGTAAACAATGATATTTAGCAGTCACATGGCCCACTCTAATGATCTCAAATGAACTAAAGTGAGAACCAACTTTAAATTTTTCTACTGATGGGTGATAAGCGATAATAAATTTGTAATGAAGAAATTATGGATCAATATGTAATATAAGAATGAAAGTAATAAAGATCCTTAAACTTGTATCTTTCACCATCTACATTGCAGTGTTATCAAATGGCGCCGCCACGGCCGCCATGGCGGAATGGCGTGGCCCTTTTTGGCCTAATCGCAATTCGCCATCCATTTGGCCTAATCGCAAATGGCGCCGCCACGACCGCCATGGCGGAATGGCATGTCCCCCTTTATGGCGGATTTTTGGCTCACCGCTATAGGCCGCCATTCGCCATTGATTACATTGCTCCATTGTCTTCAAATCTAAAATAAGAATAGAATTAAAAGTTAATATAACCGAACACTGACAATTTTTAGTAAGGTTGCTGAAAAATATGATGATGAAGAAAACAAGGAATAAATGAAACTGATGATAAAGAAAAAGAGGGTGTAGGATGTGTCACTTTCATGGCATTAACTTTACTCAAAGATCCACAAGGTAGGGTAACGAAAGACGACAATAATAAATGTTGCGTATGAAAGAAAATGCTCGGTGTACATACTATGATGATTAATTATCTTAGAATCAATGATCCAAAGCTGAGAAGCAGAATAATTGGATGAGATTCATGAGAAATATGTTGTTAGTGATTCTGTCTTTACTCGAGGTCTAAGATTCATCGATTCTTCTAAAGGGCCCATATATCGTATCAGATTCACATGTGATACTCATCGGATGCCCGTATCAGATTTACATGTGATACTCATCGGATGCACATATCTGATCCTTCTAAAAGTATTAGACTGATTTTTAATTTATGTTTCTAGGTACCTTTATCATATTATATTCAATACTTGTATCCATAATTTAACCTAGCTCAAGATGAATCATGAATTTATACCTTTTATGCAACTTGATGCTGTAAGAACCGGTACTATTCATCTTTGGATACAAGTACTTGAGAATGCTTAGTATGCCAACCATAGAATGTGTGTTACATCCTGTAACAACATGGACAATTCGTGGAGGTCATCCAAATAAAAATCACGAGTGTGATTTTTCTTTCCACAATGATTGCATATTTGAGTTCTACCAGGAAATTCTTAATGATCTTGACAAATAGTGACAATGATTTCATCTACCACAATCCATTACGGTATGCACAACAATTATCATCTCTGGAAACAAGTGTAAATTTCAATTCCATACCACTTTTAACCAATGACAACTAATGACAGCCAATAAAGCAAACAAGGACCGTCATAACCAACTTCCAACCAATGAACAAGTCTTATGACAACCAATCATGAATTTTTTAAAGCAAATAACGTAACACCTTAAATTCTGACGGAATAAGTCCCATATTGGATATGTGATAAGAAGATCACTTAATTTAAGAATGAATCGTAGCTAGCATTTTGAGGAAGCAACACTATTATTGTTGAATGTTTCTGAACGGGATGTTACAAATAGTGTGAAGCCTAGCACCAGCTAGAAGTATGCAGACTTAGGTACCACACATGAAGTGTTACATGGAACAAAATGCCATGGCATAACGGGATGTGGTGTGGGCAAGCACTTAAATCCGTTGGAACCAACTCTAAAATCCATATGGGACCTTTATAATCTCAGATTGCCATGTGGAGTGTTGGTGTGATAAGGGCGGCATACCTTAAATGGGAGAAATATGTAACACCCAAATTTTGAGGGGAATAATCATATATCGGATTTGTGATAAGAGGATCTTTGGTGCGTTAGAACTCCTATGAACTCAGTGATAAATCGTTTAGGAAAGAATTGTGGCTATTGTGAAATGTTTCTGCGCACGGTGTTACAAATACTTTGTTGAATATGACTATATGGGCATTGGGTTCTAGTATAATATGGCCTTCGCCAGATAATCCAGATTTAGCATTACCAATGCAATACTTCTGATGCTGCGTGGTCATCAAGCGGTTGGGTGGAGGAAATGGAATGTTTAATATTTTTCAGAAGTGGTTCAGAGAAAGGAGGAATATGGATGTGTGCTGACAGCATAAGATAATTTCCTACATTGATACTCATTTTTCACACACACCCCCCAGTCATAACGTGGGCATGGTTCATTTAAGATTTTCCCCCGCAAAATCTGTATTCCCCAAAAAATTATTTCCACAGCCAAAATTTAAAAGAATAAATTAGCGTAAAAATATTTAGCGGCACAAGCACTTTCGACGTGAGTGCATTCGACACGGAACAACAAATTCGGCATGTGTGCCTTTGGCGCAGAACAACAAATTAGCATAAAAAAATTTAGCGGGCGCCTTTGGCGCAGATCAACAAATTAGCGTAAAAAAATATTTCAGAATTTTACAGCTAATGAAAACGAGAGTGCGGAGACTTTTTTATATGCACTTGTTTGTAACCAAAATGTGGACAAATTGGGCGGTGATTTGAGGATTAAATTTGTTTTTGACTGCAATGATTGATGCCACCTACTGTTATGAGGGAAATTTTGATGATATTGTAATCGTTGTGGAAATCTTTGTGCATTAATTCTCACCATTAAATTTTTGAAAGAGGATGACCCAAGTTTCAAAGGCAGAGCACAACTTTTTATGCATTAAATTTAAACGAATATCAATAATATTGCACCAAAAATTTAGTCCCCCCTTCGAAAGTTTCCCGCAAAAATTTTCACATACTATCATACAACCATTCACTCATCAAGATTAAATCTGAACCGTCTTTCTATCAACCTGTTTGTCCTAGTCAGCTTGTCCTAGACATCCCTAAAATTCAAAAAAAGTTGTGTTTTATTTAATATATATATATATGATTTAATGTATAAAAGGTGGCACCTGATCTAATAGATCAGACGCCGAGACACAAAAAGGTGGAAAGTACAAGTCCCACATGAGCTTGTACTCATTAGGGGGGTACCTTTTTGTGTCTTGCACCTGATCTATTAGATCAGGTGCCACCTATATATACAAATTTTCAAATGAGAACATTTTGAACAGAATTTTAATTGCGAATTATTATTATTTTTAATGATTTTTTTCAAAACTTTTTTTCCACCTCCATTTCGTGTTGTTATACATACCTCAAACAATAATGGTTGAAAAATAATGTGATTTGGCCTTTCGATCAAGGTATTACAAAAAGTTCTATTGTTCTGAAAATGTTGAACTTTGTAACGGGCTGATCGGTGCTCAAATCCCCCTAAGGTTTACCCATTATTTTCTCTGGTGTATATAATTGTATGTATTAAACATCAAAAAAATTTGCAAAATTTTTTCTAAAAACTTTTAAATTTTTTTCGCACGGTGCGAAAAACCCATTTTTCGCACTAGAATATCACTATATATAAACAAATTTTCAAATGAAAACATTACGCACAGAATTTTCCATATGAAAACATTTTTATTTTTTTTCAATTGTTCAATTTTTTTCGCCCCCATTTCATGTTGTTTTACACCCCTCAAAAAATAATGGTTAAAAATAACGTGATTTGGCCTTCGATCAATGTATTACAAAAAGTTCTATTGTTTTGAAACCGTTAAATTATGTAACGGTTTGATCGGTGCTCAAATCCCCAAGGGTTCACCCATTATTTTTTCATTGGGTATATAATTGTATGGATTAAACATAAAAAATATTACAAAAAAATTAAAAATGTTTTCGCACGGGCTTCACACCATGTTTTTCGCACCAGAATATTACTATATTTATCTATCTATCTTACAATTGAGGAGATTGTCTCATGTGGCACATTTGTCCCATGTGGCAATGTCACATCGCCACATGGGAGCCACCTCACCCCTCAACCCAATTTCCACCCAAAACCCCCAAAATCTCTCTAATTTAAAAACACAATTTCAAATTACACTCCCAAACCTCATCTTTATCACCTTTTACCCTCTGACGATACCGACACACCCACAATTTTCACTCATTTTTGGTTGCGCGCGTGCACCACATCCTGTTTGTGGGGGTTTTTCTTGGCGCCATGCACTGTGCACGAGTTATTTCTAGTGTGTGAGAATAACGGGTATCATATAACATGGAAGGCATCTCCTCATACACAACATACAAAAAGTGGGGTTGTACAAGCCCACATGGGCTAGTGCTTGTTGTACCACTCCACTTTTTGTGCCTTGGTATATGAGTAGATGCTTCCATTCATATGATACCCATTATTCTATATGTGGTTTTTTTTTTGATTGGGGGGGGGGGGGGGGGGGTGTGTGTGTGTGTGTGTGTGTGTGTGTGTGTGTGTGTGGCAAAGTTATGGTCTAGATAGAGTAATCATAAATCCAAAGAATTTAGAGTTGGTCGGTAATTGTTTCCTTTGCATTCAATATGCAACTCAGCGACATAAGTTTCAAATTTATTATAGCTGTCAGTACATATGCTATGCTGCCTGTTTCATTTATCCATTGGCTGAATCTTCCAATCCCAACATTGGGTTATAAACTGTTAATAATACAATATAATTTTTTCCTTGTTTACAACTCTACAGATGGGCAACAAAGGCGCATTCATACGTTTTAAAGCCCCCGGATTGAAGCCAGATATCATTTCCTTTTCAGCAGTGGTGAGTTTTTTCCGCCTCGCTCTTTAACCACAAGATTTCTGGTATTGTTACTGGATAATTGTTACTCGTGAATGAACTTCTATATTTGTAACATTATGCAAAATTGAACTTTCCAAGTTCAGGTGCGGATCTACTGTTGGTTCTCTTTGGGATATGCGGATTATTTTCTTCTAAATTATTTAGTCATTATGGCATCCTTTCCCTCATTTTAGTTTTTATACTGACGTGTGCTGTCTTTGTTACTATGAATTAAAACTTGTAGCCCCACCCAGATGTTAAGCCGATGGCATATGCGAGCAATTTCCTCCGAATGTTCTCTTGATGACCTGGTGAAACGTTGCTTCAATTTCACCTTGCTGGTAATCAACTGCTGCAGAAGGTACGAGCTTGTCCGGATCATCATAGGGTATTTTTGTTATGCCAGTTCTTTTTACATGCAAATGTAATCTTCTTTAGAATCTGGAGCTGCTGCCCGTTTTTAAACTTCTGCTAAAGCTTCTTTAGATTCTCAGGCTGTAGATGGAAAAACTGTAATTTTTTAACTGGCACTGTTATATGAGAATTATATCGTTCTTTCAAAAAAAATCTGAACTATATTTAATGGAGAAACAAAGTCAACTTGTATTTTTATGAGAGTTCACTAAATTCTGGAATTTTTTTCTCTATTTTGTTACGGGTTGTTGAACTATGTTCAGTCTTCTAGCTTGGCTGTTGAACCATATTTAATTATGGGACGACGTTCCTGATGAATGCATCAGGTGCCATTATTATTGGGAAACATTCACCTACGGAAGCATGCATGCATGCACCTTTGTTGTAAACGCTAGGTAATCTTTGAAGTTCCTTGTTGATGCTTCATTTTTTGAAAACTGAAACTATTTGTACCATTTACATCTTTTTGCTGGAAAATTGCATGCTTTGCTATAAACAAAACTCTAAAAAAGTTGCGCATGTACTGTTTGGTCTGCTAGCTTGAAATATGAATGTGAAGTCAGTGGGATGCGAATTGACCGTCGTAGCTTTCTTCGGACTGATTCTGCTCTGCTGATGCTGTCTTTGGACCTAATGAGCCTCCAGCTTTAAACGACATCGTTTTGAAGAAACACCTGAAAATTCGTTTTTGAGGGGTCAAAGCTCCTAATTTTTCATTTTTTACCTAGACACTTCCTTACTAAGGCAAACAGTATTAGATTACATTTGAAACAGAATATTTTTTTAAAAAATTTCCTCTTGAACTGACTACTATCCCTTCAATTTTGAATAAATATTAAATATTTTTTAAAAAATTTGTTTTTTAATCCTGCGGAAAGTTGGCACACAGCGTGTGCAGCCCGCATGAAAGCAGGGGAGATGCCAATCGGCCTACAGGCGGCTGGCGAAAAATATGTTTAATACTTAGGCTTGTTATGAATCAACTACTGGGTGAGGAGCTCCTCTGCCCTTTATTTATAGGCAAATAGGGAAAGTACAATAATGGGCGACATGGGTATGGGCATATCTCTAAGATAGCCCAATATCCTAACCAACTCGGTTCATATCCATTCACAACACTCTTATCCAGCTATAGGTGTGGACTCTGCTCGTGAATACTTTAGGATTCTGAGCGTAGAAGAGGTTCACATGGGGTGGATACTTCAGGATCCTGAGTTGGTGAGATTTGCCTCGTTAAAACCTTTAGCTATGGAAAAACCTGTGGAAAATACCATAGTTAAGGGAAAAGAATACAAACTCTCCCTAACTCCCCCTGATCTTACAAGCTCTCAAGCTTTCAGATTTCTTAGGCGTCTCATTCCAATCTTCTGTACAAGCTTCCTAAAAGTAGCGGTAGGAAGTGCTTTAGTGAACAAGTCTGCCAAATTGTCACATGATTGCACTTGTCTGATATCGATCTTGCCATCTCTCTGTAGCTCGTGCGTCCAGAAGAACTTTGGTGAAATGTGTTTTGTTCTGTCGCCTTTGATGAAGACACCTCGTAGCTGAGCTATGCAAGCAGCATTGTCCTTAAACATTGTAGTAGGTTCGAGGTCTCCAGTCTTCAATCCGGCAGTCAACAGGATGTGGTGAACAACTGAGCGTAGCCATACGCATTCTCTGCTTGCTTCATGGATGGCGATGATCTCTGAGTGATTGGATGAGGTCGCCGTTAAGGTTTGCTTGATGGATCTCCAGGAAATGGCTGTCCCTCCATAGGTAAACACATACCCTGTTTGTGACTTCGCATTGTGCGGATCAGACAAGTAACATGCATCAGCATAACCAACAAGTGTAGAGGATATTCCATTTTTGTAGAAGAGTCCCAAATCTATAGACTCTTGGAGGTAGCACAGAAGGTGCTTAACCCCGGTCCAGTGGCGCTGTGTGGGCGCTGTACAGTATCTGGCTAGCAAATTTACTGCGAACGCTATGTCGGGACGCGTGCAGTTTGCCAGATATAGGAGTGCTCCGATGGCACTTAGATAAGGGACTTCTGGACCAAGTATATCCTCCCCCTCTTCCAGCGGCCGGAAGGGGGTCTTTATGTGCATCCAGAGATCGTACCACCATAGGTGTGCTAAGTGGATGACATTGGTCCATATGAAATCTTTGCAACACTTTCTTTGTATATGTGGTTTGATGTAGTAGGATTCCATCTGTTAGATGTTCAATCTGTAAGCCAAGGCAGAATTTTGTTTTGCCTAGGTCTTTCATTTCGAATTCTTTTGTTAGGCTTACAGGTATCTCAGCGATCTCTTCAGGAGATCCAATGAGATTCAAATCGTCTACGTAGACAGCTATTATTACGAATCATTTTCTCTTTGCTCTTATGAAGATGCAAGGGCAGACTTCATTGTTATTGAATCTTTGTTGAACAAGGAATTCGCTAAGTCTGTTGTACCACATCCTTCCTGATTGTTTAAGACCATACAATGATCTTTGAAGCTTAACAGAGTAGACGTCCCGAGGTATATCTTTAAATTCAGCAGGCATTGAAAAGCCATCAGGAAGTTTCATGTATATCTCCTTGTCGAGCTTACCGTATAGATATGCAGTCACAACATCCATTAGCTGTATATCTAAACCTTCCTTTACTGTTAAGCTTATCAGGGATCTGAAGGTGATCGCATCCATGACCGGGGAGTATGTTTGCTCATAGTCTATATCATAGTCTATACCTGGTCTTTGGGAAAACCCTTGCGCTACAAGCCGTGCTTTATAGCATGCGATCTCATTATTTTCATTTCTTTTTCTCACGAATACCCATTTGTATCCCACAGGTTTGACACCAGTAGGTGTCTGGACTATTTGCCCAAAGACTTTGCGTTTCTGAAGCGAGTCCAGCTCAGCCTCTATTGCCTGATTCCACTTTGGCCAATCATTTCTATGTTTGCATTCAGCAACGGAATGTGGATCATGATCATCGTCGCTTCCGGCGACGTGACTAGCAATGTGAAATGCAAAGTCATCGTCGATGACTGTATACTTTCTGTCCAACACCTCCCCTGTACGTACATAATTTAATGATATTTCAGTTTCTCCCGGCAGTTCCTCTGCAGTGGATTCTGGGAGGGGTGAGGGTATGGACATGAGCTCATTTCTCTGTGGGGGTATCGTCCCAAGGTCTCTGGATATTTTTCTTTTTCTTGGATTTTTATCCTTGGAGCCTGGTGGTCTGCCTCTTTTCTGTTGAGGTGCAGCCACTTCTGCTGCTGGTGGATTGCATCCATTCTTGGGGATGTCAATCCTAGCTGGAGTATTTGCAGCAGGGATGTGTGATTTGACAATCTTCTGGTTGTCGGTAAATGAGTCTGGTAATCTATGAACGGTGTTCTGAATGTGTAAGATCTTCAGGATCTCATCATCACATTGTTTTGTTACCGGATCATAGTGGGTCAAGCTTTTTGTATCACACGTTAACATTTGCTTCGCGCTAGACTTTTCATTGTCTAGGCCCATTTTGGGGAAATATGTCTCATCAAAGTCACAGTCTTCAAGACGTGCCTTAAAAGTGTCCCCCGTTTGGGGTTCTAGGTATCTTATAATGAATGGTGAGTCAAACCCTACATAAATACCTAGGCGACGTTGAGGACCCAGTTTGGTCCTCTGAGGTGGTGCGATGGGGATATAAACTGTGCAGCCGAAGATTCTCAAGTGAGAAATGTTCGGTGGCATTGCATATGCAAGTTGCATTGGAAGGAGACTCTGACTTCCTGAGGGTCTTATTTTTATTAATGATGCAACATGCAGAATTGCATGTCCCCATGCATCCACCGGCAACTAGGATTTCATTAGCAATGGACGTGCAATCCATTGGAGTCTTTTAATCAGCGACTCTGCTAAACCGATCTGGGTATGAACATTCGGCACCAGATGTTCAATTTCTATTCCCGTTGCCTGGCAGTATTCTTGAAATGCCTGGGATGTGAATTCCCTCGCATTATCCAGACATATTTTCTTTATTTGGTTGTCTGGAAAATGCGCCCCCAACTTTATAATTTGTGCTAGAAGCTTTGGAAAAGCTAAGTTGCGGGTCGAAAGTAGACACACATACGAATATTTTGAAGATGCATCAATCAGTACCATGAAGTACCGAAAAGGCCCACTAGGGGGTGGATGGGTCCACATATGTCTCCGTGTATTCTTTCGAGGAAGCTTGGAGACTCGATATCCACTTTAAGTGGTGATGGACTTGTTATTAATTTCCCCTTGAAGCAGGGTACACAAGGGAATTCTCCCTTCTGAAGAATCTTCTGGTTCTTCAGGTTATGCCCATGAGATTGTGATAAGATGCGGTGCATCATCACATATCCAGGGTGGCTAAGTCTATCATGCCAAAGTAAAAATTTTGCTGATGTTGGGCACTTCAGGTGCTCCATCAAGTTAGCTTCCTCTCTCCGAATCTTTGTATGATAGAGGCCCGATGAAAGGCTCTCAAAACGTTCAAGTATGGTTTTTACTCCATTTTCTTGAGAAGTTACATACAGTAATTCATTCTCTTTTACATTTGCTGTTTCCAAGTGGAATCCGTTCAGACGGATATCTTTGAACCTTAGTAAGTTTCGTTTGGAATTTGGAGAGTATAATGCATCTTTTATTTTAATGTCTGTTCCTTTGGGGAGCAACAAGGTTACATTCCCAGAACCATCAATTATATCCGATGGCCCTGAAATAGTATTTACAGGGCTCTTATACGGTATAATGCTATGAAAATAGCATTTATACTGAAGGATCGTATGTGTTGAAGCACTGTCTACCAAGCAGTCATGAGAGCAGTCCATCTAAAAAGATGAGTAAAACATTTTCATTCAGAAACTAAATTATATTCAAAGGAAATCAAATTACATAAAAGCTCTCATAAGATAAATTGTTTTGAAAATAAAGTGCTAAGATAAATGTAGTAAGCTAATCAAGCAGGTCCTCTGATTCGAAGTCTTTTGCTGTGAACTTGACTGCAGCATTTGCAGCCACCAGGTTTGTTTCAGCATTCTTTTTCTTGCTTTGTTTATATAGCTCCTGTAGATGCAGTGGGGTTCGGCATACTATGGACCAGTGGCCTTTCATGTCACAGCTGTGACACTGGTCTTCCCAATCCCTCTTGGGTGGGGGTGCATCAGTTTTCTTGTTGTCATTTCTGCGTCAGGTGAACTTGCGCTTCCCTTCATTCTTTCGCTGATGTACTTGGCCCTTGGCTCTTTTGTGTTGTCCCCTTTTATGTGGTCTTTCTTTTCTTTTGTTATCTCTCTTCTTTTTGAAGGAAGAGGTATGATGAGCTTCTGGTAGGAGGCAGTGCCAGGGGAGCGCATGTTATGAGTGGCGAGGAGAAGCTCTCTGTTTTGTTCAGCCATGAGTAAACATGATAGCAGCTCAGAATACTTGGTGAACTTGCGTTCACGATATTGCTGTATTAGTATCGCATCTTTCTCATGGAAAGACGTATACGTCTTTTCCAGCATGTGATCTTCTGATACTTTCTCACCACACAAATTCAGTCGTGAGGTGATGCTAAAAAGTGCTGAGTTGTACTCAACAATGGACTTGAAGTCCTGCAGTCTCAGGTTCTCCCACTCATATCATGCCCTTGGGAGTATAACATCTCTCTGATGTTTATACCTATCTTTAAGCGCAGTCCACAGCTCAAGTGGATCTTCGACTGTAAGGTATTCAGCCTTTAAGGTCTTGTCCACATGGTGGAGAATATAGATAATGGCTTGCGCCTTTTCTATATCGCTTACATTTTCTTTTTCTGTTACATCAGTATTGAGGGACTTTGTCCGCAGGTGAAACTTCACATCGAGCTGCCAGCTCAGATAGTTTCTACCTGATGCATCCAGCACTTCGAAATCGACGCTTGCAATTTTAGCCATTTATCTAGCAGAGCACAAATATGCATGCATTAATATTTTAATCAAAGAAACATTTTCATGCGGAGGCAATATTTAATGAAAAGCTAAATGCGTAGATAGGCCAGTCCCACATAAAAAGAGTCCAAAGTCCATAAAGTCCATATTACACAATTTAAAGCTTAAAAGGAAAATACAACTTTGGAAACCCCGTGGGTCCCATATAATATCTGCAGCTTCAATTGTGGCCTACGTCTCCATGGAAAATGGTCTTCTGTCTTTAACATTTACATAAATTCCTCACTACAATTTCTCTCAAAAATAAAAGAAAAGTGCGGGAAATAAAATGTGGGGACTTAAACAGCCGATCCAAATAACCGCATTTAGCCATTCATGCAAAAAATTGTGCTCATCAACATTTTCATTTACAGACATCGCATACAGTTATATTCACTTGAGGATAAATAATTTGATCACTTAATAATTATTGGACCACTGGACAACGACATACACCGTTAGGTTAGATGACTAACGGCAGAGCGGTCGCATGATCTTCCTAATTATTAAGCTTAAATATAATGCACAACCACGCATAAAATATCCACAGAATAAGCCAATGATGAAGTGCATATCGTAATGATTCTAAAATAGTATCATCTAATGCAAAGGTTGTGTTCGTATGGTTTATTCAAAGAATTGAAAAAGAGCCCATATAATTAGACATGTTCTTCGTAAAAGGAAGAAGTTTTCCTTTTTAATTTACCCCTGAATGACCCCAAAATACCCATTATAGCCCCATTATTTCTCGTGATTTTACATGGATGTCAAGTTCTCCAAAACACCGTTTTAATCAGTTTTTAGCACAACTGGCCTTTTTCAGGCTTATATCTTAGCCCCCTTATATATTTTTTTGTTAATCAATCATGCAGGCCTGAGGCCCACAGTTTGCCTGCGTGCTTCAGGCCTGCAAGGCTGTTTTTTTTGGAATTTGGACTTCAGGCCCAATTGGTTAAGGGGCGGCGGCTAGGGTTAGCCGTCGCCGCCCCTGGATTACCGCCGAGCGGCAGCACGGGGGTCCGGCGGTAGGGCGGCCGCCCCCCTTCGGGGAGGGCGGCGACGGTGCATGGCAAGGCCGCCCCCCTTCGGGGGGGGTGGGCAACCGCCCCCGTTCGGGGGTGGGGTTTTTTTTCGGCGGTGGCGAAACGCCGTACCCCCTTCCGGGGGGTTGACGGCGGCGACAAAGACGCCGCACCCCCTTCGGGGGGGGGGTTGGGTTACGGCGGCAGCAAAGCGTCGTACCCCCTTCGGGGGGTGGGGGGTTTTTTTTCCCGGCGGTGGCGAAATGTCGTACCCCCTTTGGGGGGGTTGACGGCGGCGGCAAAGACACCGCACCCCCTTCAGGGGGTTGGGTTACGGCGGCGGCAAACGCCGCACACCCCTTTGGGGGGGTCCCGTCGCGCCGGCGGCAAGCGCCGAACCCCCCTTCGCGACGGTTGAACGAAGCCTACGCGGATGACGATGCTCGATTGAGGAAGCCTTGCACCGTACGCATGGATCTCCCGTCTCCCTTCGCCTTCCTAATGATCGAAAAAAAAATTGTGGAAAAATTTTAGAGGCTCGTGCTGACAACGTGTTATGAATCAACTACTGGGGGAGGAGCCCCCAGCCCTTTATTTATAGGCAAATAGGGAGAGTACAATAATGGGTTACATGGGTATGGGCCTATCTCTAAGATAGCCCAATATCCTAACCAACTCGGTTCATATCCATTCACAACACTAATTAAATAATACTTTTTCTGGTTTAATTACTATCAATGTTTTCTCCTTCCTTTGATCAAATATGAGGAAATCTTTTCTTTTATTTATTTATTTTTTAATTTAGTGCGTGTAATCTAAGGATGATAACGGATTGTGCTAGCCGGTGAGGCCCCAACCATGGCCTAAAAAAGCCCACCCTAACCCAACCATATGGGAAAGATGGGTATGGATTGTGGTTGATAATTATGCGGTTAATTGTATGGCCTCGGGCATAGCTTGTCTATAGTCATTGTCTTGTCAATTGTCTGTTTCAGGTCCTATTATTTAAACCATAAATTCAATATATCCAACTTAATGATCTACAAAAATATTATATCTTAGGCGTTTACATAATCCTAAATCACATGATTACCGTTTATCGGCTGATAGATTTCATTAATCTGGTTTTAGTTAATCCAACTTTATGTTGGGGAAATACATGACCTTAAGATAGTTGTTGTAATTGATACATATTGTTCAAAATAATAGTATGTTATTTGGTATACTTTATCATTACAATCTTTTATATAAAAGAGGGATGTTATCAAGAGAAATTGGACAAGAGAATTTGGATAAGAGAATTTGGACAAGAGAAATTTGATATCTATTATATAAAAGAGGGATGTTATCAAGAGAAATTGGACAAGAGAATTTGGATGAGAGAATTTGGACAAGAGAAATTGGATATCTATTCTATATTTGATGAAGATTTTTAATTATGTCCTACTAGGATAAAGGTTAGAGCTGACTAGGACAAACATACATGATGACTAGGACAAACAAAAATGAGTTGGAATTTTGAAATTTTGGGAGAAACCTTGGGGGAAGTTTGAATTTTAGTGGGAGTTTTGAAATTTTGATGGGAGTTTGAAATTTAAAGTTTGAAAGATATTTTATCATCATGACACCAAAAGTTTGAATTTGAAAAATCTATGAAACAATTGGGGGGGAAGTTTGTATTTTAAGGGGAAACTCTTGGTGGGGGGAAAATGAAATCATTTTTTTGGGGGGGGGACTGCATAAAAATTATTATGCTTTAATTTTGGGGGGAACTAAAATTTTGAGGATGTGAATATCTTAAATAAACCGTGTCCTATAGACACGAGTAATGACTAGTTTTCTTATATGAAAGAGTATACGTGAACATGAAATATGTAATTGCATTGACGAAGTCATTGGAATGTTTGTGGAAATTAGGATAATAATAAGATTATGATATAGGACCTAATCTAACCGCTTAAGAACAATCCAAAATGTTCCTATTCGAAGTAATATTAAGATAGGATCTTGATTTTCTAGATAGACCAGTATGCATTGATCTTTACCATTAAATTGGTAATGGCTAGTTTTATAGTCATCCAATATGAAGATAACATGAGATAGTACACACGTGCTTGTAAGAGAACAATTTTACAGAACAACTCGCTGCGAAGCTTCACATGATAACATGCTCTAACTATCGACATAAGCTCCCAAGTGGTTGTTGGTGCATGTTAGTCTTAGACCTAAGACACACTAAAGGTATTGGGGGAAATGTATGCTTCTTACGTTAATTATTATAATTAATGCATCTCGTTCAAAATGATAGTAAGCTATTTAGTACATCTTTATCTATGTAATTTTTTTAATACAGTTGAGTATGCATGAGATTATAATATGATTGTATAGATAAAATCCTTAGAGATGTGTGAGGAATATTGGGATCATGATGAGATTACGATAATGAAACCCAATGAATTCAAATGAGCACAGCTTCTGGATGTTCCTGGTCATAGAAATATCAAGACGCGACATTGATATTTTAGATAGATCAGTTTGCATTGATCTCTATCATATGATGGTAGTGGCTGGTTTAATAGCCACTTCATGTGGGGATATTGCGAGACAACGTACATGTGCTTGTTAAAGAACAAGTTAACAAAACGACTCGCCAAGATGCTTTTATACGGTAATAATACTCTGACTACTAATAGAAGTTCTCAGGTGACTGTTGTGCAGCACAGTCCTTATGATTAGAGACTTACTAAAGGACTTTTCACATGAAAGGCTATACTTTGTCTTTTATCGAAAAATCAGTATTGCGCCCAGCACGTAGGTAATTCCCTGGGTATAGTCAAAAGCATGTGAATGGTGTGACAGTTTAGATGAGATTCGTATCCTTCTGTATGGGAGGTTAATGTCTTAAGGTGTCACTGGATCCATAGTAAGTCCTTGGCCTAGGCAAAATGGATAGACTTGTTAGGAATACCAAGTTTCATCCAACCTCATACTATAAGATCACATATAACTCAAAGCTTTAAGGTGTAATAATGTTTGACAATATCTGAACCCTAGACACCTTAGCGGCATAGTCTTGTTGAAAGGATCAGACATGCCCAGATTTGACCAGATGAGATTTCAGTCTCACACTAACCAGATACGGACGATTCCAAAAACGGTTTATCTTCATGACTAGCTAGGGCCGTTATCATACTTGTGGCATGAAATGATCAAGTCGCTACTAGAGTAGGAATTGGTCTCTTAGAGTCTCACATCGATGATAGCTCATCACAAAAAGCAAAGGAAGAAAGTTTACATATATGTGATATATAAAACCAGTCACAAGAGTAGAGATCAACTTCTTTGAGCGGGAATACCATGTCACAAAGAGTTGTGAATGCACATTAGAAATGTTTGTAAAGAGTTATGAATATTTCAAGTTAAAGAAGAAGGGCAAACACTCAAAATCAAACCCGTACACGAAGGTTAGTTAACTCAATAGTCAACTAATGTATGGGACTACTGGTTGATTAATCAGTCTGTAAAAAATAGAAAATATTTATGTTTCAAATTAGAATGTCATTGGTCAACTAACTCGAGGTAAGTCGACTATTGATTACGCATTAATCTACTAATCCGACTATAGGAAACAGAACCGTGTTTTTGTTTCGAATTAGTCGACTAACACTTGACCATTAGTCGACTAATGGTTGTCATGTGCTAGGGTTTGATGTTCGGGGGGGGGTCCGATTTCTGTAGTGACAACCGTAGCACCCCCTTCGGGGGGGATTAGCCGGCGGCGGCGCACGTCGCACACCCCCCCCCCCTTCGGGGGGGTTTCCGGCGACGGCAAAGAGCCGCACCCCCCTTCGGGGGGTGTTTGATATCGGTGGCAGCGAGGGGCCGTACCCCCCTTCGGGGGGTGTTCGCCGGCGACAATGGGGGTAAAATATGATTTTTGGCCGAACAAGTTCGTCGTTTTTAGGCGATTAGCAATTTCCATATCGATCTTGCGAGATCTATAGGGAGATCAATCATACGTATGATAAAACAGCGTTTTTAGCGGGTTTTACCTCTATATCCGTCCTCCAGATATAGCGACAGTTGAACGAAGCCTACGTGGATGACGACGCTCGATTGAGGAAGTATTGCACCACGCACGTGGATCTACCGTCTCCCTTCGCCTTCGCAATGATCGAAAATTTTTTTATGGAAAAAATTTAGAGGCTCGTGCTGATAACGTGTTATGAATCAACTACTGGGGGAGGAGCCCCCAGCCCTTTATTTATTGGCAAATAGTGAGAGTATAATAATGGGATACATGGGTATGGGCCTATCTCTAGGATAGCCCAATATCCTAACCAACTCGGTTCATATCCATTCACAACAGGCTTATTTTATTATTATTATTAATTTTTAAATCAATAACACTGTTAGGCACAGTTAGGAACTGCCCGGAAAAAAATTAAAAGTTAAGGGAAATTTTTAAGCCTAAATACGGTTTTTGATGTTGTGAATGACTCGCCAGATAATTTATAGGAGATGAAAAGAGTTCATATATGGATATGATATAATCTTTTGAATAGATTACTGATCGGCCCGGAATTAACTCCGAAACGATGTCGTTTTACCGCAAGCACACGGTATAGCGACGAGCGGGTATCGAACACGGGGAAGCGGTGCTATACTACCTATCTACTCCTAGGTTGAGTTAGACTTGCGAGTTTATTGGTGGATTTGGAATATGGAGTGTCGTGATGGTGATGGAATGCGAAGGTCGTGTCACTTGATATAGCAAACAAAGAATTCCACACAAAGAAAGGAATAAAATATAAAAGACTAGGGCATTAGGAGTCACCACTAGGATCGTCGGATGTCAATGCTAGGTTAGATTTTTTACGTTGAATTGGATTTATTAGGGATTGTCGCATCTAAGAATGTAGAACTCATGGCTCGACATGCCATTCGTCTAACGTATAACACGCTTACCTCCCACCATCGTGGATGGCCTCACATGCGATTCGTGCATTACGATCGACAACCATTCATGCCACTATCGTGGATAGAATAATCTCCACTCATGCCACTATCGTGGATAGAGCTTCAATCTGTGCTTTGGTGGCTTTCATTGACGCTACTATCGTAGTCATAAATTAGTAATATAGGACGTCAGTAGATCCCATCAATGTGCGCGCCACTATCGTGGTCACAAACCCTAATTGAATCCGCCAACTTACCTAATTAATTTTATAGGATATTCCTTAAGCGTGTGTGCCACTCTCGTAGTCACGATCACAGTACGAGATCCTACAAACTTGGCTGGATCAACCAAAACACTTCCCTTTTATACCAACGCAACCTAAAAATACTGACTTTACATCTAAATCCTAAGATCCTAGGGCTAATCCATTAGCCCTAGAAAAGACTACTCAAGCATAGCAATAGATATAAGAACGATAGAAAACTTCATTGCATGCATCAAAGAGAGTTAAACAATAAGCAATCACAAGAAATAACAAAGGAATTAACGAGAACAAAAATACTTATCTTGATACAAGGGAGGGGCCTATGACATGGCCTAACTCCAAAAGAAAGTCTCCACAAAACTTTAAAGAAAATAAGATCTCCCCAAAGGGGGGTTTGTTCTTCTCAATGACGGCTACAATACATATATATAGTCCCCTCAAACCCAAGCAAATAACCCCAGAAAACCCTCTGAAATTCGGCCCAAATCTGTTTCTGGCCGCAACTTATTGGTAGACCCTGACTGTAGCTCGGTCGAGTGGAAACAGCATTCGGTCGAGTGCAGATTTCAGCACTGCAGCACCATCTTGCAGAAATTCCCCAGATTTTATGCGACCTTTGATTGATGCGTTCTTGGTGGCGTTGGAACCGTCATGAAGTCTCCATGAAAAATATGAGAAAAATACTTTGCCAACTGGAACGATAGAAGATCGTAAAAGAGTGAGAGGCTGTCTAAGAATCTGGGTGCTTGCCTTACTCGACCGAGTGCGGTTGTGCTCGGTCGAGTAGCCTTCGTACTCGGTCGAGCTACAGTATGATGCTTCTCTAGCTTCAAGATGCCGCTCTGGAAATTGGTTCAGCTCGACCGAGTGGTTGAAGTACTCGGTCGAGTCGCTGATCTGCTCGGTTGAGCTAATGTAAGTTGCTGAGGCCTTCATAAACTACCCTCTGTTTGGATTCAGCTCGACCGAGTGGCTGCCGTACTCGGTCGAGCCGCCTTTGTGCTCTCCCACTTCGGCTAGGAATGTGGATAAGTGGTAGTCGGCCGAGTTGTACCGACCGAGTAACGATCCTACTCGGTCGAGAGGAACGTGCACTTTGCCTTTGGAGCTCTTGGTGTCAGTCTGGATGGCAGCTCGGTCGAGTACTGAGGAACTCGACCGAGTAGTCTGGAAAATCAGTGTATATCTCCATTAATCTATCTTCTCCTTCCTTCTCCTTCGTCTCCTCAATTCTTCTCTTCCACTGAGTCAAGCACCTAGGAGACGACACCATGGATGCTCTGGCGACCTTGGATGTGTCCATAACTCCAAATTGCCTCAAAACTCCTGAAAATGAGAGTAAAGCTCCGAAAGTGATATAATACGATAAAAGATCAATTGAGCGACAAATATGAGTTTTGAGCAACTAAAATAGCGTGAAATAATGTGATAAATGTATGTAAAAATATGGACACATCAAAATCCCCCCAAGTTTACCTCTTACTCGTCCTCAAGGAAGACGAATACGAAGCTCACCGGGAGTTCAAAATACGAAATAGAAAAGGAATACGGAGTGCAGGGGGTCGCTATATTATTCGATCAGATCTCAAGATATAAACTACATATCACGATACTCTGAAAATGAATTACATGCTATAGATATTTCATATCTTACAAAAACATGGTACTCGCAAGCTTTTAAGAACAACAAGAGGGACTTTCTAAATTCATGCAGTCAACTCATATCCACTTCATGCAATTCAAAGAATCTAATATACAAATATTGGTGATTCACTTTTCAATCAAAAGCTATAAGTGAAGCATATAAGATACCCACCAAGCATGCAATATAGAATAGAATAAATCATGGCATTCACATATTCATATCAATTCATAAGAAGTCTCCATAGCTAAACTATTTCGCTAAGTTTCAGCATTATCAAATATTCCCAATTGTGCACAACTCCACTCTAATGTCGTACTCACTCATATAGTCAAATAAATTCACCCTCCCAATCTTAGCTTGAGGCATCACATCTAAAGGAAAAGGATAGGAGAAAATGGAATTTTTGCCTTGGTTTTTCCAAGTATATGTGTGGCTCCATTAATGAGATAGAGAAATATTTTTTCTTCTCTTTTGAACTTTTTTGTTTCTCATTTTTCCTTTTGGATTTTTGTAGGAGCAATAGAATATATTTTGTTTTGCTTTTTGGGCTCCTTTTTAGCTTTTTGTACTTTTTGGAGCTAACCTTTTCTTTTATAGGGATTTTTGGGAATAGATGCGGTATAAGTAGCTGCAAGGGTTGAACTCAAGTGGCATGTAGAGAGATAAAGATATATGTGGAGAAAAAATAATGTAACACTCGGTTCACTCTAAGATGTGCACAAACGGTTCAATACGATAATATTTCAACTAAAACTCATATGTAAGCATGGATAGTCTCAATCATTTCAATAAATAGTGAGGTCAAGCAGTAAAGTTTACAATCATATCAGGCATGCAACAAAAGGTGAATAAGACAATAAAGCTGATGCTCCAGATGTACCAATGATGCGTGAATCTTGGTGCATTCCCAACAAAAGCATACTAAACATTAATCCATACATTCAGATTCAATTAATTTCATGCATTCACTTAGAGAAATCATCAAAAGAAATATATATGCAAGCACATGTGAATAGCAGGATTATGAAATAACTCTAAGTAGCATGTCAAGAATAATAAGTATCGTGATAGTTGCTAAAGCTATAAGATATATCATCATATAGAATATATCTGGCATAAAGGGGAAAAGAAAAGTCGGAAATAAAAAGAAAGAAAATAAAAACAAGCACACAATATGATGCATGAACACACATAAAATGAGAATAAGATGGAAAAAGCGAAAAGATGATGTAAAAATTTGAAAAATTATAAAAATCCTTAAAAATAAAGTAAAAATGCAACTAAATGGCATGGAAATGCACTCCCCCAAGCTTAAACTTCACATTGTCCTCAATGTGATCATAAAAGGTGATTATGAGGAACAACGATAAATATGAGGGGGGGTGAAATAAAAATGATGAAATGAATGGCATGAAATCCTAATGCAACTACATGCACATGCAACGATGCATGAGAGCGCCTTCCCCCAAGCTTATACCAAACAATCTTATTCAAAGGACTCGATAAAAAAATGTCACGGCTTCGCTAAACGAGATCAAGTCAAGCGAATAAGAAAGTAAGATTTCACTTGAAAGAAATGCGCGGTAGGTGGTGAGCAAAATGGCAGGACATATCAAAATGTGAAGATGGTAATTAACATATATAATGTGTTTGGGATGTAAAAGATTATTGTTGCCGTCATATGAGGTAATATTTATTCTAAATTGACTAATCAAGCAAATCTATACGGTCCTCTCGTTGTGGAGAGGATTCGTGTTTATTGAAAGCACTAAAATTCTACACTACAAGGATTAGAGTACACCTGGTTCAAATGTCGAATCTAGTATCTTTGTCGGTGCAGGTAACTGCTCCAACTGCTCATTCCGTGACTCCGCCAAGTGCATCTCTCCACGGACTCCATCAGATTCCAGCAATGCGGCTCCCAGCATCTCTCCAAGGGCTCCACCTGTATCCTGCAAGAGATAAGCCGCATCAATCTGATGTGGATAATTCTTCTCCAAAATAAATGTATTCCATAGAAAGTCATCAAAAGAAATATTTAAAATTAAGCATGGTTCATTTCCCTGGAAATAAATCTCTACTCTCGTGCACCATGTCGACCAACTCTTCGTTGTTCACTTCAGGTTCTTCAGGTAGCTCTGGCATATAAGCTTGTGTCTCATCAGGCAACTCCTCATCATCGTCATACTTATCCCAACGCACCTCCTGATCATATTCAATAACATTCTTGGTAGGCGGCTCCTCGCTCTCCTCCTCGTATACATCCCATCGTGCCTCTTGATCATATGTATGTGTACCCTACAAAAGGCAAAATGAGTTATCTAAATCTGAAACATAATAAACATCATACACTGGAGGGGAATCAATGTAAAAACGAGGGCGGTAAAGGGATCTCCCTGAATGGGAGCCATAAGCTCTATGGGATATTTCTCGGCGTCAGTGGAAGGGTGGTCCTCTGAGGGATACTCAACCTCTGTAGAAAGTGGAGGTGGATGCGGTAGCTCAAACGGAGGGGGGCACAATTCGGGCTCCATCTGTGTGCAGCTGTCATCATCCCAAGTCAGGTCCTCCTCGATGATCTGCTCCGAAAATGTAGGCACGACCTCTTCAATAATATCCTTTGAAGGTATAGGCTGCTCTGACTCATGTGGGGAGCGACGATGGCACAAGCTAGCTCTGCAGTGCCAGGTGCCATGGTCTCGTCGGAGGTGGTAATATCAAAGCGTATAATACCTCCCCAAGCTGAACGTGGATATCCTCCTCAAGCTCCTTAGGTATAGAAGTCAATGTAAACTTCATCTTCTCCTTTTATGCATCCTTCTTCGTTTCTGTCCTGGGGCTCGAGGCACCCGATGGCTAGGCATGGCCTTCTCAATAGCAGGTGCAGATGGCTCAGTTTCTGCTTCCTCCACGACCTCTTCGTCATCAACCTGTCGTGCAAGAATCCCATCCAGGTACGTATAAAAATCTGTGGTCCACCTGATATAATTCATAACACCTGATCAACAAAGATAAATAACTAGAGAAGAATGTCAGTGGCACAAGAGAGATAAAGATAAAATAAAATAACGTGGTGGTGGGGAAGAATCACTATCTTTTTTTTAACGCAGCCAAATCAACCTAATTGTGATAATAGATAATATGGCAGAACGCCTCCCCGACAACGACGCCAAAAACTTGATCGGCTCGGAATTAACTACGAAACGATGTCATTTTACCGCAAGCTCACGGTATAGCGGCGAGCGGGTATCTAACACGGGGAAGCGGTGCTATACTACCAATCTACTCCTAGGTTGAGTTAGACTTGCGAGTTTTTTGGTGGAGTTGGAATATGGAGTGTCATGAAGGTGATGGATGCGAAGGTTGTGTCACTCGATATCACAAACAAAGAATACCACACAAAGAAAGGAATAAAAAATAAAAGACTTATTGAGTATTGGACTTCTTCCTACTTGGTGTTAATGATGAGCAAACATAAATACTTGTGACTAATCCTCTATTTGCAGTAAATCCATTGCCCATGCATGTCATGAAGATCAATTAGCAATGGATGATACTCAAAGATCACTGAAAGCAAAGGAAGTGGATTGTATGATCATAGATGGTGATTGATGCTCCGGGAAGACTTCAAGCTCATGCGTTGGAAAGAAGAGAGAGTTCTTCAAGTGTAATTTTCTTGTTTCTCTTCTAATATGTAGCTTAGAAGTAGAACTTTGTTGGAGCACACACACATCTTTATTTCAATCTTAGGATTTCTTCAAATCAACTTTCCTTAGGCTTCAATTCATTTCTATCTAGACTGTGCTGATATAATCTCTACAGTCGACTGCTGAACGATTTACAGTCGACTGTCTCGAAACAGTCGATTGTGTTTTGTTCTACAGTCGCCTGTTATGCACAACCTTTATCAGTCTAGTTTTGGGCTTCTTAGCTTTAACTCCTTCAAGCGACTGCTATACATTTCACAGGCGCATGTCCAAGTGACAGTCGACTGTGTTTTGTTAATCAGTCGCCTGTCTATCTTAAAGCCCAAATCGTTTTCTCTGTTTTGATTTGGCCAGTCGACTATTGTTGTATTGTCAGTTGACTGTCCAATGACACAGTCGACTGTCAATGCTTCAACAGTCATCTGTCTTTGAGCCTCTTTGATGACTCAACTCTGTGGAAAATGTCAGGGTCTTGACAGTCATCTGTAAAAGGAATTACAGTCGCCTGTTTAGTTTAACAGTCGACTGTCTTCTCTTCATCAGTCGCCGGTCCTGTATTCCCAGACTTTTCTCAGATTTCCTCAACTTACCCTGTTTTCGGCCAGTCGCCTGTTGTAGGATTTACAGTCGCCTGTTGGTTTAACAGTCGATTGTCTATGCCTCATCAGTCAACTGTCCACGTAGTAAATTACCGTTATGAATTCTCACCTACCCTCTGTCAATGTGCAACAGTCGACTGTGAGTTATTCAACAGTCGACTGTCGCGGACGCAGATTCTATCCGTTGAGTTTTTCCTCGCGGATTTCAAAGGGGTTTTTGGTGATTCAGTTTAATGGGTTTGGGAAACCTATAAAAGGAGCCTCTACTGTTCCATTGAGAGGTGACTTATTCATTCAAGGTTCATTTGCTAAATCATTCAAGCTTTCTTTCTCTCAAGATAAAAGCTCTCAAACCCTAAAGCCCTAGAATTCCAATCTTCAATCTCTTGCTCTCCAACCAAGAACCAAAGAGAAATCTTCTAGGCATTTGGTGCAGTCAAGAGAAAGGGCTTTATGCTCTTCCAAGAGAGTCTTTCAACACACACCACACTTCTCCTTCAAGTTCTACTTCAAGGCATAGGTGATTGTAAGTGTTGCTTATTTTCATATTTCATAACTCTCGTTATTTGATTAACTCTCGGGTTGTGAGAGTGGTTTGCTTACTCCCAAGTTGTGGGAGTCAATGACATCAAGTGTATTTCGATTTCACTTGTAGGGTTGCTACAAGTGGGTTTTTAAGGAAACCTCAAGTTAGGGTTCTAACTTGAGTATCTGGTGGTTACCGGGTGGAAGGGACGTAGGATTACCGGGAACAAGTTGGGAAGTGAATTGGGTAATCCGAACCCTTGAAACATCCTTGCATTTGCATTGTTTCATTTTGAGATTCTCTTTTATTCCGCACTTATTGTTGGTTAGAAATTTAATTTAGTGTAACTATCTTTTTAAATTGCATAAACACTATTCAACCCCCCTCTAGTGTTTTCTCCACAGCCAGGGTCCTTACAATTGGTATCAGAGCTCCAGTTTCAAGCTATGGCATCCAACAACAACAACGTTCCTCCACTAACTTCGTACAACAATCACGATCGTGATGGAGCGTCCACTCTATTCGAAGGTCAATCCATGGTGCGTCCTCCGTGTTTCAATGGCACGAACTTCGGCTATTGGAAATGCCGGATGCAGACGTTCCTAAGGAGTGCTTCCCTTTGGAGAACCCTCCACAATAAATACGTCGAGCCCACCGAAGAGGATTTCGAAAAATGGACACCCTCCGAGAAGTCCGCCGAAGTCAACAATGCAAAAGTAATGAACGCTCTTCATTGTGCGTTGGACCCGAATGAGTTCAACAAGATATGTACATGTAAGAGTGCATATCAAATTTGGAACCATCTCGTCATTACCCATGAGGGAACGAACAAGGTAAAACTTTCTAAACTATATGTTGCCGTGCAAAATTTCGATATGTTTCACATGCAGGAAAATGAGAGCATAGCATCGATGTACGGACGTTTTACCGACATCACCAATGAACTGGAAGCGCTTGGGCAAACATACACCCAACCAGAGAAGGTGAGAAAGATCATAATGGGGATGACCTCCAAATGGGAACGAAGAGCTATCGCCATTGAGGATGTCAACGACTTGAAGAACTACACCGTCGTGAATCTCATCGGCACTCTCATGTCTTACGAAGTAAGACAGGATAACCGACTGAAGATTCGAGCTATGATGAACCCTTTGGAGGCCAAGAAGAAAGCTTTAGCATTCAAGGCTAACTCTTCATCCTTCGCTAGCGAAGAATCCGAAAATGACATGGACTTAGAGGAAATGGCTCAAATGGCGAAGAAGTTCCAACGCTTCTTTCACAAAGGTAAATTTCCCTCTAAGAATAGATTTGATTCTACTAATAACTCTTCCTCTCTTTGCTTTAAGTGTAATAAGCTAGGGCACATCAAGAAGGATTGCACAATGCTCCGAAACAAAGAGAAGTGGAAGGCTCCGAAGTACCACAAGTCCGACAAGAATAAGAAAGATATGAAGAAAGGACTCGTCGGTACATTCAATGACTCAAGTGGAAACTCGTCAAGTGATTCTGATGATGAGAAGGGTGAAAGCGGCAACATGTGCTTTATGGCCCGGAAAGATCCACTCTCCGATGAGAGTGATTCCGACATGGATGAACCCGAGTAACTATGGATGAATTGCGTATTGCTAATGAAGAACTATTTGCTAAGTATCAATCTTTAATGCGTAGATATACTAGTTTAAAGAAACAATCTGTTAGCAATCCATCCATACCATGCATCATCAACAATGACACCATTATTGATACGCTAACTCTTGAGAAAGCAAATTTGGTTTCTTAAAATGTCACTTTGAGAAATGATGTGAATACCCTCAAATCTCAACTAGATCAAACACACCCTAAGGATAATAGTGATCTAGCTTCACAAAACACACAGTTGGATTTAGAGAATGATTCTCTTAAAACCCAAGTGCACGAGCTCAAAGCACGGGTGTCCACCTTGGATACCAACATTTCTTCTCTTAAGGAGAAATATGAGCTCATGTCCTCCTGTATTATGAGATTTAATAAGGGGAAAGGACAATTGGACGATTTGCTAGCAAACCAATTTTCGGCCACACATCGTGTTTGTCTTGGTTTTGTGAAAGAAAATGCATTCAATGCTCGCACTACCTATAGTTATGTTACTATAGAGTTTGTGAGGCCATCCTCCGGTGCATCCACAAGTGGTGTCAAAGACATCAATCTCTTCCTTTTGGTAAGAAACCCACTACGGGTGGAAACCAAAAGAGAAGTCATGCTTTCATGTACACCAACCTTCATCCACGTAGGAAAACTCCTACTTCACAAGTGGATATACATGACACTTTTTATGCTCCACACCCACGGCCACGTACAAATCCACACATAAGAACTACTCATGTACGTGCTCCTACACACTCATATGCTCATACGCATCATTCTTACATGTATGCACATCCTCCACATGTCATGCATGCCCTATATGTTTCATTCAACCCACATATGACTAATGAATATCCTCCTCCTCATTTGTATGGTAGAACTCATGTTCCTAGGATGCACACACTTCATAGAAATCAAACTATTGTGCATGCAACTAGGAAAAGGACTCCCAAAACTTACACTAATTGGGGGTCCTAAGAACACTAGCTTAAATGATCGGAATGCTTATGTTGAGTCATACTTCCATGATATTATTAATAGTGGTAATTATATTGGGAAGCGGAAGTCCACTTGGACTTGGCTTCCAAATGGCTAATCCCCTTGGACCCAACAAAAATTGGGTACCATAAGTTTATGGTATATCATTTAGGTACCCAAGAAGAAGAAAGAGAGCAATAAACGTCATATTGGCTCTAAAAGGAAAGGATGGATACTCGACAATGGTTGCTCCAAACACATGACGGAAGATCCATCACTACTCTCCGAAGTGATTAGCATCAATGATGGTGCAACAGTCACTTTTGGAGGCAATCAAAAGGGAACCATCATTGGAGTAGGTAAAGTCAGTAATCATTCCAAACCACTCATTACTAATGTATATTTAGTGAGTGGTTTATGTCACAATCTTATCTCCATTAGCCAACTTTGTGACAAAGGTTACAAGGTTAATTTTGGAGATGGTATGTGTGAAATTATTGATTTTGATTCTTATGTTTTATTTAACGGTATTAGGCGCAAGAATATTTATTATTTGAGCTTGCCTAAAACCGTAGAACATTACTTAGTTGCTAATACAAATGAACAACTATTATGGCATCGCCGTTTTGGTCATGTTCATTTTAAGCACTTATATAAGTTAGATAAGCCTGATCTTGTCAAAGGTTTTCCTTTTAGTAAGAAAAACTTGTGTGATTCTTGTCAAAGAGGTAAACTTAGTAAATCATCTTTCAAACTTAAAGAAGGCATAACTTCTAAGAGGCCCCGAGAATTATTTCATCTAGATTTGTTTGGGACAACTAGAACCGCTTCTTTAGGTAATGCTCATTATGGATTAGTTGTCGTTGACGACTTCTCTAGATTTACTTGGGTTTCATTTTTAACTAATAAAAATGAAGACTTTGAAGAGTTTACCATATTTGCAAAGAAGATTCAAAATTTCTTAGGATCCACCATTATCACTATTCGTAGTGATCATGGAGGAGAATTTGAGAATGAATCTTTTACAAAGTTTTGTGATGACACCAGAATAACTCACAACTTTTCTTTTCCTCGGGCACCACCACAATATGGTGTTGTATAGAGAAAGAATAGGACTCTTATTGAGTGTGCTCGTACCATGCTCCATGATAGTCATCTTGGACTATAATTTTGGGCAGAAGCGGTGCACACGGCATGTTATGTGCTCAATAGGATTCTAGTGAGACCCCGAACGAACAAAACTTGCTTTGAGTTGTTTTATGACAACAAGCCTCAAGTTAAATATTTTCGAGTTTTTGGTTCAAAATGTTTTATCAAGAACACCTTTGGTAACTTAGATAAATTTGAGCCATGATCCGATGAAGGAATTTTTGTTGCATATTCCACACATAGCAAAGCCTACCGGATATACAACAAAATCTCTTCAACGATCGAGGAATCCCTACACGTATCATTCTATGAAGCTTTTGATTTTCCTCATGTTGTTGATGATAGTGTAGATGCTATATGTTATTCTTTTAGTAATGTCAAGATTAATGATTTAATTATTGAGACTAACACTACTAATGAGATTGTTGAAGATGTTCCAAGAGATACATGGATTCCCAAAGCATATCCAACCGTTTGCAACCACCCTCATGACCAAATTATTGGAGATATTGGTGTGGGTGTTTGAACAAGGTCTAGAATTGAAGAATTCTCTCATTGCGCATTCGTCTCCACCATTGAGCCAAAGAACATCCAAGAAGCATGTGAGGATAGCTCTTGGATAGTGGCAATGGAAGAAGAACTCATGCAATTCGAGAGAAATGAAGTTTGGGAGCTCGTTCCTCTTCCAAGTGGTCACCAAGTGATTGGTACTTAGTGAATCTTCAAGAACAAGACCGATGAGAATGAGGTCATCACAAGGAACAAAGTAAGGTTAGTAGCTCAAGGCTACCGGCAAGAGGAAGGTATCGATTTTGAAGAATCCTTTGCCCCTGTAGCTAGATTAGAAGCTGTTAGATTGCTTTTATCTTTTGCATCACATAAGAATTTCAAATTGTTTCAAATGGATGTTAAAAGTGCATTTTTAAATGGTATTGTCAATGACGAAGTTTATGTTTCTCAATCACCTGGTTTCATTCATGAAAAATTTTCAAACCATGTTTTCAAACTTAAGAAAGCGTTGTATGGGTTGAGACAAGCTCCTAGAGCTTGGTATGATCGACTCAAAACCTTTCTTTTGAATTTAGGTTTTAAAATGGATGAAGTTGATTCAACACTTTTTATTAAGGATTATGAAAATGACATCCTATTAATTCAAGTATATGTAGACGATATCATATTTGGTTCTACTAAATTTAATCTTTGTCAAGCATTTTCTAAGTCTATGAAGGATGAATTCGAGAGAGCCATATGGGTGAGCTCAACTATTTCATTGGATTGCAAATTTGACAAATGAAGGATAGGACTTTCATACATCAAACTAAGTACACATGGGAGCTTATCAAGCGATTCAGGATGGAATCGTCTTCAAACAAAAGGACTCCCATGAGTACGACAACCCATCTACACAATGATGAGAACGAAAAAGATGTAGACGTTCGTCTATATCAAGGTATGATCGGTAGCTTACTCTATTTAACTACTAGTAGGCCCGATATCATGTTTTTTGTATGCTTGTGTGCTAGATATCAAGCTAGACCTAAGGAGTCACATTGATTGCGGTGAAACGAATCTTTCGTTATCTCAAACACTCTCTAGATTATGGGTTACTTTACCCTAAATCTAGCACATATGAGTTAATCTCATATAGTGATGCTGACTTTACCAGATGCAAATCTGATAGGAAGAATACTAGTGGTACTTGCCATTTTCTAGGAAATTCCTTAGTTTCTTGGTTCTCCATGAAACCGAACTCGGTATTATTGTCCACGACCGAAGCGGAATATATTGTCGCGGGTCTTGCATGTGCACAAGTTCTTTAGATGAGACACACTCTAAAGGACTATGGTGTCAATTGTGAAACTTGCCCTATCATGGTTGATAACCAAAGCGCTATATGTCTTTCCAAGAATCCGGTACTTCACTCCCGTACCAAACACATAGATGTGAGACACCATTTCATAAATGATCATGTAGTTAAGAAGGACATCATCTTAGAGTACATTGAAACCCAAAAACAAATCGCCGACATCTTTACTAAACCTCTTAAAGAAGATTCTTTTGTGAGGTTGCGTGGAGAATTAGGAATTATGGGTGAATCTGAGATTTAGGAGTTCAACTTTCATGATATATCATCTGATGAACTCATAACATCTTTATGCTTCTCTTATCTTGATAGATCATATGTTTCTCATGTATTTGTTCTAAGAGAAGTTTATTGAGAATGTGTTGATTTCGCAAGTTTTCAAACTGTGTTTAAGAGATTTGTGTGTTAACCAATTACTTTTATACTGATTTCTTGATGAGATTTGTGTTAGAGTATAGGTCCTAGGGTGAGTTGTATCTATCCTCTGGATTTTAACCTCACTGTGCATTTTTTGGACCAGGACAGACGACTGTCATTCCTTCGACAGTCGACTGTCCTGCTCTATTTCCTCTTACAGCAGATTGTATCTTTCGCCCAAGCGACTGATGACGACTTTACAGTCGACTGTTGGATCAACAGGCGACTGCATTTTGGTCATCAGGCGCATGTCCATTTCGTCAGTAGTTTTTGTTTCTATCATCAATTTTATTGATTCTCAGTCAGTCGACTGCTAAGTAAAATACAGTCGACTGCCTCACTGACAGGCGACTGTATGTTACCTAACAGTCGACTGTCTGTCAACCTAAGCTCAAATTTTACCCTATCAACCAGTCGACTGACGATTGTTCATCAGTCGACTGTCTCCTGTTGTGGCGGTTCGTTAATTTGATCTGAGCCGTCGATTTTTCGATCCAACGACCCAGATTCATTTGACCCCTCAATATATCATCGAGATCTTTCGATTCGACGAACTGTTTTCTCTCTCACCCGACAGAAAATCCTTTTGTCTCCCCGTTCGAACTTCCCAGTCAATCACTCTGCCGTCGTTTTCCATCTGCCCCACTCGTCGCTCTGTCGATTGCGGGTCTCGAGTGCTTAGTCGACTGTCATTTCTTCGTCTCTCGGATTAGGTTTGTTTGTCTCTTGTCATTTCTTTCGTGCGATTCCTTTCAAATCCATCATTTGATTGTGCAATGGCTCCCAAGAAGGGAAAAACTGTTGCTCCTAAGCGTACTAGGGTTTCCAAGCCTACCATTGCCAAAAACAAACAACCCTACAAGGCTCGCACCAAGAAACCCGAGTCTCCCTCTCGCTCTTCTTCGCGGGGTTATTCTCCTTCATCTGTGTCTTCCTCATCTGAAGCTGAGTGCCTCTTAAAGCGTCCGCGCAAGCCTGTTGGTGTCCGCATCAATGAGTCTTGCGCTGAGGCTTCACCTTCACTTTCTGTGTCGAGATCCGATGAAGAAAGCCCTGCCATGCCTCCTTCTGATCCCCTCATTCCTATTTACCGTGACGACCTGTGCTTGGCAAAATTTCATTCTCTCCTCGGGATCAAGCTTCTTCGAGAGCGATTCATTGCCTATCCCACTTTCACTGCTGAGAGATTATCAGAGATCCTCTCCGCTACTCGCTTGGCTGACCTCTTTCGCTTCTCCCACAGCGAATATCCTCGTGCTTACCCATTTTTGGTTAAGCTTTTCTATGCTAACCGCATTCGTGGTGAGTATGCGGACACTGGCGTTATTGACACTGTCATCCAGGGGACCCACATTCGCCTTGATCCTACTCGTTTAGGGACCATTCTTAGGATTCCCTCCTCCGGGTCCCTTCCTGCTGACATTTCTATTTCAGATGTTAGTGAGCTTGATTAGACTGTCCTCTGGGACATGTTTCGTGAGATCCCCTCTGTTCTTTCTTCTGGTGTTAGGTCATCCATGTTCTCGACGAGGAGTTGGGCTGTTCACCTAGTGGTGAAGTCCAACATCCTGCCAAAGTATGAATCTTCAGACCAGCCCTCCAGGAGATCCTTAGGTGTATGTACGCGACCTTTTCGAGCATGTCTGTAAACTGGGCCGGTGTCCTCCTGATATGATGGACAAGGTCGAGTTTACTACTTCCTCTTCCCACATTCCTTACGGTGGTCTTCTTACGCTTGTTTTTCGTCATTTTGGGATTGATTTGACCCCGTACGAGCCTTTGCCTTTTGGTCCTCTTCTAGATGCTTGTGCGAAGTCGAAGTCCTCTTCGGCTCTGCAGTCTGCATCTAAAAAGAGGCAATCCACATCTGCTCCGTCGTCATCCACTGTTCCTCCTGCTGACCAGCCATCTACCTATGCTCCTTCCTCTCATGACATTTTGTTTGAGATGGTTTTTGGTATTTATGAGTTGGCCTTCTTTTCGTTCCAGCATCAGGGAATACCCTTCCTTGAGCATCTCATACGTTTTGTTCCACCTCTGCCCTCGTCAGCCTCCACCGCCTATCATCACTAAGATTATTGTGCATCCTGATGTATCTGCTACTCAGGGTGTTGCTGCTGCTCCTCCTCCTCCTCCAGAGGATGTCCCCGTTGACCCAGAGACAACTTCCTCCTCTGCTCCTCCTAGGGACACTCATTCTTAGATTTTGTTTTGTGGGTTGATGATGTATGGATCATGTTGCATTTTGGCATATGTATTTTGTTCTTTTTGATGCACTTGGTGATGTGCATGCATATTGTACCCATGTAATCACACACACACACACACACACACACACACACACACACACACACACACACACACACACACACACATATATGAAACTTCAGTCTCCTCATTTTGTCTCACACATTGCCTATTTATCTATCTTGTCTGTGTGCATTATGTGGAATTGTCTATTTGTATGTGATGTGATTTCAGACGATTTTTCCTTTTTCATGTGTTTCTTAAAGTTGATATTGGACTCTCATTCCTCTTATCAGCTACGTGTTTAAAGTGGTTTATGAGTTTTTGATTTATATATCTTTAGACTACTGTAATTGTTGTTAGTTCTTATTTAGCACGATTGTTGTTGTTATTTTACTCTTACCTTTTGGATAATGCAATATGGGAGAGAAATAAACAGATTCATAAGTAATGTGCTAAGTAAATTCTAATTACACTTGAATCTAAGATTGAAGTTGCCTTAGATTCAGGGGGAGTAAGATATAGTGAATAGGGATTATAAATTCCTAGATTTCATGGATTCATTTCTTTCATGCATATCTTACTCATTTGCTTCATTTGATCAATAGGTGCCCTTATATTTATTGACTAACTTGATTGGCATCTATGTAGGGGGAGTAAGTTTCCTTTAAGCACAATTATTTATCTTTTTGTTTTTGTTTGTTTGTCATCATCAAAAAGGGGGAGAATGTTGAGTATTGGACCTCTCCCTACTTGGTGTTAATGATGAGCAAACATAAATACTTGTGACTAATCCCCTATTTGCAGTAAATCCATTGCCCATGCATGTCATGAAAATCAATTAGCAATGGATGATACTCAAAGATCACTGAAAGCAAATGAAGTGGATTGGATAATCATAGATGGTGACTGATGCTCCGGGAAGACTTCAAGCTCATGCGTTGGAAAGAAGAGAGAGTTCTTCAAGTGTAATTTTCTTGTTTCTCTTCTAGTATGTAGCTTAGAAGTAGAACTTTGTTGGAGCACACACACATCTTTATTTCAGTCTTAGGATTTCATCAGATCAACTTTCCTTAGGCTTCAATTCATTTCTATCTAGACTGTGCTGATATAATCTCTACAGTCGACTGCTGAACGATTTACAGTCGACTGTTTGTTTTGTTCTACAATCGCCTGTTATGCACAACCTTTATCAGTCTAGTTTTGGGCTTCTTAGCTTTAACTCCTTCAGGCGACTGCTATACATTTCACATGCGCTTGTCCAAGTGACAGTCGACTGTGTTTTGTTAATCAGTCGCATGTCTATCTTAAGCCCAAATCGTTTTCTCTATTTTGATCTGGCCAGTCGACTATTGATGTATTGTCAGCCGACTGTCCAATGACACAGTCGACTGTCAATGCTTCAACAGTCGTTTGTCTTTGAGCCTCTTTGATGACTCAACTCTCTGGAAAATGTCAGGGTCTTGACAGTCGTCTGTAGAAGGAATTACAGACGCCTGTTTAGTTTAACAGTCGACTGTCTTCTCTTCATCAGTCGTCTATCCTGTATTCACAGACTTTTCTCAGATTTCCTTAACTTACCATGTTTTCGGCCAGTCGCCTGTTGTAGGATTTACAGGCGCCTGTTGGTTTAACAGTCGACTGTCTATGCCTCATCAGTCGACTGTCCACGTGGTAAGTTACCGTTATGAATTCTCACCTACCATCTGTCACTGTGCAGCAGCCGACTGTGAGTTATTCAACAGTCGACTGTCGCGGGCGTAGATTCTATCCGTTGAGTTTTTCCTCACGGATTTCAAAGGGGGTTTTGGTGATTCAGTTTAAAGGATTTGAGAAACCTATATAAGGAGCCTCTACTGTTCCACTGAGAGGTGACTCATTCATTCAAGGTTCATTTGTTAAATCATTCAAGCTTTCTTTCTCTCAAGATAAAAGCTCTCAAATCCTAATGCCATAGAATTCTAATCTTCAATCTCTTGCTCTCCAACCAAGAACCAAAGAGAAATCTTTTAGGCATTTGGTGCAGCCAAGAGAAAGGGCTTTCCTCTCTTCCAAGAGAGTCTTTCAACACACACCACACGTCTCCTTCAAGTTCTACTTCAAGGCATAGGTGATTGTAAGTGTTGCTTATTTTCATATTTCATAACTCTCGTTATTTGATTAACTCTCGGGTTGTGAGAGTGGTTTGCTTGCTCCCAAGTTGTGGGAGTCAAGGACATCGAGTGTATTTCGATTTCACTTGTAGGGTTGCCACAAGTGGGTTTTTAAGGAAACCTCAAATTAGGGTTCTAACTTGAGTATCCGGTGGTTATCGGGTGGAAGGGACGTAGGATTACCGGGAACAAGTCGGGAAGTGACTTGGGTAATCCGAACCCTTGAAACATCCTTGTGTTTGCATTGTTTCATTTTCGGGTTCTCTTTTATTCCGGACTTATTGTTGGTTAGAAATTTAATTTGGTGTAACTATGTTTTAATTTGCATAAACACTATTCAACCCCCCTTCTAGTGTTTTCCCCATAGCCAGGGTCCTTACAAGACTAGGGCATTAGGACTCACCACTAGGATCGTCGGATGTCAATGCTAGGTTATAATTCTTACGTTGAATTGGCTTTATTTGGTATTGTCGCATCTAAGAATGTAGAACTCATGGCTCGACATTCCATTCGTCTAACGTATCGCACGCTTACCCCCCACCATCGTGGATGGCCTCACATACGATCCGTGCATTATGATCGACAACCATTCATGCCATTATCGTGGATAGAATAATCTCCACTCATGCCACTATCATGGATATAGCTTCGATCTGTGCTTTGGTGGCTCTCATTGACACTACTATCATAGTCATCAATTAGTAATATAGGACGTTCGTAGGTCCCATCAAGGTACGCGCCACTATCGTGGTCACAAACCCTAATTGAATCCGCTGACTTACCTAATTAAGCTCATAGGATATTCCTTAAGCGTGTGTGCCACTCTCGTAGTCACGATCCCAGTACGAGATATCCTACAAACTTGGCCGGATCAACCAAAACACTTCCCTTTTACACCAATGCAACCTAAAAGTCCTAAATTTACATCTAAATCCTAAGATCCTAGGTCTAATCCATTAGCCCTAGAAAAGACTACTCAAGCATAGCAATAAATATAAGAACGATAGAAAACTTCATTGCATGCATCAAAGAGAGTTAAACAATAAGCAATCACAAGAAATAACAGAGGAATTAACGAGAACAAAAATACTTATCTTGATACAAGGGAGGGGCCTATGGCACGATATAACTCCAAAAGAAAGTCTCCACAAAACTTCAAAGAAAATAAGATCTCCCCAAAGGGGGGTTCGTTCTTCTCAATGACGGCTACAATACATATATATAGTCCCCTCAAACCCAAGCAAATAACCCCAGAAAACCCTCTGAAATTTGGCCCAAATCTGTTTCTAGCAGCAACTTATTGGTGGACCCCGACTGTAGCTCAGTCAAGTAGAAACAGCACTCGGTCGGGTGCAGATTTCAGTACTGCAGCACCATCTTGCAAAAATGCCGCAGATTTCACCGACCTCCGATTGATGCGTTCTTAGCGGTGTTGGAACCGTCATGCAGTCTACTATACATGAAAAATAAGAGAAAAATACTTTGCCAAATGGAATGATAGCAGATCTCTAAAGAGTGAGAGGCTATCTGAGAATCTTGGCGCTTGCCTTACTCGACCGAGAGCAGTTGCGCTCGGTCGAGTAGCCTTCGTGCTCGATCGAGATACAGTAGGATGATGCTCTAGCTTCAAGATGTCGCTTTGGAAATTGGTTCAGCACGACCAAGTAGTTGAAGTACTCGATCGAGTCGTTGATTTGCTTGGTCGAGCTATAGTAAGCCGCTGAGGCCTTCATAAACTACGCTCTGTTTGGATTCAACTCGACCGAGTGGCTGACGTACTCGGTCGAGCCGCCTTTGCGCTCTCCGACTTCGGCTAGGAATGTGGATAAGTGGTAGCCGGCCGAGTTGTACCGACCAAGTAATGATCCTACTCGATCGAGGGGAACATGCACTTTGCCTTTGGAGCTCTTGGTGTCAGTCTGGATGGCAGCTCGGTTGAGTACTGAGGCACTCGACCGAGTAGTCTGGAAAATCAGTGTATATCTCCGTAGAGCTCTCTTCTCCTTCCTTCTCCTTCTTCTCCTCAATTCTTCTCTTCCACCGAGTCAAGCACCTAGGAGATGACACCATGGATGCTCTGGCGACCTCGGATGTGTCCATAACTCCAAATTGCTCCAAATCGCCTCAAAACTCCTGAAAATGAGAGTAAAGCTCTGAAGGTGATATAATACGATAAAAGATCAAATGCGTGACAAATATGAGTTTTGAGCAACTAAAATGGCGTGAAATGATGTGATAAATGTATGTAAAATATGGACACATCAATTACAATCTCATCATCTCACGAGATAATTTCTTCATAACACTCCCTCTTATCCTGCCATAAGTGTGAACTCTGCTCATTAATACTTCGGGATTCTAAGTATCATATATGTATCACAAGGGGTGGATACTTCAGGATCCTGAGTTAATGGGATTTGTCTCGTTAAAACCTTTCACTATGGAAAGCCAGGTGGAAAAACATAGTTAAGGAAAAAGAGTACAATTCCCCTTTAAGTCTCCTTGATCTATATAAGCTTGTAGGCTTTCAAATTTTTAGGCAATTTTCATCACTCCTATTTACAACATTCCAAAAATTCATAGAGACTACAAATATCACAAACATTAAGCAGCTGCGGAATCCAAAAGCTCAGGAGAGGTGTGTTTTGTTTTGTCGCCTTTGATGTGGTCTCCTCAAAGTTGAGGTAAACATGTGGCTTGGTCTTCGACTATGTGGTCAGCTCCAAATCACTAGCCTTTTATCCAATCACTGGGATGTGATGTACCACTAGGCACACCTAAACACACCCTTGATTTGTTTCTGGAATAGTGAGGGTCTCGGAATGATAGGATGATGTTGCCTTCATAGTTTGCTTTGCAGATCTACATTAGAGTCCGTCCCACCGTAGGTACCCAGTTTGTGACTTCTCATTATAGGGGTCGGACCTGTAACCTACATCTGCATAAGCATGGAGGATAATTTTTTATCATATAAGCCCAAATCCATTGACGCTTGAAGGAGCACAGAAGATGCTTAACTCCTGTCGGGTGGCGCTTTGTAGGCACTGCATTATATCTGGCTAGTGGACTGTAACTGCAATATCAGGATGCGTGCAGTTAGCCAGAAGTGATCTGATTGCAATTTGATAAGGGACTTCAGGACCTAGAATATCCTCTGCCTCATCTAGCTGACAGAAGGGGTCTTTTGTACATACAGTGAATGTACTACCATAGATGTACCCTTTGGATGACAATGGTCCTTGTTGCAATTTCTTCAAGACACTCTGGGTGTTTGAAGTTTAATGTAACATGATAAATATGTGAGCCATGACAAATTTTTATGTTGCATAGGTCTTTGATAGTCAAGCTAGAACAGATATTTTTTGTTTTCTCTTTAGGAGATCCAATGCGATTTAAGTTGTTTACAACTATGATCTCTAATCATGTTCTTTGCTCTTTATAAAGATGAAAAGACAACCCTCGGTATGAATACTTGCTTTGTCAAGGGATTTGCTTGGTTGTACAATCTTTTATTATTTCTTTAATAGAATAAATGTCTTGAAGTCTATTTAGGCATTCAAGGAAATGTGGGATTTATCTTTATCAAAATATCCATAGAGGTATGCTATCACAACATCCAATAGCAGCATATCCAAAATTTTCTTTTGCCAAATCGTAAGATATTTGCAATTTATAAATAGGGAATCTGATGCATCATTTATATAAGTGAGTCATACTCATCTTAATTTGTTTATTCCCCAGTTTCAGCGAAAAAATTCTTGAGCTATAGGTTGTACCTTATAGCATACGATTTTGTGCTTATATTTTTATTTATACAAAACGTATTATGCCTGACAGGTTTAACACCTTTTGGTGTCTGGACTTCAGGTCCAAACACTACATGTTTCATAAGCGAGTCTAGCTCGGCTTTTATTGCCTCGTTCCACATTTGGACAACCTCTACATTCACATTTTAGCAACAGTGTGTGGAACAATATTATATAATTATCATTGCTTTTGCGATGCAAGTTGTAATATGTTACGTAAATACATTGTCGACAATTGTGTTCTTTCTGTTCAACACATCCCTAGTACGTACAACATATAATTTCATTTCAATTTCTCCCAGATTTTCCGCTTACGAGTATTCTGGGAGGGGTGAGGATATTGACATAAGCTCATTGTCCTAGGGTAGCATTGACTTAAGGCCTCCAGGTGTTTTTCTCTTTTTGGGAATTTTACACTTGGAGCCTGCTGGTCTGCCTCTTTGAGGAACATCCACTTCTGTTGATGGTGGATTGCATATATTCTTGGGGATGTCAATCCTAGCTGGAGTATTAGTGGTAGGGATATGTGATCTGACAAATTTTCTTGTTGTCTGTAATTATGTCAGATAAATGTTGAATTGTTTCCTTGAATGTGAAGGATCTTCATGATCTTCACGATCTCATTATCACATTTCATAATTTTCGGATCATAGATTTTTGTTTATTTATTTTAAATGGTCAATAGAGCTTCATGCTTCAACATAGTTGAGCCTAACACAGGGAATGTGGACACATCTATGCACAATCTTCGAGATGTGCTTTTAATGCCTCCCTAGTTTGGGGTGTAAGGTATTTAGGGTGAATCAAACCCTATAGATTCCAAGACGGCGTTGAGTTCCTGATTTTATACTCTTTGGTGCTGTGGGGATGTAAACTACACACCCAAAAATCCTCAAAATGAGAGATGTTTGGCAGTGTTCCGTATGCTGGTTGCATCAGAGAATAACTCTGATTTCTGAAGGGAATAAGTTTTATTTATGAAGCACCATGCAATATTGCATGTCCCTATACAGTCACCAACAACTGGAATCAATGGATGTTTAATCCATCGGTGTCATTTTAATAATCGACTTTTCCAACCCGTTTTGGGTGAGAACACATGCTTAAGGGTGTTCAACTTTTATTCCAGTTGTAAATTATTATTTATGTCCCAGTTTTATACGTTGTGCCTGTAATTTTGATAATTTTTCCTAATAGCTTTAGAAATGCTGGAATGCGGTTGGATAATGGCCTACTTATGACCATTTAGAGGATGATAAGTATGGTAATGTACTTTATCGACCCTTCATAGGGACTGGATAAATATCACTCAAGTACTCTCAAGCAAAAGTTGTATTATTTTATTTTATTTTAATTGGGATACTTTTATAATTGGTTTTTACTCCAAAAGTGAGATATGGATATTCACCCATCTGAAGAATTTTCGTGTTCTTCAGATTATATTCAAGGGATTAGGATATGATGGAGTGCATCGTCACCGATCATGAGTGTCTAAGCCACTCGTTTCAAAGTATAAACTTTTACGAGTTTGGGCACATTTCTGTGCTCCATTATTTTTGCTACATTCTTCGAATTTCATATGGTATGGACCTTTTGAAGGTACATTCAAACGCTCAAGTATGGTCTTCAGGCCATTAATTATCTTGAGTTATTATATACGAATATTCGGTATTTATTTATTTCGTTAGTTTCACAGTGGATTTTGTATCGATGAATATCCTTGAAACTTTTCTTTTTCCATATTTTCTGAGAGTACTAGCTATCTCCATATTTTGTTCAGGAGCTTTCATGCTTGCGATGTTTGTTCCTCAATTCAGACATCTCAAGACAGTACTTCAGGACTATCATTAGAGTGTGATGCTTATGTTAGCATGCGTCATGAGTGATCATGTGGATGGTAAAAAATTTCAACCGTTTGTTTGACAAATTTCGTCAAACTTATAGCAAGCATAATTATTGCAACACATACTTCAATGCAAAACATAACCATTTGATTACAAGCTATGGCATGTTAGAAAAATATTTCATATAATTCAGTGCATAGAAGTTGTAGTACCATGTTTCCATATATACGGGTATTATGGTATGTATTTCTGGCCGTATTTGTACGAGTATAATTTTGTGTATTTCTAGGAATTTTTTTCCTAAATTTTATAATGATAAAATTATTTTTAAAACATTATTTGCTTAATAATGGATGAAGTATTAAAGAGAATACATAGTATATTGTGTGGGTATATGGTATTATCAAGGTATACCAATTTTCCTAAATTAGACATTGTTGGAAAACCCCTAAAGCAGTTGGATATTGAGACTACACCCCGTGGTTATTTTGATGATGAGCAACATATTATGCTACTAATATTTTCATTGAGTTTGTGTACAGGAAATGTATTTTTAAATATAGTTTATAAAGTAAAGATGCATTGCACAAATAAGAGTCATGAATGAAGGGAGCTCAAATGAAGGGAACTCAAATGTGATGGAGCAAACAAATAAAAGAAGACTAGGAGCAAATGAGCAAGGAACAAATCAAGTCAAGTTCAAATGAAGCTCAAAGACTGTGCTCAAGCTCAAGCTAAAGAGGAGCTCAAATTTAAGTGAAGCCTATGCAACAAGCTCAAGTGAAAGCCAAAGGAAATGAACAAAGAGTTGCATGTTAGCTCAAATAATGTTATGTAATGTTTTGAATTTTATTTGAGTCTTAGGAATTTGTTTAGGCCTTTTGATTAAGCCCACACTTAGGATTATGCCAAAAATGATTTAAAATGATTTAAATATTGTTCCTAAGTTTTGGAGCCCAAAGCCCATTCTGGAAATGCTCTGGGAGTTGACGACCACCTTGGGAGTCGATTACCAGAAGACAGCCTGACATCTGGGTCAAACAGCTAGATTTTCAAAGTCATTTTAATTATTGCATATTGCTATTGTAGAAATATTTTTGAAATAAATTTGAAATTATTTTCAAAAGTCTCCTTATTTAAATGCATATAAATGTTGGAAAAGTCTTTTGGAAATAATTTGAATTTCAAATTTCAAATTTCAAATTTCTTTGATTGATGCATTTTTGAAATAGTTTTTTTGAAATGATTTTCATCTTTATAAATAGAGGGATTGAGCTTGGATTTCAAATAAGAAGATTTTTCATCTAAAATTATTGTTTCAAAAGGTTTTTCAAAGTTCTTTATCAAGCTCTCAAAATCTTCTCTTGGCCATATTTTAAATTGCTTTTCAAATATTTTTTGGCCTTATTTTCTCGATCTCCCAAAGCATCAAAATTTCTTATCTTTGAGATCAAGATCATCCTATAGCTAAACTACATGACTTGGGCTTCAAATTGAAAAGGCTATATGTAATCCTTCAAAAGCATTGTAAGTATTTTCTCGTGGGTGTAGTGAGTTGTAAGAGTCCTCGGATTGTAAGGCAAGGAAAAGTCCTCGGCTTGTGAGGCATGGGAAAATCTTTGTTGTAGGCAAGGTGGTTGTAAATCCTCTTGGCGGGAGGTGGTTTATACTATTTACCGATAATAGTGGATTAAAGCCCGACAAGAGTTTCGGGGAATGGACTACCCGGTAGTGGGGAACCAGGATACATCGTGGTGTTCGTGGTTGTTATCTTGTTTTGATTCCTTACTTGCAATTTATTATTTCCACTGTGCTTATTTCATTGATGCAAGTATTTGTTGATTAAGATTGATATTAGGTAATTCTATATTATTCTTAGGGGGGAAATTTCTAGAGGAATTTTAATTTCTAAAAACACTATTCACTCCCCAATAGTGTTCTCTTTGCCATCTCAGGTCCCAACAAAAGTGACACCTAAGGCTAATATGTGTCATGTGCTTAACCTTAACATTGACACCTAATGAGCCACTTGGCTCTTGGTTAGCTTAGGAGAGGGTGTTGAGGCTTAGAGTTAATTTTTAAGGGAAAAAAAGAAGAAGGAAAAAGAGAAGCCAGCAAACACAACCCCCATTTCCTCTCACTCACCTCACGCAGGCCTAGTCCCAAGCCCATCACTAATGTTCCTCACTTTCCTCCACCAAGCCGAAATCACCATCACAACCTTCTCTTGCCATTGACAAACCCAAGAACCCAATAAGTTCTACCATAGAAGGAGATAGCTTGGAGCTTGAAGGGTGTAGAAGAGGAGATGAAGCTTGTGAATTGAAGGTCTTCAAGAAGAAGAAGGGCCAAAGATTTTAGAGAAAGTGACTTGAAAGGCAGGAATTCTAGCTACTTTAGTTAGGGTTCAAACTAGGAATTGTGTAGGAACCATGATGCATGTTTTTGCAATAGAAAATGGTTATCATTCGTGATATTTTAAGATAGAAATTGACGGCAGCTCGAACAACACGGTCATGTCATCTCCGACGCGGTCGTTTCGATCGAATGCAAATCCAAAAATTCGACATCATCAGTTCAACACGGTCGTGTTGTTCGGGTCCCCGCAAGTGCATGTGTGTCGATAGCTTTGTAGTATAGTATATGTTGTCGATCCACAGGGAAGGCGATTAGGATGGGCATCAGGATATGGTTCAGAGTGGTGTGACGGTGTTAGTTGTGGGGTGCATCCAAGATTTTTTCACGGTTATCTCTCACGATTACGATCAAATAAAGGGAAACTAGGGGCGCCAGGAGTCACCACTAGGATAATTGAGTGTCGATGCTAGGTCATAATCCTTAGATTGGATTTGGTTCTTAGGACGAGAGTGTCGCATCTTATATGTGAAAATCGTAGCCAACTATCGTTGAACTACTCCTCTATAGTGGCCCGTCTTTAGCCCCACCATCGTAAATAGCCTCGCACGCAATACATGCATTACGATCAATAATTAATTCCCAATCTCCGCTCATGCCACTATCGTGAGTTAGAGCTTCGATTTGTGATGTGATGGCTCTTATTGATGCTACTATCGTAGATCATCAATTAGGGATACATGGAATTGGTGGAGACCTATAGAGTGAGTGCCACTATCGTGGATCACAAACCCTAAGTGAATCTACTAATGATCCCAATCAAGCGTATAGGGCAATCTCTAGGGCAAGTGCCACTATCGTGAATCACAAACCCAAGATGAGAACACTATAAACTAGAAAAAATCAATCACATCACACCCATAATCACCGATTTAACCTGAAAATCATGGCCTTAGCATCTAAACCCTAAAATCCTAGGGCTCATCCGTTAGCCCTAGAAATAAGTCCGGGGCCGGTTTTACAATAAGACCACTTAGGCGGCTGCTTTAGACCTCCAATTTTGAGAGTGCATCATATTTCATTTTATTCCTAAGCCCAACTGTTGTGTGCCCGCTACAGTTACCCAATTGAACAAACAAACAATGACGACGATTAGAAACTAAGAGATTAGTAGAAAGAGAAATAAAAGGGAAAATAAAAGAAAAGGCGAGATCGTTGTTTGCCTTCCAGGGAGCGGGAGATATTCACCAAAATCGGATGGATCCTGCTTCAATCCAATGCATTTCTATCTATCTCAATGTTGAATTTTGTCAAATATGCAGATGAACTCCACAAAAACCATGAGGAGGTCTTCAATGTAATAAATTGGATCATCCGGTTGTCTCGACTCTTGACTGAGTTGTTTCGTTTTCGTTTTCTTTTACTTTTTTCGGTGAATTTGGTTTTTTATTTTATTTTATTTACTTATTTATTGGGTTTTTCTTTTTTTTTATTTTATTGAATTTTATAAGTTACATCAAATTTAAGGGAATGCTATGCGAACAGATATTTTGCTCAGTTTACAGACCACTTTATTTTTATAAAACCACAACTAATACACTTTTCAAAATTACCAATAATACCTTTTTCAAAATTGCTCAATTCGCATAGCTCTTCGCTCATCACATGCTTACCTAGAACCAACAAAATTGCTCATTACACAAACCGAAATGCTGTTGGGCTTAAAATCTGAGATGCTGATAATAGATTTCGAATGGAATTAATATCTGATATTCAAAAGATCTGAGAAGTAATATTACTGCTAGGATAAATTGTAGGGATATAAATAGATATGGTAGGAGGCAATATCATCCCTCTTGGGGAGCATAATTTTCACAGTGATATGTGATGTAATATATGCTTTTGATTTAAAAAACATGATCTTTGTTTCCTTTAATTTTAAGATTGTAACGTGTTTGGTTTGTGAGGGGATTCTGGCCTATTTTTTTTTACTTTTTTTGGTGACCCGAACTCCCACACTGACTCTCAAGTGGGACGGTCAGGCACCGAACAGGTGGTATGCAAGGCTGACCCAAAACTTGCATACCAGGTTAGTTAAGGGAATTAAGCGAGTTAGCCATCTGTCCTCGATCCCTCACCACTTGGGGGGAGAGGAACGCACTTCCCACTCAGCCAACCCCCTCGGGGTCATTCTGTCCTAAATTCAGTTATATGAAAGCTCCTAAAAATTTTGTGTTAATACTTATGCCTCATATTTTGTTTTGCTTGGCCTCATTTATGCTTGAACCGGCCGTGCGTGTGTAAAGTGTAAAGCAATTAGTTCCGTGTGCATAGAATTTCCCCGGCTTAAGGAAGAGAAACACGGCGAACAGGGACCCACCCTCTGCGTTAGCTGAGGGCCTGTTCTTTTGTAGGAATGTTAAAATGGGAAAGTTGAGGGAGTGAGGAATCTGATGAGAGAGAAAAGCTTGTGTAGTGTGTTCTTTTGTAGGAAAGTGGGGTTGGATTGTGGAGATGAAAAGTTGAGATGGGTCCTACTTTGTGTAGTGTGTTCTTTTGGTTAAAGAAAGTTGGAGTTGGAAAGTTGGAATGTAGGATGTGGTGAACCTAGGTAAGGTTAACCTCCTAAATAAAAAGAGATCATTTTGTGTTCTGTTTTTACACTTGCAGGTAAAATGCAGAAACCCAATACAACAATAATCCGATGAAATACCGGAATGAAAAGTAATAGTGGAATGCGGCCAGGCCCTGCGACAGGAAAGAAAATCCACGCAAGCAGATCGATTGACAAGATACAAGGAAAGGAACAGATTTGAAAATTGGCATGTACATTCTTACGTGGATCCAACGTAAGGTCATGGCACCTATAATATCGACAACAACAGATACAAAAATTGAAATATCCAAAACATAACACGATATCAAAAATATTGTCATGCAACACGGCAAGCAAAAGATACAAACATGGAATTTATAAAAATTTATACATTCCAAGTACTCACATAGCCAAATGTACATTATGAAATAAACCCAAAAAGATCATCAGCAATAGACGTTCCAAGCGACAACCAACATACAATCCAACACATTAGTTATTGTTATACAACATCAGCAAAATAATAACACCTAGACCTAGGATAGAATACAGAACTAACTTCAGCGAGTTGAACTCGGATAGCATGCTATCCATTCTAACGGTGTTAATATCCAATTGACCTTCGACCCGAGCCAACCTCCTGTCAATCTCACCCCACCTCATCTCAGTAGGTAATCTCGCAGGGATTTCAAGTATCCCTCCTCTTACATTCGCTTCCATTAAGTGCCGGATAATAAACGACGACCACTCACCGCGAGGGGGGTCCTTCCATTCGAAGTAATCACACTTGCCGACGCGAGACGGACAGCTCTAGAACCGTCTGCCAGGGTTCGTAAGAGTCCAAGAGGTCTTCCTCGGTCCCCACTTACCACAGTGGAACCTCTTGGAGTCTCCATCATCCGTATCCAACTCAGGTACACTGTTCATATTCCGAAGGCGGGAGCGAATAGAAGTGTTGGAGCCTGAACTCATTTGTATCTGGAAAAACATAAACAAAAGCAACATTAATGGTGTGTAGTGTTAGTATAAAAATAATTTTATAAATAAATTGATATGGGGAAGTTGAAGGCATACCTAGGAAAACATAAAAACCCATGACGTCAACGTATCCGCCAGTTTTCAGAAGCATCAAAGTATTTTTGACATGTAAAAACCCATAAGCAAATAAAATTCATGTGCTTATCAATTAGAAAGAAAAGAAAAACTTTTAGGCCTCAGGAATTTATATGTTTCAAATTCACAATTAATGTGAAAAGAAAAACGTATAGCCCTCAGAAATGATCCCAGATTCCAATCTATAGACATGAAACATATACAAAACAGCCATAAAAAAGATTGCTAAGCCAAAATATTGACATTGACATGAACAAGCCCATTTAGCCAATATATCCCATAAGCCTTCGGCCATATGGACATGCAACAAGGAGTGCAACATATAAGCAATGCATATATACAATGAAAAATAGGACTCTTTTATAGCCCTCAGGAAGTTATATTCATCATTTGCCCAACTAGGTTGCTGGCGGTTGCTCCTTAATTAAGGAACCATCCTGCCTACCATCCATTTAATTGGGAAATTAAGAGTGTCTTTTACCTAATTCTTGTTTTGCATCATTGGGCTATTGGGATAAAAATTCATAGATTTCACCTATAGTGCACTGCTGTGAGGCAAAGAAACCATGCATGCCAAGGCTACTCACATGGGAAGGAAATTCTGAAATAACACATGACAATTCAAAGCCAAAAATTCCAAGACAAGCCCAAAACATTTCCACCTGCAGCTGAAAGGAACAAAAAGAAGCTGAAACAATTTTGACAGGACAAGGAATGTGCAAGCTGGTTGCCCAAAAACCTGACCATGCCTTAATACAAAAAATCCCCTCTGATGATGAAACCATGCAAATATAGGAACCAAAAAAATCCAAGGCCAATCCAAATGACTGGGCATGGCCAATACAATTGCACAATGCTGAATAAATTTGGCAGGAAAAGCCCACAACAAATGTCAGTACATGCACAGAAACCGCCCAGTTGAAGCTCAAACATGAAAACTGAAGAAGAAATAAAATTCCATGTGAAAGCAGTGCATGTACAAACTTCATAGATCATGTACAAACTGAAAAATTTCCAAAAAAAATTCCAAAAAATGTGTTCAAAGACAAAAACACTTCATACTTCATAGTGCATGTACAAACTGAAAAAACTGCAGAACAAAAAATGATATGGCCTGCCAAAATTGACAACACACACCCAAATGATATATGTTGTTTTACTCAAAGCACTTATATTCCCACATGTTAGTATTCACAAACCCCACAAAACACAATACTTCAGCTTATCTCCCTAACACTTTAATCATAGGCAATTGCCTGAAGCATATCAGCCCAACCTGGGTAAGGAAAAAATGCACTTGGCTGTAGGTTTTGCATATCAGCCTGAAGCATATCTGAGAAACCCCAGAATTAGTAGTACTGAAGCATATCAGCCAACATGGGTACAAAAAAAATGCAACATCCAAAACATTGCAGCTTATCAGCCTAACAAGCTCTAAAAACTGCAGCTTATCAGACTAGCAGCCTAACAAGAGATGAAAAAAATGTAGCCACAAAAACTGCATCTGTCTCATCCAAAAAATGTGTTCAAAGACAAATAATCTTCATACTTCATAGTGCATGTACAAACTGAAAAAACTGCAGAAAAAAATGATATGGCATGCCAAAATTGACAACACACACCCAAATGATATATGTTGTTTTACTCAAAGAACTCATATTCCCACATGTTAGTATTCACAAACCCCACAAAACACAATACTTCAGCATATCTCCCTAACACTTTAATCATAGGCAATTGCCTTAAGCATATCAGCCCAACTTGGGTACAAAAAAATGCACTTGGCTATAGGTTTTGCATATCAGCCTGAAGCATATCTGAGAAACCCCAGAATTAGTAGTACTGAAGCATATCAGCCAAACATGGGTACAAAAAAATGCAACATCCAAAACATTGCAGCTTATCAGCCTAACAAGCTCTAAAAAAACTGCAGCTTATCAGACTAGCAGCCTAACAAGAGATGAAAAAAAATGTAGCCAAAAAAACTGCATATGTCTCATCCAAAAAATGTGTTCAAAGACAAATAATCTTCATACTTCATAGTGCATGTACAAACTGAAAAAACTGCAGAACAGAAAATGATATGGCATGCCAAAATTGACAACACACACCCAAATGATATATGTTGTTTTACTCAAAGCACGCATATTCCCACATGTTAGTATTCACAAACCCCACAAAACACAATACTTCAGCTTATCTCCCTAACACTTTAATCATAGGCAATTGCATGAAGCATATCAGCCCAACTTGGGTACAAAAAAATTCACTTGGCTGTGGGTTTTGCATATCAGCCTGAAGCATATCTGAGAAACCCCAGAATTAGTAGTACTGAAGCATATCAGCCAAACATGGGTACAAAAAAAATGCAACATCCATAACATTGCAGCTTATCAGCCTAACAAGCTCTTAAAAAACTGCAGCTTATCAGACTATCAGCCTAACAAGAGATGAAAAAAATGTAGCCAAAAAAATTGCATCTGTCTCATCCAAAAAATGTGTTCAAAGACAAATAATCTTCATACTTCATAGTGCATGTACAAACTGAAAAAACTGCAGAACAAAAAATGATATGGCATGCCAAAATTGACAACACACACCCAAATGATATATGTTGGTTTACTCAAAGCACTCATATTCCCACATGTTAGTATTCTCAAACCCCACAAAACACAATACTTCAGCTTATCTCCTTAACACTTTAATCATAGGCAATTGCCTGAAGCATATCAGCCTAACTTGGGTACAAAAAATGCACTTGGCTGTAGGTTTTGCATATCAGCCTGAAGCATATCTGAGAAACCCTGCTACTAGTAGTACTGAAGCATATCAGCCAAACATGGGTACAAAAAAAATGCAACATCCAAAAAATTACAGCTTATCAGCCTAACAAGCTGCTTAAAAAACTGCATAAGTTCAGACTATCAGCCTAACAAGATATGAAAAAACTGTAGCCATAAAAACTGCATAAGTCTCATCCAAAAAATGTGTTCAACGACAAATAATCTTCATACTTCATCTTGCATGTACAAACTGAAAAAACTGCAGCCAAGAAAATGATATGGCATGACAAAAATTTCTCATCTCCTTCATGACTCATATTGCCCTCAGGATATATGTTGTTTTACTCAAAGCACTCAAATTCCAACATGTTAGTATTTACAATCCCAAATTGGTTGCTGGCTGGTGGAAAAATGTAAGCCCCTCTTGGGAATAAAACACATATTAAGGTGAAGGTTTTTGGAGATGTAAGGATGAAGAAGCCAAAAACCTAGAAATGATCTTGCATCAAAGGAACTGGGTATAAACTTCTGAAGGGGCCTCCAAAAATTTATGTTACCAAAAAACATCAAAATTTGCCTGGTCAAGACCCAATAAATTCCAAGTTATGCTGATACAAAGGATCTGAAGGGGCCAACAAAATTCATTGTACAAGCCAATTGCCATAACATGCAAAAAGCATTTATATGATCTTGCATCTCCCCATTATCTGGGTATATACTTCTTTGGAATTAACTCCCAACAGAGGCATACATAAACCACCAAGCCTACCTTCCAAATATTTGGGATAATACTTATAAAGTTGATTCTATAATATTGCTTCATCATTGGGCTGACAAGACATGGCCAACAAAATGTCCAGGACAAGAAACTAAAAATTCCAACATCTTTTGAAACATTCCAAATGACACATCAAAAAAATTTCATGAAATTCTAGAAATCTTCATATTTCAACCAAGATCAACACACAATTCATGAAATACTAGAAAGCTTCAAATTTCAAACAAGATCAACACAAAATTAAATAAAACCTAGAAAGCTTCAAATTTCCACCAAGATCAACACAAAATTCATGAAATAGTAGAAAGCTTCAAATTTCACCCAAGATCAACATTACTCCTCCCATACACAAACACAAAGAGCTACTAAGCGCTCAGGATACCCATATCAATATTTTTCAGCCTCTACTTGCACAGGAAACTCATTACCTACTCCATCACCACTCCTCATGTTCATGACACATAATTATACAACACTTAAGAGACCTAGCTCTAATGATAAAGTAAACAACCAAACAACTTGTCACATCCCCTCCACTTCTTCATTCCACCACCACCACACTCCATTTACTCACCAACACCAACCACCCTCAATCCAAGTCCAAGGGTTCGTCATCCCCATCTTCACCTACACCATCTTCCGACCTTGCCCTTTGTATCATATCAATTTTATTCTTCAACATTCGCCTTCGAGCCCCATCGGGCTTAGCCAAAAACTTTCTGCCTTCACGCTCGTTGTCAATAAGATAATCGTACACGACATCCAATATATTTTCTGGATGCTCGGTGTAATGATACAACGAATCGGCTAGCTTTTCGGTCCAATGGGTATGAGATGTACTAATTGCCGTGGCTACCTTCTCTACTATGTCTACAAGCCTATCCATCCTATCCTGGACATCGGTTGTACCCCGACGACGACTTTTCTTCCTCGTAACAGCCGGAGGTGTAGCAAAGCTTGGCCCGGCATGAATATTCCCCGTCGATCCTGCCGGGGGGATGTCATGGGGGAAATCATCTTCAGGGGTCCGTGCATGAGGTGCATCTTCCCCATCCACAGAATCTGCTTGGGGTTCAAATGATTGGAATGTGGACCTCCGAAAAAGCCCCTTTGCCTCGTCATCTCCTATGACGATATACAACTCATCAAGCCACATCAACGGTTGATTAACATATTGTTTCAACCTTGGGTTAGCCTGCAAGTAAATAACCATATAAATTAGGCCTTTTATACTAACAACTGGGATCACTAATTCTTGAGCCCTAAATGTAAATGGTCATACCTTTGCCCATGGGGCATACACCTCATCATCAAGCACTATCATCTTCTTAATAGGACACCATCCAGCCCCACTAATACTGAGGCACGTTGACACATCGGTCATGCGTCGGTGCAACCCTTTCATATGATTCTTGACATTTGTGCTTGTGTAGGATGTGCCAAAAAGAGCATTGATATGGGCAGCTGCTTGGTTAAAAGCCGTAGGCTTGAATGTCTTGTCCGCCTTATTGCCTTGCTTGGCCTGGTCAGCAAGGAACGGAATGAGGGACAAGTCATGTTCCCACTGCCAAATTAGGTTTTTAGGCCCCTTGGCAGGTTGCAGCTTAGTCCTTTTGCTAGGACTTGACACCGAACCTTCTCCATCATCATCCCGTCGTCCCGACTTCCTCGACGACCCACTACCCCCCGTATGTTCATTCCAACTTTGTGATGATGGCTTATTGAAAGCACTTTGTGGGAAAGGACTAATACATGGATTGAAACCCCCCTTGCAGTAGTTGCATATATACTGTGTTGGTTGCATCTGCATTGGCATGCCATATGGATGGAATTGTTGATATGGCATGCCAGGCCCTCCACCGTGGCAGGGCGGAGAATGATAAGGAGAATCAATGTTCCTACGCGGCATCGGCCTCCCAAGCATTGGATCAGTCCCATGGCCTTCAACACTCCACTGGTTCACATATGTCTGGTCATACAAGGGGGCATTGGCTCACTAGCCTGTCCGGGCTGCGAAGATGACCCTGCCATGCCTACAAGATGTAAGAGTTAATAGGGCAAATTCAAATCTGAGAAATCCTATATATATAACATATATTGCATGTATATCAAAAACCATTATAGCATAAGGTTTGTAAATCCAAACACAATCAACCATGATGGACTACATATTAAAATTCATAAGGACTCCGCATGCACCCACACAACACAAAATTAAAAGCCTCCCTCACATGCCTTGTTCAACTGTGCTACCATTGTTATGTATGTTACAACAGTCGACCCACATGTCCCATGCGATTTGATCCCTTCGCATTTTCCATTGGTCCCTTTGCTGTGTTTGTTCCCGTATGGGCAACTGTTGGGATAGATCCAAAATCTCTTCCTCATGATCATCGATAACATCCCCGTCCTCCTCATCCACACCCACCTCCTCGTTTAGCTGGGGGTCATGTGGATCAGCTACTTGGATATAATTATGCAGTATAGTGCACGCTAGGACGGTATCGACCTGACTTGGGAATGGATAGTGGGGCTTCGACGTCAATATCTTAAACTTGTTCTTACGTATTCCGAAGGTCGACTCTATCTTTGTTCGCAATGAAGAATGACTGCGGTTGAATAGCTCTTTGCGATTTCTAGGAACACGGTCAGTATGGTCCTTCAGGTGGTATCGCACGCCCCTGTAGGGCGATATGAACCCCGACATTGTAGTATAACCAGCATCGTATAGATAATATTTTCCTACATTCAGAAACGTATTGTGAGTATAAAATCCTTAGAAACCATACCTATTAATGTGTATTATTTAGGTAACAGTGTGCATATTACCTTCATACACTCGGAGACCTTGCGGGGGGGGGGGGGGGGGGGGGGGGGGGGGGGGGGGGGGTGGGGGGTAAAGACAACGCATCTTTAAGGACAGTAAAATCATTTGCCGATCCTTCCCACCCTGCCATTACGTATGTGAATCTTTTATTGGGCGTAACAGCTGCGAGGACATTTTGTGTCACCCCTTTACGTCCTCTAAAGCGAGGAACAAGATTGAGTGGTAACATGGCATCGATATGGGTCCCATCAATCATTCCAATGCAATCCTGCAAGACCAATCTATGATGAAAATACTAAATGAACCTTCACTCAATACATCTAATACGTTGTAACTACCCAAGAATAAGCCTTTACCTTGAAATATGGGTACCAAATAGGATTATTGATAATCTCAGGGGGGTGTCTCATTAGGAGCTTGCTTCATAAACGTCTCACGCAAGTTGCCAATTGCCTGCATTACTCGGTTAAAGTACCTGCTAACTGTAGAACCTGACCTGATAAAGTCAACTTGCATTACTCTGTTCTTTGACTTGTGACCAACGATATGAAGAAACATTGCAAGCTTCTCCTCTACTGACACATGAACAGTGTCGTTGAGAAGACCCCTCCCTCTCAATATATTTGCCAGATTTATGAATGCATGTCTTCGCATTCTTAAGTAGTGTAAACAACTACTTTCACTCCAGTCCAGAATTCTATTCATGTGGGAGTTTCTATGATGCTCACGCAATTCAGATGGCTCTCTAGGTAATCGGTTTGTCATGCCCTCGTTGTATAGTAACAGGTTTACCAAGACTAAAACGATCATCAACACGGTCGCTTCACATGTTTCACAACCCAACTGATCTCCATTGTCATCCATCTAAACCGTATTTATAACAAACATAATACCATGCATAAGGCGATACATACTTATGAAATTATAAAAATAATAGAGCAATTACAAAAGATAACAAGCTACCATAAATTTTATATGGCACGCAGTAATCAAACATCTCCCACACCAATTCTATAAAATATTGAACCATACAAAAAACTTTATGACGTAAAACATAAAAACGTGTGGCTTATTCACAATCAACAACAAGTGAAAGTTGACTTTAAAATTTATTGAGCTCTCAGGTAATAATTTTTTTATTTTCCATCTTTGTGTCCAGGCGGTTGCTCCTTCATCTTAACATATCACGAAAAAAGTTTAAATTTCATTCCTTCTCGTTCCTATTCACCCATGTAATGAAGATGTCATGTGCTGCTTATACCCATAGCACCTTATCATCCACCTTCTTTTATTTTGCCTCTGTTCACATAAGGGACTGTTCGTCGCAATATGTTGAATGAAGGAACCATCCTGCCTGCTTGTACTCTAGAAATACGTAAATCAGACGTATTAAATTATTACGTGTCATCATTGGGCTTCATTTCATACTACATGATAGCTGCAACACTCAACCCCATTACATGACATGCATGAATCCTCAACATATTGCCCTCGGAATAAACCGACATCAATTACGCATTGCTGATTTCTTGAAAATAATCAAGCGTCCCAAAGCAATGCACTAACAAGGCATCATTATTTACAATACTCATTTTCATTGTGTATTTTCATCATTGGGCAATTTATATAATGTAACCGACTTCAGTTAAGGGTTCAGCTTGCATGCAATGTGGTGTATTGCAAAAATCATGCGTTGTATGTTGTGTCTCGCAGATTTGTTGTGCAAAAAAGTCATTTTTTCGACTAATTTTTACTGCCGCTGCCTACATACCCAACATTTCACACTCAACACCCCACGAATAACATCACAAATTGCTCTTTCGGCAGCATTCTCGTTGCATCAAAACAATCTAGCAAGCCACCACACAAATTTAGCCTGAAATTATACCTTCCGCGACGATCACAGTCCAACCGATTCACGCTGCTACTCCCCTCAAGGCGATGCTGCTACCGTCGGAAGTCCAACCGATCACAGTCCAACAGATCCATCGTATGAAGCAAGGTAGAGAAATACATTTAGGGATTTCGGCCTTCTTGCCCAAGAAATGAGAAAAATTTAAACGAATTTCAAGTAAAAACCCAAGTTTTACCTCAATACCTCCTTCTACTCTCCAAGCGAACATCCGATCTGCACATGCACGCTGCCTTGGGCACCCCCGTGGATCCAGCAGCCGTGGATCTCTTCGGCAACCCAAAAAGGCGCTCGCTTTGAGCAGAAAGGGGCGACGCAGAACAATTTTTAGGGTTTACTCGCAACCCCACAGGCAGCAGTGAAGGAGGCACGGGCAGCAGTGAAGGAGGCAGATGGAGCAAAACGACAAGCATTGAATGTGATCACACACAAGAGGGACCCACAAGCGCCGGGAATCTCACGAAATCGCAGCTCGACGAGAGGAAACCCCAAAGAAAGCGAGATTCCTCACTGCCCCCTCCACGTAGGCGTTTCCCCTCCGAGATTCCTTGCGAGAAAAGAACAGCTTTGGGAAAGTTGGGCTGAGAATCCTCGAGAAAGAGGATGAACAGTGCGAGAGCAGACGGGATTCTTGCAGAATCGGGCAAAAGAACAGGCCCTGATGGCATATGATCGGCGTTTATTTCATTGTGAAATTTAAAAAACACCTGCACAGCGGAGACCAGAACCATCCGTGGGGCCCGGCAAAAACCTCATCTAGCTTCGTATATTCTTCCACGTCGTCAGAGTCGAAAGTGGGTCACATGTCTCCATGTCTAAGAAATCTCTCACTAATGTTCGGTAAACGTGGACAACCCGTGGTCATTAATTAAGGGAAAAAAACGAAAACGAAAATCCCAAATTTCTTTCTTTATCTGCAATCTATTTCAAAAAGACTTTCTTTTCGTTTCTCTGCAATTTCCTCTCGTCGTTGGATTCTCACTCACTCACTCAAAATATCCGTTCGATTGCGCTTGATTTTCATCCAGATCAGACTAGGGTTTTGAAGGGAAGATGTCGTACGCCTACCTCTTCAAGTACATCATCATCGGTGACACCGGTAGAGTTCTCTATTGTCCCAATTTTGATAAATTCTCTATTTTTAGGGTTTAATTTTTGATGAGAAATAATTGGTTTAAATTGTTTCTGTAAGAAAATTGTACCGATTTTGAATTTATTTGCGGCGTAGGGAGTTTGAATTTATTATGTAAATCATGTATTAGTGAGATTGATGATTTTCGGGAGATGCTACATTTGAGATTTATTCGTTGATCTATTTAGTTTGATGTTTTGGAAGAATCTTGGCATGAACTTCGGAGTTTGTTGTTGATACTTGGTGCATTTGATTCGAAGAAACCGCAAGTTTGGAATGGAGGTTAGTCATCATACCTTCAAATTTTAGAGGTAACTTACATATGAAATTGAAAATTTTGGCCTAAAAATGGAGGTTGTGAAAATCAAATCCTGCCAGAGGTTTTTCTACATCCGTTCCCAAACAGTGCCTAAATGCTTGACGAGAAATGTATTGGCGTGTAAAGATGATACATCAAAGAAAAATGTTATATTCAAGAAGGGAACATAGTCAATGATGTTAATTTAAACCATGTTCATGTGCAACATTGAAGCTTACTAATGCATGTGCCACTACACCAATGCTCCAAATTTGTGGTGAGGGTTCTTTTTGCCAGCAATATATGAGTAAAATACATCTGTCTTGGCCGTCCTGAGCATGCCACACTATATACAATAAAATTAACAAGATTCTAAAATGCTACATATGCATTCCGGTGGTAACCTTTAAACCCCTCTACTGTCCCATTCCATTCGTTTACAACACGACTCATGTTGAATTCATCCAGGAGATACAACCAGCCGTCAAGTCTTTCTTTAAGCCGTCATAATAACCAAGTTATAGCATTTGAGATAAATATGTTTTTAGTATAATAGCCTAGAAGTTGAATGTGCTTCTTGCTGGCCATTAGCTGGAATTTACTGCTACAATGTAGAAATAAGCGTGTGCCTGAAATCCAGAAATTTCATCTATCAATTGGAGAACCGAAATAGCTTTGGCCCTTAATTTTACTGTTCCATAATTATCTATAGAAGAGGACAATAATCATCAATTGAAATCAGGATATAATGATCGAAGGAATCTTGGAATATACTAGGCCAAGCTCTATTGTATAGTAGTCTATCAATTCTACCAACAATTCTCCATGACTGGCACATATGATAACTCCAACTCTGCGACACTCTTGAAATCAGATACCGATGATAAGTCACTACATTCGTTATAGTCCCACAATTAATTAAGTTTGAGAGGCCTCCCTTAAATATCGTATTTGCATTAAAGTCCCTTTAGAAGATCCATGATGAATAACCATGAGATGATGATATTTGGATTAGGTCAGGCCAGATAGATCTCCCATCATATGCCATATGTTCTACATAAACAACTGAAAATAACCCTTTGAAACCTCCTTATTATATTGGTTTCTTTTTTTTTTTCCTCTTAAAATAATCATGCTATATATATGCCTAGATGGGTTTTAACTTGGGTTGTTTCAATACCATCTTAATTCCCCTACTACTACACTAAAGCCCTAAAGATATGATGAACACCGATGGAATCATTTCTTTACTCTAGGAAAGTCTTAGTGTACTCCATTTGAAGCATTCTCCGAAAGCACAAGACACAATCAAGTGATTAGCTATGGTGGTTGGCACTTTGAATTCAGTAGTTTGCCAGATTATTATGGACATAAGATGCTTATTTAGCTTGACCCTCTTAAGTGTTCCCCCATACTTTGATGCTCTTCGTAAGATTTATTCTGTACCTAAAACCATATAAGCTTATTTGGCAAATATTGCCTCGCCCCTCTTGCAAAAGATATTGCAAGGATGAAGGATATACTATTGCATTGTGATGCATATTATGGGTGTTGTGGGAAAAACAGTCATAAAATCAAATTAATTATATTTCCCGCATTTTTCTTACACAAAATATGATATATAACAAATCAAAATCTTATAGACAAATTCCGAGGTAGTGTGATGATCTAAAGTAGCAAGAGCAAATTATAAATGTTGATATGCACATAATACAACAAAAACTATTTTCTTTCTAGATTGTAATGAAAAAATCAAATATAAAATCAATTTTCTTAGCCCATAATTTTTTATAAATTAAAAGTTTAGGTTAGAAATTATGTCTGTCATTTGTTTGTGTTTTGTGTAAACACATCTCTTGAAGACATGCACTGTTTTCTTGCAAGTAGCCAAAACAGTTAGCTCCTTGGTCTCAAAGAAACCCCAAGTAGTCGGCCATTGATAGCGCATGAGTGTTTGGCCCTATATGCTTGAACAGATGCTTAGGACTTGCCCAATAAAATAAAAATAAATTTAGTTGTAGAGAAAATTAATGAGAAAGAGATCTTTGATTAGAAGAAGAGAGAAGATGTTTTGTATTTTTCCATTGCAAAACCTAAACTTAATAAAGCGTTTAGTACAAGGAAAAACCCCCTAGTTGATGGGGGTGAAGATATCCTAAAATTCAATAAACCCTTGTTCAAACTTAATCTCTCGATTTAAAGCCAAGAGTTGATTCAAGGAAGAAAACACCAAATAACATTGAAAACTCATCAAAGAAAAAGAAATAAATCTAATAAATTTCCCATTTTAACAGCTCAAAAGCATACACGGGAAAACTTAAATTTTTTCCTTTAAAATATTAGCAAAATCCTAACATTTTTTCTAGAGCATGTGATGAACAAACCCTTGACCTTAAAATAACTCAAACATTAAAGCTATGAGCCTAGTGCTAGACAATTATGCCACCATCTTGATGAAGTTTGCGAAAGAAGAATCCTAGAATTGATTATTTTGAAGTTTATGGATGTTTGGCCAATAATGTTGGAATACATGAACCAAAGAAGAGAGATTGGGCCTAAGGCACATCGATGCTGCTTTCATTGGATACACAATGGACTGTAATATGAATGGTTTTTTTATTAACTCGAAAATAGTGAAATGTCCAATAATGCTATTATTGGAGCATAACTTATCATATATTTGTTGATATCTTTCATTTTAAAGTTGGATTCCTAGTGATCCTTCTAGCTCTATCCTTTTATTAGCATCCATCATCATATATAGTTTTTTATTAATGGAACATAGACGTAGTAAGAGAGAAAGGATTAAAAAGAATTTTGGAGAAGATTCTTTACTTTTCCTGTCAAGGGTGATCCACGTGCCCGGAATTCTTATGATGCTTTTTCAAAAGAAGCTATAAACTATGAAATTAAATCTGTTATAGAGAACAACAATTGGATTCAAAAGGATTTACCTTCTGGATGTAAACATGTTGGATTTATACATGGAGGTTTGATAACAAAGAAAATTCATTTGTACATAGTAATGTAGATAGATATATATATGATCTTTATTGATCTAGAAAAAACATGCGATAGTGTCTCTAAAGAGGTTCTATGGTGGGCCTCAATGAAGAATGGGGCCCTCCAAGTTATGTTATTCTAATTCAAGAAATGTATCAATGAGCAGTCGCTACTGTGAACTGTGAAGATTTGTGAATAACAGATAATTTTTTGATCATCATTGGGTTACATTAAGGTACATATCTGGTCCTCTCATCTTTGCTATAATGATGGATCAGCTTAGAATATTCAAGTTGAGGTGCCTCAGTGTATGTTATTTGTTGTATGTTATTTGTAGATGATATTATTTTAATAGATGAGATCAAAAGTGATGTAAATGCAAATTATAATTTTGAAAACTGTTGCGGCCGGTAATTGGAACAGGGGCATTTGCATAAAATGACATTTAAGGGGTGTTTTGCTATTTAAGGGGGGTTGAGCCGGCCCTAATGGGGGGGTGAAAAATTGTGGAGAGTTGTTTTATTTATCCCTTAGATTAATTGTATTAGGTTTTGGCTTTTCCCCTAGGTTAAGAATTGTCTTCTAGTCGTTAATTAGCGAGTAGTTTAATTGTAGTAGGGTTTCTTTTTAGTTCTAGATCTGAAATTCCAATAAAAATTCCCTTTTTATCATCAAATCCCTAGCGAATCACATCAATTGGTATCAGAGCCGTCGATCCATGGCGAGCACACGATCCAAGGAGCGGGTCGAAATTTTGGAAGAGAAGGTTGAACGGATAGAAGCCCCAATCAGCAAGGGTTTCATCGATCCGAGGAAAGAAGATGCCGAGATGGCCGCAGAGCTCCGGAAAGAGATGAAAGAGAACCAAGAGAAAACGGAGGCAAAGATGAAAGAAAATCAAGGGAAAACGGAGGCAAAATTGTCGGAATTAGCGGAGGCTATAGCGGCGTTGACCGCTCATCTTGTACCAAAGACGGATCCAAGCAAAAAGGAGACACCTTTGGCGACAGACAAGGGCAAAAGACGATTTTTTTTGAAGATGATCCGGATCTAGAAGAAGACGGAGGCTTCGAGTAAGGAGACAACGCGTGGGGGACCCACCAAGACCACGCACCGTCGCGTCGCGAAGATAAAAACGCCGGAGGGGGATTTCCGGCCCAACGGCACCCTCCGGGGTGGCCGCCGGCCCCCCAGGTACTTCTGGGGGGGGTCGGCGAACCCCTTGGGGGGCGGCGGAGGGCCGCCAGGTCCCTGGGAGGGGCGGCCGCACCTGCCGCCCCCCTGCGGCTTCGGCGGGCTCTGCCGCCGCCGCCTGGGGCCCGCCGACCCATTTCCAGGGCCGGTCGCACCAGGCGACGGCCTGGGGGGCCTCGGCCGACCCCAGAGGGGGGAGCCGAGGCTCGACAGACCCCTGGGGGGGCCCACCGACCCCCCAGGACTCCCGACAGATGATTCCGAGGGTTTCCCGACCCCCGGGGGCCCCGCACGAGGTTCGTGGAGTGCAATTTGGAGGTTTTCAACCTTTTGGGGGACCCAGCGGAGGATTTCAGCAGGATGGAGGGCCCCACCAGACCACAGGAGGCCCGTCGACTCAGCCCCCACCCTTTGGGGGAGTGACGGGAGATTGGAGGGCGTACCAGGACCCTCCAGGAGGCCACCAGGCGGAGTTTGGACACCATCAGGGAGACTGGCAGGGGCATGGAGCAGAGGGAGGCTACCGTGATAGAGCTGAGGCTTATGTTCCAGACAGGCGACAGGGATACCGGCACAGGGGAGGTTTCCAGCCACAGGAGAGAGGTGGATTCGCGGACGAGAGACGTCTGAGGAAGCTGGAGGTGCCTGTTTTTGAGGGGGGAGACCCAGATGACTGGCTGTACCGGGTGGAGAGATACTTGGAGGTGTCCGCTGTCCCAGGAGAGGAGTGGCTTCGAGCGATCGGGGTTTGCTTGGAGGGAGAGGCTTTGGGCTGGTTTCGCTGGACAGATCAGCAGCAGCCTTTTCAGACCTGTGCTGAGTTTACGACGCTCTTGATGGAGTGGTTTGGAGGAGGACAGGCTGGTGGCGTGTTCGAGAGACTGTACTCGCTGAAGCAGGAGGGGAGCGTGGGGGATTATATCAAGAAATTTGAGTCGCTCTGCCACCGAGTTCGGTGAGTTTCTGAGGAGTCTCTGGAGGGCTGTTTTTCATGAAGGGGCTGAAGCCCACGGTGAGGTCGGGGCTGAGGCAGTTTGAGCCCGTTGGTTTGCGCGGGATGATGACGCTGGCCAGGAAGGTGGAGGATCATCAGGAGACAGAGAGAAGAGCCCGGGGGACGTGGGGAGGCTCTACCTTTCGAGGGCCGGATCCTGGAGGGGGACAAAAGGGGGCCGCAGGAGGGGCAACATCCACTGACGGCACAGTGGTTACCAAGGAGAAGGGAATGGAACTACGACCTGGGGGACATACACGAAGAATGACCGAGGCAGAGATTCGTGACAAACGGACCAAGGGCCTGTGTTTCAAATGCGACGAGAAGTTTACTCCTGGGCACCGGTGCGGGAATCGTACTCTTCAGATCCTGATAGTGAATGACGAAGAAGAGGGAGAAGAGAGTGTGATAATGCTGGAAGCCGGCGTGGACGATGATCAGGAGCACCTGCACGTGGAGTAGCTGACCATACCCTTCACGCACCACCTTGAGGACAAGGTGGTTTTTCCGGGGCGGAGTAGTGTTGCGGCCGGTAATTGGAACATGGGCATTTGCGTAAAATGACATTTAAGGGGTGTTTTGCTATTTAAGGGGGGTTGAGCCGGCCCTAATGGGGGGGGTGAAAAATTGTGGAGAGTTATTTTATTTATCCCTTAGATTAATTGTATTAGGTTTTGGCTTTTCCCCTAGATTAAGAATTGTCTTCTAGTCGTTAATTAGCGAGTAGTTTAATTGTAGTAGGGTTTCTTTTTAGTTCTAGATCTGAAATTCCAATAAAAATTCCCTTTTTATCATCAAATCCCTAGCGAATCGCATCAAAAACATATATGGGAGACTTGACTTTACGTTTCAGAATTAACAAGAATAAAATCAAGTATGTACGAGTGCGATTGGGAGATCATAGCGTGATGAAGCTAGATGAGAAACGTATATTGGTAAGTAACAACTATATGTATCTCAGGATTGTTATCCAAGATGATGCATATATTAAGAAATATATTGATCATAAAATCAAAACATGATGGTTGAAATGAAGAGTTGCAACAGGAATGTTATGCGAATGAAATGTACAATTGTGATTAAAGAATAAATTTTATAAGATAACGATTAGACCAATTTTGTTATATGGCATGAAGTATTAAGATATTACCAATAAGTATGAACATAAAATGCGTGTGGTAAAGATGTGAATGCTACGTGGATGTGTGGAAAAATTAGATAAGATACGAGAAGAAATGAGGATATTTGAGCGACAATATGTGTAGTCGTTATAAAGGATAAGCTAAGAGAACATCGATTGAATGATCATATACGTCGAAGACTTATTGCTGTGTCCACTAGAAAGATAAAACATATGAATGTTGAGTTTAATAGAGAGAGGTGGACCAAAGAAGACATGGATGGAAGTATTAAAAAGGGATATACAAGATCTTGATTTGACGGGAGAGAAAGCTTTAGATACTAATGTGTGAAAAAGGAGTAATGATCTATCGTGGTCACAATCTGACATTCTTTCTATCAAGTCTACTAAATTGATCCTAATTTTTGGGATGGAGGCTAAGATGAAGATGAAGATGAAGATGTAAACATGTTGGATTTGATTGGATCTGTCAGAAGAAACTAAGATCCGATGAAAGTCATTGAGAATAGAAAGGTACGATGAGTTGCAAGTTGCAACATGATATACACAAAAGAAAGGAATTGATTAATTTGGGACACATTCTATTGTTGTTAGGATTTTCGATATTAGAGTTCTTTTATCGCTTCTTATCATAAGATGATTATTCTTCAAATGAATGCAAAGATTGCTTTCTTGAACGGTGACTTTGAAAAAGAAATTTTTATGCACAACCTAGAATGATTTGTGGTTAAAGTTAAAAAAGAGTAAATTTGTAAAAACTTTGCATGGATTAAAAAAGCTTCAAAGCAATAGTATAAAAAATTTGATAGAGCACTTACCCAAAAAAAAAATTTGATAGAGCAATTATGGATTTGCTATAAATGCATTTGTCAGGTGTGTATACTTAAAGAAAAGAAATAAAAATGTGATTTTATGCCTATATGTGGATAACATTTTATTCTTTGGAAGCAAACCTGATGAAATATTAGATGCGAAAGATCACAGATCAAGGGATTTTATTTGAAATATCTATGCGAAGTTGATATGATTCTTGGGATGAGAGTTTCTGCAACTTTTAAAGGAATATCCTTAAGTATATCTCATTTAATGGAAATATGTTGAAGAATTTTTACTTTTATACTTGTCATGCTCTAAGTCTGTACACCTTATAATTCATCATTAGCCTTGAAGAAGAATAAAGGTGGATTTGTTTCCTAGCACATATAATTTTAATTGATTGGATCTCTGTTATATACATCCAACATGACTGGACTAGTTATTAATTTTGTTGTAGGCCTGCTTGTTTTACTGGTAACCTTAGGCAAGAACATTAGACAACTTCCGAATCTTTAGATATTTGAGAGGTATTATAGACTATAAATTGATTTATACTAGATTCTGTAGCTTGATTGAATGTTACAGTTATATTCAACAGTCGACCTAGACGTTAATGCGATTTAGGATTTGCACATATGTTCATTGTTGTTGCAATGTCATGTATATCATGTAAGCAAATTGTGATTGCTAGAAGATCTATGGATGATGAACTTATATATTTAGATACTGCCCATTTGTACACTGGGTGGTTTAAGAACCATATCTTTGAGTTTCGTGTTATGTCTGTTTCAATTTGTGCTATGTCGATACTTACTTGATGCATGATACTATTAATAGGAAATTAAATAGTCATGCAAATCATATTCAAATTGTGCAGGTTGATAGCTAATATGCGACCTTGGACTTTTTGAATTGAAAGAAAAATCTTGCAGACCACTTGACGAAAGGTTTATCCAGGAGTGCAGTCTTAGATTTTGTTAGAGACACATTCCATACCAGGCCTCCAACACTAGCCCATTTGTTAGAAATTCATCCCATACTAGGCTTCTAATAATAGCCTTGCTAAAAGCCATCCCATAAGCCCATAACACTGGGCTCACACCTCATTTGTTAAGTATTATTTAGCATCCAACCCAAAACTAATTGGTATTAGGTGGAGAGGCCCGCTAATACTTAAACTATTTCTTTTCTTTTGCACTTGCGATGTGAGACTATTTTTGGGATCCTAACATACCACCACGCTTTTGACAATGTCGTCCACGGTGGCCCACTCTGGGGTATCCACTCTAAGTGGCCCACTTTGGCCTCACCCAGGTCGCCCCCTCTTAGGTCGCTCCTTTTCCTGGTCGCCCCTTCCGTTTTTGACAACTACCGTCACGACGACCCACTCTGGGGTGCCCACTCTAAGTGGTCCACTCTGGCCTCACCCAGGTCGCCCCCTCTTAGGTTGCTCCTTCTCCAGGTCGCCCCATCTGCAACGTAGGTCGTAGCATGTGGCTAGCTCGGATACCATTTGTTAGAGACATATCCCATACTATACCTCCAACACTAGCCCGTTTGTTAGAAACTCATCCCATACTAGGCTTCTAATACTAGCCTTGCTAAAAAGCACATCCCATACTAGGCCCATAATACTGGGGTCACACCCCATTTGTTAAGTACTAGTCATAATCCTCAATCTCTCGCAACAAGGCCTCCCAATTGAGCAAAACCGGCACCGACAAAGCCGACAAGTTTGAATCCACATCCCTCCGTGATAATACATCTGCCGCTTTGTTCTCAATCCCTGATCGATGCTGGATCTCAATGTTGTATCCCATCAACTTGGTCGGCCACTTCTGATGCTTCTCAGTGACCATCCTTTACTTCAGGAGGTATTTGAGGCTCCTTTGATCTGTCCTCACTATGAAGCGCCTGCCAAGTAAATATGACCGCCATTTCTGCACCGCAAAGACGATAGCCATCAGCTCGTGCTCATAAACTGACTTGAGCCGAACTCTTGCTGATAACATCTGACTGAAATACATCGGCCTGTTCTCATGCATCAAGACTATCCACAAGCCATACTAGGACACATCCATCTCTATCACAAAGGGTCGGCTAAAGTCTGGAAGTGCTAGCACTGTGACGCTTGTCATGGCCATTTTTAAGGCCTCAAAAGCTTGGCGGCATTCTCGCCCCAATGAAAATTGTCCTTCTTCAGCTGCTCAGTCAATGGCCATGCAATGGTACTGTATCCGTTGGTGAACTTTCTGTAGTAGCCCGTCAATCCTAAAAATCCCCGCAATGCTCGTAGTGTGGTAGGGAGTGGCCAATCAACCATGGCTGCTATCTTCGAACCGTCGACCGACACTCTCTCCGCAGACACAATATGGCCCTGATACTTCATACTCCGCTGGCCGAACATGCACTTCTTCCTATTGGCATACAGCTGATGCTCCTGTAGCTCTTGTAGCACAGTCGTCAAATGCTCCATACGTGCCTCCATTAACTAGCTATAGACCAAAATGTCGTCAAAGAACACCAACACGAACATCCTCAGATAAGGGCGAAACACCTTATTCATCAGCGCTTGAGAGGTGGCGGGGGCGTTGGTCAAGTCGAATGGCATGATCAGGAACTCGTAGTGGCTCTCGTGTGTCCTGAAAGCGGTCTTCGTCACATCATCATCTCTCATCCGGATCTGGTGATACCTGGATTTCAAGTTAATCTGGGAGAAAACCACCGTCCATGTAGCTCATCCAACTCGTCGATCACAGGGATGAAAAATTTGTCTGGCACCGTCTCCTTGTTCAAAGCTATGTAATCAACACAATCTCCAGTTTCCATCTTTTTTCTTCACTAACAGGACCAAGCTACAGAAAGGGCTCACACTCGGCTGTATAACCCCCGCCTGAATCATCTCCTCCACCATTCTCTCAATCTCCCCCTCCTGCACCTGTAGATAGCGGTATGACCGTATACTGATAGGAGAGACGCCTTCGCAGAGGACAATGGCATGCTCGTGGTCTCGCGGGGGAGTAAGCCCGCGGGGGTCTGAAACACTCACTCGAATTGAAGTAAAACATGCCACAGCTCCGGAGGAATGTCCCGCTCCAACTCCTCAACTGTCAACCCTTGTAACTCCACCAAGAATCCTCCCCTAGCAGACTGGAAAGCCCTCGTCATGGTTTTCAAGGAAACCTTGGATCGACACAAATTGGGGTCCCCCTGAAGCGTCACTACTCTCGCTTCGTGCTGAAACTCCATACTGAGTAGCCTCCAGTTGGTCTTTGTCTCCCCAAGGATTGCATCCACCTCATGCCCAAAATCACATCCGTGCTGGCTAGGTCGAGTGACAAGAAATTCTCCACAACCCGTATCACTTGGAGGGTCAAAATCACGCCACAACATACCCCCTACTTCGCTCCATCTGTCATGTACCCATCATCACCCTAAAACTCCCGGTGTCAACCAACTGCAACGCCTGCTGCTCCACCACGCGGTTAGATATGAAGTTGTGGGTAGCCCCACTATCAATCAATACTACAACCTCCTGCTCCAAGATCATCCCGATCAACTTCATAGTGTGGTTCGAAGTGAACCCAACTACGGAGTTGAGTGACACCTCTGCTATGTTCAAATAGAAGGGCTTCTGCTCCACCTCTTCCTCGCTCGGCTCCACCACCACCTCATCATCATCTACTAGTAGCACTTGGAGTATACGGTCTCGATAGCGATGGCCTGGGGTATACTTCTTGTCACACCTGAAACACAACCCAGTTGCACTCTTGTTCTGTAGCTCCGCCTCTGTCATGCGCTGAAACTATTCATTGGGCGGTGGACCGCTGCTCCTCTCCTTGCTCACCTGAGCTTCCCTTGTCTGGCCCCCTTCCAGCCGGAGCCCGCTGCACTCCTGGAAGTGCTGGGCCACGGGAAAGTGGACCCGCCCAAGCTCCTATGGCTTGCCGATCTGTCGCGAGTTTATCGTCCATCGTCTCTAGCAATCCACTCGACCTCTGCACGCGAAGCTCTCTTGGATTTCGGGTTTGAGCTCCTTCAGGAAATTCCACACCCATCTCCTCTGGCATCCTACTCACACGGCCAGAAAGTGCCTCGAATTTCTCTCGATAATCACTGATCGTGCCAGCCTGTCGTAAGGCCAAGAGCTGATCGTGCAAGTTCCCCTTCTGGGTGTCCCGAAAACGGTCTAGCATGCAATATTTGAACTCATCCCATGACTATACCAGTCGCACTGTTGCCTCCACTGAAACTAAGCCAACGCCTTCCCTTCCAAGCACATGCCTATCAGCTGTACCTTCTCCCATTTCGTCATTTGATATGCCTCAAAGTATCGCTCTGCACGATAGATCCATCTATGGGGGTCCTCCCCGTCGAAGACTGGCATCTTCGGTTTTTTGACCATGTGCTCAGGTCCTGTCGTCCCCTGGCCGACCCTTCCCCTCGGCTGGTCAGCATAAAAATGATGGCTGGCATTTCATTGTTCTCCTGCAACACCCCATGGCTCTCCTGCCGCTCTTCCATGGTATTTCCAAGCTCCCTCGGCCCAATATGGTGCTCAGCCGCCTTCCAGGTAGTTCTCGCAGGCTCCCCAACGTCCGCCCTATTCCCAGGTCTTGCCAAGTCTTTTGGAGGCCTCGCATGTGGTTGCCGATCCTCGTCGGAGGCACCGAGGGGTTCAGTGGCCCCTGGCGAACACGTAGGGGGTCGCCGCCCCCTGTCGACTACTCCTAGGGGCCTGTCGCCTCTGGGGATGTCGCAGTGGATCGCTGGCCCTTGTTGGTGGCCTCCAGGGGTGGGAGGCCCCTGGGGTGGTCGCAAGGGCTCGCCGGCCCCTGTCGGTGGCCCCCAGGGGGTGGGCGGCCCCTGGGGTAGTCGCAGGGGCTCGTCGGCCCCTGTCGGTGGCCCCTAGGGGTGGGCGGCCCCTGGCGAGCTCGTAGGGGGTCACCCACTGTTGTTAGTTCCCAGGGGTCGGCCTACTGACGTGGATTTGGGGGCTCCCAGCCCATGCGGATGTGCCCTAGGGTTCTGTGCAGCTCCTCCCCCATCTCAGAGAAGCTCTCTTCGACGTGCTCGGCCTTCTTCCCGTTCCTCGTGGCCAAAGCTCGTTCCTTTCGCTTCAGATCTGCCGCGGAATCTTCTTCTTCCCTCAGATCTATGCTTGATACGTTCTTTCTTTCATATCTAGAATTATCTCCTCCATTTGCCTCCTTAATGGTTCTAAAGCCAAGGCAAGTTGATTGGTGAGATGGGAGGAGAGTTGGATGTCGATTTGAGAGCCGATTTGGTTATAAAGCCTCTCCTCCATTGCTAGCATCCTCCGATCCATTGTAGCAACCGTTTCCTCCATCGATCACCGAAGCTACTCGATGTCGGAAGTGAGTTTTCCCTCCAAAGATTCCATCTTTCTAGTTGTGGGCATAAGGATCGATACCAATTTGATGAGAAAGGTAGGGGTTTGAAGAACAAAGATGAGATTTTTTTAAATGTGGAGAAGAAGAAATAGAATATAAGGGTTTCATCGAGAGGAAACCAACTCTTCAAGGTTGGATCTAAGAGAGAAAGCTTACTCTCACTTGAACTTGGGTTTCTACTCTCTAAACTAGGGATTTTTTTCTCAACATAAGCATAAAACCCAAATGAAAACCCAACCCAAATATATAAGGGCAGATTTAGCCTAAATTATAATAAACCCTCTCAAAAACATAAACGTTGCAAAAACGCCTAAAAAGTTCTCAAAAACGCCCTTGGCCTAATTCTTCGCCCCATGATCCGTCTTGCGTCGCCGTCGCTAGTAAGTATGATCTCATCAGTGTCCTTAGCAATGCTAGTGTTAGGGGCCTAGTATGGGCCGTCTTTCTAACAAATGGACTATGTTAGGGGTCTAATATGGACTGGCTCCCTAACAGTAACACAGATTATATTTTTTTACTGAACATTTGTTGGGTGATGGATGTGATCCTATTTTTGTTGAGAAGCCTCCTTACCCCTAGAGGTATTTGTTACATAAGAAAGTGTGATTCAACCTGAGGATACAACTCTGAACATTGATAATCCATTATTCGACAAATGGTGTTTATCCTAAAGAATAGACCACTTAGTAGAGTTCTTGTAAAGAAAGGAAAGTTGTGAGAAAATCCAATAATGAGGCACGAGAAGGGACTGACCGTGAATTGATTGGGAGACAGTCTAAGAGAATTATAAGGACATAAAGAGCTAGTAAATTGATAGTTACAAAGAAGAGAGCAGAGCAGTTTTGAAAAAGATGAACAGATGAAGTTTTGTGAGATTTAATGACCCTTTTAAGGATATCTGGATGACAATTATATTCCTTTACCTGATGGTGACACTAGTATTGATGGGGTCCCCGAGGGGCATAATACAATCAATAGTGATGATTTTAAAGTTGGTGTTGAGGATGTAGACATGCCAACTGCACAAACAACAGATTCTTGCAATTTAAAATCTGTCATTGGTAATGACTTATAGCAGGTTATAGATGAGACACCAATAGAAGTAAATAATGTTCCCAAGGAGGCTAACACTATCCACACTGATGACTTGTGGGGTACATCATAAATAAACTCTAATTCAGTTGGTGTTAAGGATGTAGTTATGCCATCTACTCACGTCATAATCTGTCAATGAAGACACTATCAATGATGATGCCCCATATCAAGCTGTAAATGAGTCACTAATTGATGGCAATGACACTAATGAGTCTACAGATCCTGAAGATTCTAACTATGTTCCTACTGATTTGCCGAGAATTGCTTCAAGCTTACATGATGAATGTTTTGCTGATTATGTAGATGAAGTGCATTTGGCATATAATCTATATGAAGTTTCAAAATTTGCAGTTGGTGTTGGTTTTTCAAATACATCTACATTTAGGTGGGTGGTGAAGCAAAATAATATTTATACGGGTTTTGCTATTAAGAGAAAGAAGAATGAAGAGGGAGTCACTTATATACGTCATTATAATTAGTGCTCTTTGAGACTCCGTGCATCATGGCACAAATGTTCTGAGCTATTTATAATTAATTTTTTTGATGATGAAAGCATGAGCACTATAAGTCTAACTCAAATCCAGCAGCTACATTAATATGGTTATCCACCAAATACTTAGATTTGTTTATGAGGGATCCAATAATATCCAAGGAGGCACTGGGCTTCATTGTATCTAATGAAATTGGAATAGATCTTCTCCTATTTAATTGAAGAGATCAAGGAAGATGACATTAGATTTGATTGAGGAGAAAGTTAGAGAGCAATTTCACATTGTTAGGGTATATTTTAGAATTTTGCAAGAAAAGAATCTTGAAAGCTATATTGCTATAAGCACTCATGAGAACAATGAGAATGAGCTAACAAAATTCAAGAGACTCTTTATGCGCTTTAAAGGAGTCACCTGGGTTTTAAAGGTTGCAAGCCCTTCATTAGATTAGTTGAAACTTTTGAAACTATGAGTTCCTCTTTGTCATGGTGTTATGCATTTGTATAAGAATTTTAATAAGAAATTTAAAGGGAATGACTGGAAAGATCTTATGTGGAATGTTATCTGCTTTAGCATCATTGAATAGTACAACTTGAATATAGATGCATTAGCTAAGAAAAAGACATATGCTCATTTGTACCTAAAAAGAATTGACATACAATTGAAAACTAGATGTGGCTTTTTTGAGTAGATGTTATGCCTTTACAAACAATTGCACTGAACCTTTTAATAATTGGATTTTGCTTTGCAAGGAGAAGCCAACCATTGGATGCATGGATATAATTAGAAAGAAGAAGATGAAGAGAATTCAAGATAAGAAAGAAGTTATTAATAAGTTCAACCAACCCACGAGAAGTCCCACGCAGTTATAAGCACAGACAGGGCAATAAAATAGCAATCACAGAATACGCACAGATATACTCTGGTTCGGTCGTCCCCACGACCTACTCCAGCCCCGAAAGCAACTACTAGATAGATATGTAATCAAGTACAGCTACAATGAGTCAAGATCCCAAATCTACTCTCATCTAGCTCGTACGCACACCACGTGCTCTACACTCTCAGTCTAGTCAAATGCTCTCCCTCCTGATGACTCCCAAAGTCGTCAGGTCCCCAAAAAGTAACAATAAACTGGTAAAGTTTTCCCTACAGAGATCGCTACTAGTACACAAATAAAATAATACTAGAGTTCAGAAATGCTCAGTTTGTGTATCGTAGTCGTCTCTGTCAATAGGCGCAGGTCAGATCAATCTGACAGGTAGTAGTCGCTGATGTCCCCTCAATAGTTCGGCTCCCTTCTCGATGAAACTTGCGCCCTTCGCCAAATATTGAAACTTGCGGCTTTGCCCCTTCTCTTTCAATCTTTCTCCCACATTAATGCTCCATTCACTTCTCTTTCAATTTTGTCTATTGATTTGATGATGGCTCTCCTGGAGATTGGCTGCCACTTGACGAACCCCAAAAACGTTCTTGCAAAAATTGCCTTTTAATATCTCCTTTTAAAAAAAAACCTGCCTGTAATCACAAATCCCCAAACACTTGGTTTGAAACAAAAAAACTCAAAAAGAACCATGCATTCAAAAATTGGCTGCCACTCTTGAGAGTGTGCGGCTCTGTCAATAACGCCCGGCCAAAAAAAAACGTGCGCACCTTGATTTTTTGTGTGCCTGCAAATCAAAGAGAAAAAGGGTTAAGCTTTCAATTAATTATATAGACATTATTACTCACCTTTTCTTTTCTCCACTATCACAGATTAGATCCTTGCAACAAGCCCTTTAAAAATGAGAATGCTTCGACTGTCACAAAAAGAAGGCCGGCTGCTGTGCTCTCTCCCACAAAAAATCTCTTTTTTTTGTTTTCTAGAGGATACGCATGGGCGTGTATCTATTTTGTGCGCCGCCCACAAATTTGCAGAAGGGTGTGATTCTGACTTTTAAAAACAAATTTCGGTTGGCTCTTTTTTTTCAATTGGAGAATTCGGCAGCAAGAAAAATATAGGGATGGCACTTTTGATCTTTGGCCGTATATGTTTTTTGAGGGTTGCCGCAATGTGATTTTGATATTAGGGTTTTTGTGCCGCACAATTAAAAACACACACAAAGAACAATGAGCACTGCACTTTGAGGATGTAAAAAAATATAAAAACAATCAGCAGCCGTCGGCCTTTGCGTGAGTTGCAAAAAAAATTAAGCCCCCCTTGTTTCGTGCGCCTTGTCCTAGAGAGTTTTTGGTCGCTTTGATGCGTGAGCTCTTGGGAGTTGATGTTCACGGCTCCTGCAAACAAATAGAGTCAGCAAAAAAATGAACTAGATGGCTTGAGAATTTGTGCGGCTCTATAGAAGGATAAAGCATGCGTCCAAAGAAAAATTGCCCTTCTCTCTCTTAGGGTTTCTAGAGGGTGGATCAGCGTAGTCCTTTTTTTGTGCCCTCTTGTTTTTTTAAGGCCGGTTCCTTTGTTAAATAGGTATTGATAAACAAAAGACCCTAGGTTTATTTACGATCTCGCCCTTGGACCAAGACATAAAGGAAATTGGCTGTATATAAGTATTTGGATAGTGGGATTGAAACTAATTGAGATATGATATGAGATCTCCCCTCATATTTGACCAAGTCACAATTGCTAAGCGCATAGCTCTTTGACCGAGTCACCGAGGAGTGTGTATAGCAGTTTGTCCAACACATTGATTTACATCCTCGCCAATCCTGCAAATACTTAATACACACATCAGATCGTTCACAACTGTTTGTCATCATCAAACCATAAATCCTAGATCGTTGTTTCCAACAATCTCCCCATTTTGATGATGACAAACCCACAAAGGATTTGCACAAATAGGTGTACGTGTGATGAATGATGAAATGCAATATGATATATTCAATGAGATGGTATTAAACATTACTAGCATGCACAATATAACAATATAATTAGCATACTCCCCCCTTTTCCAAGCTCCCCATTCTCATGTATTTTCATTGATCCCCCTTCAATCAATAATACCGTATTTGAACCAACATTGATATCACAAATCTTTCAACACTTTTCTCCCCCTTTGTCATCATCTAAAGTGTATTCGTGAAGATTAAAACATATCACATGCAAAAAGAGAGCATTATTATCTGATACCAATTATTAACTATAACTAGCATTTGTATGTCGTCATTCTATAATTAGCACTTCAAATCCAACGATAATAATAATTAGATTTCAACACCATCGTGTAAGTGCAATTATTAAACATAGAAGTACAAAGGGAGATACTTTTACAAATTTCAACCAAAACCAATCCATCATTTTCCAAATAACTTCATATCACCTAGGATTGATTTTTCCCACCTCATTAAAAATGAGTTCAAGGTATCACATCCCAAAACATAGCCTAAAAGGAATCTTAGATGTGGGAGTGACATTGCTTGACGAGTACAAACACCAACGCTAAAGATTACCCGTAAAGCTTATGTTGGATACTCGTGGGTAGGGTATTTGCCATGAATTGTATCCATTTTTCATACGGAGCAATTTTCAATTTTTTTCATATTCATTTCGTTTGTTTTGTGCTCAATTTTTATTCATGGCAAATCACATCATATCCCTTAGATTTTTCAGTTAATAATCAGCCTACATTCACTTTCCAATATTCATAAATAGTATCTCCAAAAGTACGACATAGTTTAACATTCGTGGAAGTGAAAGTAGGTGTAGAAATCATATTATCAATTCATCGAACTTGGCATGGCTATTAAGAAATAAAACATACGCATGTAGACATGATAATAACACAACACTTTCTACAAGGATATGATCATCATTCATTTATATCACTAGAATAATGCAAAGAGGAAGGTATGCAATAAGCTCATTTTTTTTGCTTTTGTCTTTTTCATTTTTTTTGGGTTTTATAATGAACTAAAAAACACGCTAAAAACAATCAAGCAGACAAAACAAAAACAAAGAAAAATCCAAGCACACAATAATGTTAAGAAAAAAATGCTATGAAGGTATGCATTAAGTTCAAAGAACGAGATATACGTTCGCGTCGCCTATTTGATTAAGGAGCTAAAATAATGAGACTCTCAATTTATTGTTCCTCGCCAAATTTCCGTCTCACCTACAAAAGAGGTGTTGTGTGTGACCTTGGAATCCAACAAGGTCCACTCACGTTAGTCATCAAAGATTTAGGAACCCATATTTGTTTGAACTTAATGTTTTTGTTCCTATATTTGCAATGATATGAAGTATGACCAACACATCCACATGTAAAGCACTTATCATGAAAATTTCCAACCTTTGTTGTTTCAATGTGAACTTTTCTATATTTTGATTTTCCAACATTTTTAAGATCATATCCTAGTCCTCGCCTATTATTGCCATAAAGTTGATTTCCAAGAATGATATCCAAATTTTGTTTTCCTATGGAAAATCTTTTTAATGACAATTCTAGGGTGGTGACTTTGGATTTCAAGATATCATTTTCATTCACAAGCAAAGTGCATTTATTAATGAAAGCTTACTTGTTTTCCTCTTCTTTCTTTTCAAAATCCCTCATTTTTTCTTTAAGTTCAAGATTTAGCATGTTAATCTTTTCAGAAAGCAATTCATTTTCAACTTCAAGCTTTATCTTATCTAGCTTATTCATGCTAATATCATTTAATAAAGAGGGACATGAAAGACAATCAATTTTTTCAGGCAAGCTAGCTTTCTCTTTTTCTAACATGGCAATGGTAGATTTGCATGCAACAAGCTCTTGTTTAAGATTTTTCATTACTATGGACATGTCATACTCAGTTTGTTGCATATCAAAATTATCATTTCTATAACATTCCACATCAGCTTCTAGCTCATCAATTCTATGTTGCATTCCTTTACAGATTTCTAAAAGTTCGGCTTTAGTGGGAGATTCTACCTCATTGTGTTTGGCCATCAATGCCAAGCCGGAGTAGATTTCAACTTCCTCCTCCTCATCCTCGGCTTCGATATCCATGTCCTACGTCAGCACTTTTGTTTTTCCTTTTGCAACTTGAGCTGTGTGTTGTTGTGGGCAATCTTTTATGTGGTGCCCTTTCTTCCTGCATTTAAAGCATTCACTTCTATTAATAGCTTTCTGATCATAGGAATTTCTAACAAAATTAGAATTATTAGAACGAATAAACCTTTTTCCCATCTCAGCTCTTCCTTGATCAGTCTGAATGTATCTCCTGAAATTTCTGACCATTAAAGCTTGCTCTTCATCAAGATCGTCGTCGTTAGCTTGAAGAGCTAATGGTGTGGAAGCTTTGGTCTTCTCTTCAGGTTTCTCTCTGGCTTCTATACTCTGCAACTCAAGCTCGTGTGACATTAGGTTGCCTATCAAGTTCTCCACTTTCATTATTGATAAGTCCTTAGCTTCTTGAATAGCGGTGACTTTAGGCCTGAACGAGCTTGGTAGCGCCCTTAAGATCTTTCGTACATGTTCATGGCTAGAGTATGGCTTACCGAGGGAACTGGATTTGTAGACGATGTCCGTGAACCTCGCAAACATCTCTTTCACAGATTCTGTTGGTAGCATGCGGAAGCTCTCGTATTCTGTGCTCAACAATGCAAGTCTGGATTCCTTCACTTGCGATGTTCCCTCGTGTGTCACCTCCAGAGTATGCCAGATTTCCTGCGCAGTTAGACAATGTGAGATACGATTAAACTCAGATTTATCAAGAGAGCATATAAGCGCATTCATAGCTTTACCATTAAGAGTATAGAGTTTTTTATCAGCTAAATCCCACTTGTCTTTAGGTTTAATCATGACAGTGTCTTCAATTTTAATAGTGGGTAGACTATAACCATTTTCAACAATATCCCACACATCATAATCTACAGACACTAAATAGATTTTCATTCTAGCCTTCTAATATGTAAAGTCTACACCGTTAAACTTAGGTGGACGGGCTATAGACTTACCTTCATCAAAAGCACAATCAGATATATTCATGGTCATCTAAAAATCTAGACTAGATCCTCTAAACTGGCTCTGCTGCCACTTGTTGGATCTGGATCGTAGCCTAGAGGGGGGGTGAATAGGCTAATAAAAATTCTCGTGCAACCCACGAGAAGTCCCACGCAGTTATAAGCACAGACAAGGCAATAAAATAGCAATCACAGAATACGCACAGATATACCCTGGTTCGGTCGTCCCCACGACCTACTCCAGCCCCGAAAGCAACTACTAGATAGATATGTAATCAAGTACAGCTACAATGAGTCAAGATCCCAAATCTACTCTCACCTAGCTCGTACGCACACCACGTGCTCTACACTCTCAGTCTAGTCAAATGCTCTCCCTCCTGATGACTCCCAAAGTCGTCAGGTCCCCAAAAAGTAACAATAAACTGTTAAAGTTTTCCCTACAGAGATCGCTACTAGTACACAAATAAAATAATACTAGAGTTTAGAAATGCTCAGTTTGTGTATCGTAGTCGTCTCTGTCAATAGGCGCAGGTCAGATCAATCTGACAGGTAGTAGTCACTGATGTCCCCTCAATAGTTCGGCTCCCTTCTCGATGAAACTTGCGCCCTTCGTCAAATATTGAAACTTGCGGCTTTGCCCCTTCTCTTTCAATCTTTCTCCCACATTAATGCTCCATTCACTTCTCTTTCAATTTTGTCTGTTGATTTGATGATGGCTCTCCTGGAGATTGGCTGCCACTTGACAAACCCCAAAAACGTTCTTGCAAAAATTGCCTTTTGATATCTCCTTTTAAAAAAAACCTGCCTGTAATCACAAATCCCCAAACACTTGGTTTGAAACAAAAAAACTCAAAAAGAACCATGCATTCAAAAATTGGCTGCCACTCTTGAGAGTGTGCGGCTCTGTCAATAACGCCCGGCCAAGAAAAACGTGCGCACCTTGATTTTTTATGTGCCTGCAAATCAAAGAGAAAAAGGGTTAAGCTTTCAATTAATTATATAGACATTATTACTCACCTTTTCTTTTCTCCACTATCACAGATTAGATCCTTGCAACAAGCCCTTTAAAAATGAGAATGCTTCAACTGTCACAAAAAGAAGGCCGGCTGCTGTGCTCTCTCCCACAAACAAATCTCTTTTTTTTGTTTTCTAGAGGATACGCATGGGCGTGTATCTATTTTGTGCGCCGCCCACAATTTGCAGAAGGGTGTGATTCTGACTTTTAAAAACAAATTTCGGCTGGCTCTTTTTTTTCAATTGGAGAATTCGGCAGCAAGAAAAATATAGGGATGGCACTTTTGATCTTTGGCCGTATATGTTTTTTGAGGGTTGCCGCAATGTGATTTTGATATTAGGGTTTTTGTGCCGCACAATTAAAAAAACACAAAGAACAATGAGCACTGCACTTTGAGGATGTAAAAAAATATAAAAACAATCAGCAGCCGTCGGCCTTTGCGTGAGTTGCAAAAAAAATTAAGCCCCACTTGTTTCGTGCGCCTTGTCCTAGAGAGTTTTTGGCCGCTTTGATGCGTGAGCTCTTGGGAGTTGATGTTCACGGCTCCTGCAAACAAATAGAGTCAGCAAAAAAATGAACTAGATGGCTTGAGAATTTGTGCGGCTCTATAGAAGGATAAAGCATGCGTCCAAAGAAAAATTGCCCTTCTATCTCTTAGGGTTTCTAGAGGGTGGATCAGCGTAGTCTTTTTTTGTGCCCTCTTGTTTTTTTATAAGGCCGGCTCCTTTGTTAAATAGGTATTGATAAACAAAAGACCCTAGGTTTATTTACAATCTCGCCCTTGGACCAAGACATAAAGGAAATCGGCTGTATATAAATATTTGGATAGTGGGATTGAAACTAATTGAGATATGATATGAGATCTCCCCTCATCTTTGACCAAGTCACAATTGCTAAGCGCATAGCTCTTTGACCGAGTCACCGAGGAGTGTGTATAGCAGTTTGTCCAACACATTGATTTACATCCTCGCCAATCCTGCAAATACTTAATACACACATCAGATCGTTCACAACTCATCATCAAACCATAAATCCTAGATTGTTGTTTCCAACAAGAAGTTGTTAATAAGTTCAACCATAATGTTTGCCTTAGAGCAATTGAGAAGGTTAAATCGACAAGAAGCAAAATCAAGACATGGAAGGCTATTTATGCGAGAAAAGACTTGTGAGTATAAGGAGATATAGCAAGATTTCATTGTGACATTTGATGCATGCACAAGATCGGAGCAAGTCAACCAATGCATGCATCGTATCTCCTAGTGATTTGCATTGATATGAAAAGATCTCAACGAATTCAATGTATCGTATCTTTCCATTTCTTGTAGGAAATGACTGGAGTGTTCTCAGGGCATGTGTATTTAAGAAACACAAGAGAAATGAGAAAATTAATCTTACTCGCTCAATTTCCAATTTATAATTTCTTCGTAGTATTAAAGCCTTCTGCTTAACCGCAATCTGATCTAGCCACTGAATCTTCCGCAACGCTCTCCCTCCCAGGGAGGGGCAACTCCTAAAGGTCACTCAGCCTCTCCACATCAAGAGACGCCTAGTCGCAATACAATAAATTCAGCACCAGGGAGCACCAACAGCTGTGTCGACACCAACTGTCAGCATCAAACAATCCGGCGGCCAACAACTACCGCCAGATCCAAAATCCTCATCTTAAGATCTCCAGTTAGACGACGCGGCCAACATGTGATCGCCATTCTGCCAAAGTCCAAATGTGACGTTTCCAGGCAGACGACACATCAATATTAGTGGGCGATTCATGCATCACTGGTGACCGACCGATTTATCCAGCGAAGCGACGACCGATCCATCTGCGAGGCAGCGACCGATCTATCCAGCGAAACGACGACCTAACGAGCGCTCCATCCACACCGGTGAGCGACCGATTTATCCAGCGACGCGGCGACCGACCGATTTATCCAGCGACGCGGTGACCGATCGATCTTCTTTGGTCGGTGACCGATCTATCTAGGGAGACGACGACCCGACGAGCGCTCCATTCTGCAAGACGACGACCTGGCGAACAATCCTGTAAGGCTGACGTGCGACCGATCCATCCAGCGACGCGACGATCGAATCATCTTTCCTCGGGCGACGACCGATCTATACAACGAGGCGGCGACACAACAAGGGATCAATCTGGCAGCCCTCGACTGATCCGTTAAGCCCGGTCGACTCATCTAGCCCAGCGAGCGATCCAATCTTCGAGATGACGATCTGGCGAGCCATCCTATAAGACCGGTGAGCGACTGATCTATCCAGCAAAGCGATGACCTGCCGATCCATCAGTGATGACGGCGATCGACCCATCCAACGAGACGACGACATGGTAAGTGATTCACCTGGTAGCCCGACGACCGATCCTCCATTCAGTCCGACTGACTCATCTAGCCTAGCAAGCGACACGATCGACCCATCCGCGAGGCAGCGACGGGCGACGACCGATCTATCTGCGAGGGTGGCGGCTGAACCATCTACGAGGGCAGCGACGGAACACATCTACGAGGTGACGACTGACCAATCCAAAGGCGACGGCTACTGACCGATCCATTCGCGAGGGAGGCGACTGACTCACACAAGCACGAAAGTCGACCTGCTTTCAAGCATTCAATCTGATCACCATCACTGCGCTCAGTTTGCGGGGGCGTATAAGGGGATATAGCAAAGATCTCCTTTTGAGATTTGATGCATGCACATGATCGGAGCAAGTCAACCAATGCATGCATCGTATCTCCTAGAGATTTACATTGATATGAAAATATCTCAACCAATTCAATGTATCGTATCTTTGCATATCTTGTAGCAAATGACTGGAGTGCCCTCAGGGCATGTGTATTTAAGGAACACAAGAGGAATGAGAAAATTAATCTTTTGCTGGCTCAATTTCCAATTTATAATTTCTTCAGTGAGAGGTTGATAGAACAGATGTATTATGAAGTTAGACAAACATTCTTGTTCCTGCAGAATGTGGCAATTAGGTTGCATCCCATGCAAGCACAGTATGGTAACCATGGAGAGGAAAGGGCGGCATATTTTTCGGTATGTTCACATATATCAGAAGAGTAATTACATGAGAGCTTATGAATGCACGATTTACCTAATACCAAGAGATTCAGTCTAGTAGATTCATTTGAGATGATTCATCCTCGTTGACATAGGCTTCCAGTCAGACCCTAAAAGAACTAAAAGGACCATGGTGTCTTACTCAAAGTTGTAGGAAAATTCACATTGCAGGCTAATCACATCAAGGCTCCAATTGCAACAATTCGGTAACAACAAAAGGAAATGCAAGAATGAAGCTATTTCATCAAAATCTGACACATTGAACATGGGTAAAAGGCCACTACTTAGATGTGGAAGGTCCCCAATACACAAAGCTAGAGGGGGTTCAAGTAAAGGGAGATGAAGAGGGATATCTACTGCTGTTATGGATGGAGCTACTGGTGTTGCTACTGTTGCTAATAGAGGGAGAGGAAGCAGGAGAGAGAGATGAAGAGGATGAGTTAATGGACAGACAGCAGAAGAGGACTTCTTGGTGTTAATGGAGTCAGTGGAGCAAATTCTGTAGAAACTTTTTCAAGCAATTGGATAGGAAGATGGAGATCTAGTAATGCAAGCCATGTGAGAGGATTTGCCAATATCCTAAAAACAAGTACTATTTCACCTAAAGCAATACTAACTATTTCTAATTTTACACTATTATTTATTCCCTTTTTATTTCTTAATTACTTTCTGAAAGGTGGAACAATTTAGATGAACCTATAAAGCATGTGTGGTTTTAGTAGGAGATCAGAATATTTTAGGTAAATGTATCATTTTAGGTGTTTTAAAAAGTGTGAACTATATTATATGCGAGTTATCTATTTTTGACTACTTGTATGTTATGTCTATAAACACTTTTTTTGATCAGTTAAATTTATATTTTGTCATGTACATAATTACTTTATCTATTGCATGCTAATTTATTTGCATTGATTGTTTTTTTTAACTTTATTCAGTTGCTTACTTCATTAAGTTGCTAATCATTGTTCAAGACAACTATGAGTGTGCTGGTATAAATAGCATTGACTAAAGTTATGACCATTGAAGTGATAACTGATGGCCAATTCTGAGTCAATAATATGTTTGAAGTTGATAATGTAAGTGAAACTAAAGCTAATTAGCCCATTGGTTTGACCCATGTTAATTATTATTTCGGGTGATGCTTCTTAGAGCAACGTATAAACTAAACATTTAATCTGAGCTCCCCCACGCCCAACCCAACTCTTAACTAGACAAGTTCTGCTGCCAAATTAGACGATTCACTTGTTGCCAGTGGTTGTCTCAAAGCTAGACGTAGCTAATTGGTTGGAAGGATTTAAAGGCATGTAGTTCATCAAAAAAGAATCTTGTATTGTAATGCATTGCTAGATTGTATCTTTCATTTTTTCTGAACCAAATCTTATATTGTATTGAGTATTTGTATCGTGTAATATTGATTATTGTAAGAAGAAAAATTGTATCAAGTGTGTAGGCTTTTGCCTACAATGTATGTGCTTTTACAAAATCAATAAGGGTAAATTACATGAAATTACCCTAACGTTTGGGCTACTTTAATAAATATACCATGAGCTTTGTTTTGTTTAAAATTTATACCCTCAAGGGTAAAAAGGTTGACGGGGGTTAAAAAAGAAGCGAATGGACCGTTATGCCCCTGAGCACTTATAACGTTTGGTGGGCTGTGGGGGTGAAAGTTAAGTTACCGTCAGTAAAAAAACGAAGGGGAAAAGTAAACGAAGAGCGGTAAAAAAATAGGGCAAGAATTGAAGGGGAAAAGGAGAGATCAGAGGAAGAAAGCAGGAGATCGGGCTTACAGCTGAAGAAGTACGACATGCAGCGGCAGTGGCGTGAAGGCTCTTGAAGGAAGAGGACTTAGCTGCAGAGAATCGCAAAGATGGTGAGTAAAGAAACAATTTTTACCCAGTTTTCAGTTATTTTTTAATTTTTCTCTTTTTAATTAGAGTAATTTTTGGTTTATGTTCATCAAGAAGGTAAATTAGTGAAGTTAAATAGGGATTTTTTTTAAATTGGGAGTTCGGATGGGGAAAATTTCCTCTTACTATGGTTAATTCTGTGATTTATGCTCAGATGTTTGTAGTGAATTAAATGCATAGTGTTGGGGGGACATGAATGTGAACATGCAACATGCAGTGTTGGGGGGTCATGACTGTGAACATGCAACAAGCTCAAGTACTATATATGACTGCATTTTTTGACTGCTGAAATTTAAAGTTTGTAAAAATGTTTGTTTGGTATTGTGATGACTTTTTGTTACAGAGCCACAAGGTCACATTGAAAATACATCATGGGGGAATGCTGAAAATTGGGCCAGCATGGTATTATGGAGGGTGGGAGGAGGCTGTATTTGTTGACTGCATTGCAGGGCTGTTATCAGTGGAAAATCTGAAGGTGATGATAAAGGAGTTGGGATATACAGGCATGTTCTATATATACTATAAGCCATGGAGGAAAAATTTTGCTTGGTGCAGTAGAATAGATGATGAGGAGCAAGCATCAACTTTTTTAAACATTCAAGGGAGTAGGTCTATAAACTTGTACATTGCACATGAATCTCAAGGGCTGGCAATAGAAGACAAAAATGCTTCAGCTGGGCCAATTATAGACTTGTGTGAAGAAGAAGGTGATGAGACAGATGAGGTGCCAAGTACAGTGCCAAGTAAGGGAGTACATGAGGAGGATATGACTGAGCAAACTAAAGATGTAAATGACCATGAAACAGAGGATGAAATAGAAGTAAATCTAAGCTACCCTGCATCATTGGTAAATGAGTATACAACACAAGAGGAGGAAGGGAGCAAAGTGAAGGGGTATGTATTGATGCAACACAATCACAGTATGATGCATCATTGGTGCATTTTGAGGTGGCTTGTACTGACCCAACAACAATTCATAATGAAGGGGATTGGATAGAGCAGAGACAAGATCAAATGGAGGGACCATTGGAGCATGCTGAGGTGCAAGTGGATGGAAATGATACTGCATTTGCAGAGCCAACAGGGATGCAGACTGAAGGGGCTTGGATAGAGCAGAGACAAGATCAAATGGAGGGACCACTGGAGCATACTGAGGTGCAAGTGGATGGAACTGATACTGCACTTATAGAGCCAACACATGAAACATCAAGGCAACAGACATTTACTAAAGGTATGATGTCAGAGGCAGAGTCAGAGTCAGAGTCAGATTATGATTATGATCCTTCAGGTGAAGATGATGAAGAATGGGAATACAATGAGCCAATTGAGAGAACTGACAATGCAAGCCAGCAAAGTGAAAGGTGGGCAAAATCAGATCCTCTATATAATCCCTCAGGGGAATCAGATGATGAAGAAAGTTGCAGTGTTGATGACAGCTTGTCTGAAGATGGTGAAGGTGATGCAACCACCATGGAACCAAGAAGATTCACAAGAACTGATGGAATGCATGTGTTGGGGGGTCCTGAATGTGATCCACAGACTGAATGGGCAACAGACAGTGATGATTCTGATGGCATTAGGAGTGTGAGACATAGTCAGGATGAGTTGCACACTCGAAGGGGACATTCATCACATAAAATGGACTTGGACAATCCACACCTGGAAGTAGGCATGGAGTTTGCAACTCCAGCTGAATTTAGATTGTTGTTGAGAGAGCATGCCATACGAAATGGCTATGACTTAAAATTCAAGAAGAATGAGGGTGGTAGGATACAGGTACACTGCAGTAATGATTGTGGTTGGGTATGTGCAGGGTCATGGGACAGACACAGAGATAAATGGATATTGAAGAAACTGACTACACATGTAGACTGTCAATTTGTTAGAGCCAATAATCAAGTGACAGATCATTGGATAGCCAATAAATATGTTGAGCACTTCAGGGATCAACCCAACTTACCCTTGCCAGCATTGAGGAATTTTTTGAGTAGGGATTTTGGAATTGATGTAAAGCAAGATTCTAAGTTGTGGAGGGCAAGGAGAATAGCTAATGAATATATTGTAGGCTCGTATAAGAAACCGTTTAAACAGCTCTGGAACTATTCTCATGCTGTTATGGAGAGAAACCCAGGGACATATGTCAAGATAAGGTCATGACCTTGTGCATCTGAGGATGAGCCTATATTTGATGGCATATTTATCACGTATCAATGTCAGGTGAAGGGATTCAAAGAAGGATGTAGGTCGTTCATGGGCCTAGATGGTACATTCTTGAAGACATATATTGGGGGGTACTGCTAAGTGCAACAAGCAGAGATGGGAACAATGACATGTTTCCTGTTGCAATTGCTATTGTGATAAATGAATCGAAAGATACGTGGACTTGGTTCTTACAATGTTTGCTGGAGGCCTTGGAGGTGGACCATAATCAACAGTTTACTTTCATTTTAGATAGACAAAAGGGTCTGTTGGAGACATTCAAAGATATACTTCCAGGAGCACATCATAGGTTTTGTCTGAGACACATGTATAAAAATTTTAGAAAGACATTCAGGCCACTGCTGTATATGAAGCTGATGTGGGACATTTGTACTACATATGTGGAGGAAGAATGTATATTAGCAATTGAGGCTTTTTACAAGTCTAATCCTGAAGCATTGAAATGGCTTTGTGCCATAAGCTTGGATTCATGGTGTCGTAGCTACTTCACAGATAGCTGTTTCTGTGACCTGTTGGTGAATAACATTTCAGAATCTTTCAACAAGTTCATCCTTGAAGCCAGGGATAAACCAATCATTACCTGCCTAGAGATGATAAGGAGGCAGCTAATGACTAGGTTTCAAAAGAAGACAATTGCTGCAACTTGGACTTCAGACACGTGCCCGAGAATTATTGAGAAATTGATGAAGATGAAAAGAAAAAGCTCAAGTATGCGTGTTGTCTATGCTGGAGAGGGACAATATGAGGTCAATGATGGTCAAAAAGGATGCTACACCTTGAATGTTGAAACAAAGAGATGTGACTGTCGGTATTGGCAAATGACAGGGATACTATGCATGCATGCTTGTGCAGCTTTGATGAGTGAGAATAAGCACCCATAAGATTACGTGCATGGGTATTACACAAGGTCAATGTATATGCAAGCTTATGCAGGAATGATTAATCCCATTCCTGATTCTAGGTTTTGGCCTTTAACTCAGTACTCAGAATTAGTGCCCCCACCATATAGGAAGCCTCCTGGTAGACCACCCAAGAAGAGGAGGAGAGGAGAGTTTGAGGCAGAACCTAGTCAAGGAGCAAAAGAAGGGTTCAGATTCAAAAATGTCAAAAGTGCCAAGGAGACGGACACAACAAAAGGAGTTGTAAGAATGCCCCAAAGTCAAAGCCATCTAATAGTACTGGAAATCCAAGAGGCAGGCCAAGATCTACACAAAATGAGCTTAGCAAAGAGTGTAGACCTGAGTTAGCATCTATCTTGATGGGAGCAGGTGTTAATGTGATGGGTAGATATCCAGGTATTATGGCTGCTGGTGTCAATGTGATGGGTGGTAGAATTGTAAGTACTTAATTTGTTCTTCAACTTCTTCCTTAGTGTAAAATACAACCATGACATAGTAATAGAAGATGACATATGTAATTGTAGGGACATTCACAAGTTCAACAAGGAGGTGGGGCTGGGAGGGGTGGTGGGAGAGGGCCATATATTCAATTTCAGACAGAAGTAAGTACTTGATACATATTTTAATTTAGTCATCTTGTTTCATACAGTACTAGTTAGATATTTCATTGACAATACACCATGTTTTTATGTAGGTACAACAAGCTTCCCAACATGGCAGAGGGGCTGTTAGGGGTGATGTTAGGGGTTCTGATAGGGGTGCTATTATGGGTGGTAGGAGAGGACATAAGAAATTACATTCTAGGAGGGGTGGATGAAGAGAGCCAAATATTCATGTTCAGACAAATGTTAGTAATAGTTACACATTGCAATTTATTCATATAGTATTAGTTAGATATTTCATTGACAACAAACCATGTTTTTATGTAGGTACAACATCATTCCCAACAAGACAGAGGTGCTGTTAGGGGTGCTGTTATGGGTGGTAGGAGAGGGACACATCAGCAAGTACAATCTGGGAGGGGTGGTGGAAGAGGGCCACAAAAGCAAGGTCATCATGGGGTAAGATCTCATGTTCAGCTTGTCTGATACAACATGTACATTATTTCTTTTCAGCTACATATGAAGGAACAACAATATTGATGCGGACGCACCCCCTACGGACCCCCCTTCACCGACCGATGACGCGGTCCCACCCATCGTGACGTACGTGCGGCGCAGGAGGCGCGGGATCGTGACTTAGTGGGTCTAGTAGGTTAGGGGGTATTTTAGTCCTTTCAGGCTAAATTAGTAATTCCCCATTTTCTTCTATTTATTAGGGCTAGCCGCCATTGTTAGGGCTATGCTTATTTTGTTGAAGAACATCCTTAGGCATCTTGCGAAGGATCTTTAGGCTTTTTTGTCCGTTCAAATAAAAGCTAGGAGATCGAGTTCGTCTCGAAAGAACTCACTTATCTTTGTTCTTCATCGAAATTCTCAATCAAAAATCCTCTTTTTAATTTTTTCCTCTTTTAAATTCTGATTTCTATTGATTCGATCCACCGGATCGTATCAAATTGGTATCAGAGCACTACGATTCCATGGCAACGGGAACGAGGGCTTCCGTGGATGAGAAGATCCAAGGTCTACGCGACGATCTCAATCATGAGATCGAGGGTTTGAGGAAGGTGATGGAAGCTTCGCTCAAGGATCATGCACACACCCAAGAAGACATTCAATCGGAGCTTCGTATCATGAGAAGGGAGGCCGCGGAGACGGGAAGGGATCTTAAAAGTTTGAAGGAGGCCACGGCGGCGATTCCGGCGTTAATGGAGTTGTTGCAAGGTTTGACCAAGGAGAAGGCGGCGGATCGCAACATGGGGAGAGCAACGGGAGAGATCCAAGGCGAATCCGGCGTCGATTCAACAAATCAAGGACCCCCGAGCCACGGGAAATCGCATACGGCGGCGGCGGCTACAACCCTAGCCGGCGGGCTAGGGTTTGGCGCGACAGGGCCCGGATCCTCACCCACGGGCCCTGTCGGGCCATCATGGGGGTCGACCGACCCGCCCGGCCCAGTCACGGCCTGGGCGGGTCAGGCCGGCCACCCCCGGCCTCCGGCGCCCCAATCTGGGGTCGCCGGAGGGTCGGCACCCCCTTGCGGGGGTGCCCAGGGCCAGCCGACCCCCTTTGGGGGTCGGGCAGGCCACGCGACCCCCGCCTGGGGGTCGGCAGCCCCAGGCGGGGGCGGGACAGGGGGCTCGGCCCCTGTTTGGGGCCGGGCGGGTCCGCTGGACCCCGGGCAGGGGTCAGCGGGTCCGGGTGACTTCTCCGGAGGCGCGGCGAGCACGGGGGGAGTTTTTGGCGGTGTGGCGGGGTTCGTACCCCAATCTGGAGGGCCTTTGGGGGCGACGAGAGGCGGATGGGCCTCAGGAGCGGCAATTGGGGCCCCAGCGGGCCAGTTTTGGAGAGCAGAGACCATTCCGCCTGGGCCAAGGCCCAATCATGCACGGCCGCCAGAGTTTCCGGGGCACTACTACCAGCCCGAGGCGTGGGAGAGACCTGCATGGCCAGAGGAGCCGTACGGGGTTGACGGGGGAGGCCCGAGGGAGGCTCGGGGTGGCGAGATGATCAGGGCGGGCGACCGTGGCGGAGATAGAGGGCAGCTAGGCGACATCAACGCAGACCGGCGGTTGATGAAGCTGAAGATGCCGACCTTTGACGGCACCGACCCAGATGGGTGGATATACCGGGCGGAGAGGTATTTCCAGGTGATGGGTCTGACGGAGCAGGAGGTCTTGAAGGCCATCGGGATTTACTTTGAGGGGAAGGCCTTGGCCTGGTACCGGTGGAAGATAGCACGGTCCCCCTTTCGGACCTGGGAGGAGTTGTCATCACTGATCGTGGACCGATTTCAGGAGACGGCAGGGGGGGATTTTTACGAGCAGCTGTCGGCCCTGAGGCAGGAGGGGACCGTGAGGGACTATGTAGAGAGGTTTGAAATGCTGAATAGCCGGGTGAAGGGGGTTACCGACGAGGTGATGATCGGGAACTTCATGAGGGGGCTGAAACCGTCCATACGAGCTGAGTTGAGGATGCAGAGCCCGGCTACCTTGGAGGACGTCCTTCGCTTAGCACATAAAGCGGAGGAGAAGCACACAGAGGAGAGGCGGATACGGGGCGCTTGGGGGGCACAGGGCTCCCGCCCCACTCCACCAGCCACATCACCGAGACCACCTGCGGCCGTTCCCGAGGCTCGAGGAGAGGGCCGCCCAGCTACCCTGGGGCGGCGGATGACGGAGGCCGAGGTGAGAGAGAAGAGAGCCAAGGGGCTGTGCTTCCGTTGCGACGAGAAGTTCACCCCTGGGCACAGATGCGCGAGCCGCCTGCTGCAGATCACCATGGTGCCAGACGAGGAGGGGTACGTGGTTGAGGAGGAGGAGTTTGAGGAGGAGCCACCGGTGGAGGAGGAGAAGTCTCACCTAGACTTCGCCGAGGTATCCCTGAACTCCGTGGTGGGGTTCACCCCGAACCACACCATGAAGTTGTCAGGACAGCTGGGAGACACGGCGGTGACGGTACTGATCGATAGTGGGGCCACCCACAACTTCATTTCCAGCCGAGTGGTGGAGAGACATGGGCTACAGCTGAGCACCCTGGAGAAGTTTACCGTTCTGCTAGGGACGGGGAAGATGGAGGAGAGTAAGGGGCTCTGCAAGGGTCTATGCCTGACCTTGCAGGGGGTCCAGATTATGGAGGACTTCTTGCCGTTGGAGTTGGGCAACGTGGACATCATCTTAGGGGTGCAGTGGCTGAAGAAGTTGGGGGAGATGAAGGTATTGGTGGCCTTCAAAGAGCCTCCCGCACCCACGCGGGAGCACTTGGGCCATATCTGAGGGCTTTATCTAGGCAGACACCGGTGTACCAGATTGTAGCCAAGCTTCCTTCCTCGAGGATCAAAAATCCTCTTTTTAATTTTTTCCTCTTTTAAATTCTGATTTCTATTGATTCGATCCACCGGATCGTATCAAATATCCTCCCCAAGGAGGGGGTGATAGGGCAGGTAGAAGAGGGAGACAGGAGCAAATTGGATCTGAGAGGGTTGGCAGTAGAGGGCTACATCAGAAATGTGGGGATGACAGGGTTGGAAGCAGTGTGACACAACAGCAAATTGGATCTGAGATGGATGGCAGCAGGGTGCTACATCAGCAAGGTGGGGATGAGAGGGTTGGCATCATTGTGACACAACAGCAAGGTGTATCTGAGGGTTGGCAGCAAGGTGTATCTGCAAGGTGTATCTGGTAGCATGTTGAAGACATACAAGAGAGCCCCCAGAAAGAGCACATCAGTAGTCCCTACAAGATTTACTGGGGCCTGTGGAGAAACCAGTTCAGAATCCATGATCTGAAACTGATGATATCATATAGGGTTGTATAATATATTTTTTGTATTTAGCATCTTGGGTAGGACAATTGCTGCATTTTTTGGGGAGAACATGTATGCACCAGTACAATATTCTGCAAGTGACATGTATGTTGGCTGTAGGTTGGATGTACTTTGGATGTTTGATGTATGTTGGATGTTTGAATTTGTTCGCATCTTGTGTTGGACATGTTTGCTGTTTTTTGGGTAGAACATGTACTGCAGTTGACACCATGACAGTTATATGAAGAATGTTATATGTGATTGTTTTATGCAATGTTTGGAGTGTTGCAGATGTCTACAATATTCATCGTGTTATTGTGTGTTATTTGTTGGGAAGTAATTGTGTTATTGTGTGTTGCTGAATAGCTCATTTATATCTTTCACGGCATTTATTCATATATATCATTCACTCCATACATTGATAAGCATGCATCAAAGTTCTATATATACCACATTTATTCATGTTGCTGAATAGCTCATATATATCATTCACTGCAAGCATGTTGATCTATACAATAATACCACATTGACCCTACCCTAAACATAACATCCTACTCAAGGTGAGTCACGCTACCTTGAGATACATCAATGCTAACAAACCAACCATCATAGCTATTACAAAGTACAACTTCACTTTAATTGATCTGTAATCCTCCAACACCCTCCTATCAGTCAATGCAAGTGAAGAACTGTCCATTGATCTGTAATCCTCAAACACCCTCCTATCAGTCAATGCAAGTGAAGAACTGTCCATCCTTGATCTCCTCTCATCTTTATCCATAAAATGCAGAATCACCTTCCTCGACCAATCCGAGTGTGGTAGATCTTTCCACAAAAAGAATTTGCATCTCTTCTCCTTATCCATACGAGGACAGCTCCAGAATCTCCTTCTTGGATTGAGTCTTGTCCATGACGTCATCCTAGGAGTCCGCAGGCCACCGTTGCATATCTTCACGTCGTCATAATCAGTTCCAAATTCAGAACCCCCCTCATTTCTCTGTCGAGACCTACCAGTGCTGCTGCTGCTGCTGTCCCCCATAACTCATATTTCACCTTGCAATTAATAATAACACCATTATTATGTGATTAGTTTAAAATTTCCTCACAATTAAGTGATTAATGCAAAATTTCATCCCACAGAACTATGTTTATTGTTTTGATTGTTGTGATCATAAAAAACTGAATAATCCACAAAGAAAATTCATTCTCACCTTTGCCGTGACTTCTTCTACTGTTGGTCTCCCTTTCTTCTTCCTCTCCCTATCTACTTCATCTTCTCCGGTGGTGTTGGTTCCCCTTGGCTTCTTCTGTTTCTTCTTCCTTTTCTCCTTGCGTTTTCTTTCTTCTCCTTGCTTTTTCTTCTTCCCAAAATAATGACGACCTGCATAAATGGAGGGAACTTTAGGGCTTTAAGGCGAGAGATGTAGGTAGTTGGTGGGAAATGTTAGTAGAGGGTTATTTTCGTCATAAATTATCACGTGCAGTCACGTGAGCTGCCAGTTTGACGGATTACTTGAATTAGGTATAACGTTTAAACTTTAACATAACGTTTGGGTATAAATTTTAAACAAAACAAAGCTCAGGGTATATTTATTAAAGTAGCCCAAACGTTAGGATATTTTCATGTAATTTACCCAATCAATAATAGAAGCAAAGTTATTCTATTTGTTTGGTTAATGTCTAAAGATGAATTTCTTTGTAATGATTTTGTGATGATTTCTTCTCCAAGAGCTTGGTGATGATTTTGGTTAATGTCTAAATGTGTATTTGTTTTACTTGCTTGGTTTATGTATAAAGGTAATTTTCAAGCAATTTTCAAGTAATTTTAGGTGAATTTCTTTGTGATAATTTTGTGATGTCTGGCTTGTGAGATACAAATTTCTTTGTGATGATTTTGTATTGCTAAAAGAAGTTACATAGAATTACATTCTGACCATGTGAGTTCAACAAATACAATAAAGCTCTTTCAACTGAACACCATGCTTCACTTGAAATTAACTTTGTGATCTTTATATAAAATTATTACATGAAACACCATGTTTCAACTTACCGAACATTACATCGCATCTCCTTCCATACTTAAAAGAAAGCTCAAGAATAAAAAAATCAAGGGTACAACAAAAACATGAACACACATATACAAAGACTTCACTTCCTATCTCCATCAACTAGATAGCTGACTCTAGCATTCAACTCATCTCTTTTCTCTCTCAGCCACAATTAACTCTACCCTCACAATAAAAAATCGCACTTCATTTCACTAAGTTCTAAATCGAGTTGATAATTTGCTTCTGTCATCCCATGCAACTCGTACATATATGATTTCTTCTCCAAGAGTTTGCGTGGCATCATCTTAACCAATCTAGAGTTACCATGATCATGCGAGGCCCAAAAACTGCATGAGTTTGTCTTGCCGTTTACGAAGCGACATTCGGGTTCTCAACGGTCCACGAGACATGCAAGTATCTAAGCCGCGATCACTTTTCCTGTTACTTGGCCTAAATTTATCTTGAGGAAGTGAGATTCCTTCATAAGAGGAATAGCTTCTTCTATTTGCAACCGATCCACAAGACCAAGACCTAGACATTATACTTGTAAACCAAAGCCAGAGACAAATTTTTTTCAAAAACACGGGTAGAGAGTTTGTGAGATCAATGAAGTGGACATTTGGGGTTTAAATCAAGAATGGAAGTTGAAATGAGAAAGAAGAGTAAGGGTAGTCTTGTCATGAAACAATTAATTTCCAACATGTTGATGGGAGATCACAGATCAGGGGGTGCTAAGTGATAAAAAATAACAGGGACCTTAATGATTTTTTTGAAAAGGTTAGGGGTGATATATTACCCCATATTCTTCTAAGCCCACTTCGCTTGACCTTATGGTTCTTCTAAGCCTAGGGGTTTCATGTTGAGGAGCTTTCCAACTTCGTGAGTTACCTAATCAGAAGGTCGCCGTCCCGGTGTGTGACTGGTTTTGGGAGTAAAATTATATGGGTTTTTGTACAAGTATGCCTAGGAATTCAGTGTCAATGTGGAGATTTATTGTTAGGTCAAGAACGTACGGTTAAATGCTCTGAAAATTGGATGGTTAGTGCTGATTTAAATCCACACAACTGTTTGGATCTAGGGAAATGGTTTTCATGCTCTGACATGTGTCAATAATATCAACAAGCTCCGTGTTGGTTTCCAGGAAATTTGTCAAATGAATTTGCCTATTCACCAATTCATTTGTTTAGTTACGATGATTTAGAATGGAAAGGCAAGAGGGAAAGTTGCAATTTTGAACGCCACTCAGCAATTCTTTTAAAATTTTCTGTTTCCAGCCTGATTTCGTCAAACATGTCAGCCACCAGCTGGAATACTGCTTGTTGCGTGAATGCACACTAGCTGACATAGTCATCATGCCCATAATACAGATAACCTGATGAATGTATGGGTTGTGTTTACTTCCACAAGCAGTTAATCAAATATTATATCTTATGCACGAGCTAACTTTCAGTTGAGAATCCATATGGGAGGTAAATGTTCACAATTCCTTGGCATGGGA